>JAKNSD010000024.1:2423907-3023907 GCA_023525715.1 Cichorium intybus
TATGTTTGAATGTGTGATTGTGTTAGATTTGTTGGATTAGGTGTCTAAGCCATGACTAATAATTTGTATTTACCTAATTGATAGCAGCAAAGTCCATTTGGGTTGCCCTCATGGCTAGAGGTTTAGCAGAAAATCCAGGAGAGAGAAAGATTGATTTATTATATGATTAATAAATAAATAGAAATAAAATAATTAGTTTACTAATATATTATGGTGATAATATATTAATTAGAAACTATATTAATTAATTAGATATTAATCTGGAATTAATTGGAATTAATTTGGTGATTAATTTGATTAATTAAAGGTGCACGGGCTGAATTGTAATTATTCAATAGTTGAGTAAGTGACAATTATGGTAGGTTAAGTGTGCAACGAAATTATGGAGGGATAATCCATAATTTCGATTATTATGTATTAGGATAAATAAGGTTTATCTCTAAAGGCTTATCTGGTAGCCACTTGGAAACTATAAATAGAGACCCCTAGGCACCATAAAAGCCACGACTTTTTCCTATCCTCCCTCTCTCTGGAACTTTCGAAAACCCTAGTTTTGGGTGTGACTTCATTTGAGGCAAGGCATTGCGTTGCTTAGCTTGCAAGAAACAACTAAAAGGTTAGTTTTCTGATTTTATTTGTTGAAAAATGTTTTTGTATGTGACCATCATTGAAATAAGACGAACTGTTTTTATATTATCTAACAAATATTATCAGTTCATTTCAGGTTACGTGGATTCGAGATTAAAAACGAGAAAAATAAGAAAAAGAGTTTTAAAGCCAAAACAAAGAAAAATATAAAAGAAAATTAAATTAAATCTATTTAAAATGAATTTTTGAAAATATATTTTCTAAATAATTTATTTTATTAGACTTAATTAATTTTATAAATTAAAAATAATTTTTCCTAATTTATTTGAATTTATTTCGCATTTTAAAATAATTTTAAATTAAAAACCAAAGAAATTGGATCGCTACAGCAACAGCCCATCAGATCCGGCAGTCCAAGCCCACTCCATCGGCCCAAGATCAGCCCAGCTCCTGTGTCCGGAACCCGCCTCCGCCGCTCCAGATCCGGAACCCGCAAACCGCTCCGACCCGCTACCATTTCCACTCACACCAGGGTCCGCGCTACGACCCGCCTTCCCGACCCGTCCGCCCCGGCTCCGATCCGATCTCACTCACATTCCTACGCGACCCAGCAAACAGAATCCGATTCGTATCCGACCCATTCCCGATCCATTTTTACTCACATATAATCCGCGCTAAAACCCGCCTTCCGACCCGAACCGACCGGCGACAAAACCGCGTGTTTTAGTCAAAATATTTAGAGTTTTGGTCCCTAAACTTTCGAAAATCATCCAAAAACCACCCAAAACCCATTTTACACCCTTTATAACCATTTTTTACACCATTTTTTCACAACTACACATTTATAACACCAAAAATCCACAAAATCCTCTCCAACTTCCACCATCTTATTTTCCAAACCTTAAACCTTCACCAAGAACACCAAGAACACCAAGAACACCAACACAAACACCAAGAACACCAACAAAAACACCAAGAACACCAAGAACACCAAGATCAACAACAAGAACACCAAGAACACGAAGAACACGAAGAACACCAAGAACACCAAGAACACCTAGAGACACAATCTATTAGAAATTCAGTCCAACCCTAAGCCAGTTCAGTCAATTCATTTGACGAACCTACTTGATAGACCAGGCGTTCCATCAGTCCAGTTACAAACCAGTTCAGTCAATTAATTTGACGAACCTACTTGATATATATATTTATATAATTATAGTTATTTATTTTATTTATCGTTTATGTCTTTTAATTATAGTCATTTACATTATTTATCGTTTTAAGTCATTTAATTACTGTAATTTATATTATTTATCGCTTTATGTCATTTAAATACAGTTATTTATATTATTTATAGCTTTCAAGTTTATTTATATTCTGCAACTCTTATTATTTATTCCACATATTATCTTTAATATATATTTCTAGCACACAGTAAACGGTGCGAACCTTTATTTGTGGAGATCAGTTATTTTATTTTCATCAATTGGTATTAGAGCTTGTGTGATTTATATTGAAATTTTTGTTGAAAAACTTTTGGTTAGCGTTTATATAAACCTTCCATAAGCGTTTCTTTGAATATTTCATTTTAATATCACTTGTTAAAAATCCTTTGTTTTTAAATTAAAATTAAAAATCTTAAAAACATGTCTTCTGCTAATTACTCTAACATGAATTCAGTTTCTATTGCCAACAACTTAGGATCTGGTTCACGGGCACCCATACTTATACCTGAAGAGTATAATTTGTGGGTTGGTCGAATGAATCTACATCTTAACACAATAAATGAAGATGTTTGGAAATGTGTTGAAGGCACATATACTGCTCCAGAAAATATGACTACTTTTGCTATAAATAAAGTCATTCAAGCCGAAAACAGAAGAAAATTGGAACTACAAGCAAAAAAGGAACTGGTGTCTGGCATACCTCACAGTATTCTAAGTCAAATGGATGACATTATACTGTTAACCGCAAATCAAATTTGGGAAAATTTAAAAAATCGTTTTTGTGGAAATGAAAGAATTATTGGAAATAAAAAAACATTTGTTTTGAATGAATTTGATAATTTCAAAATGCTTTCATCTGAAACCATCCATGATGCTCACGATAGGTTTAATTTTATTATTGTTAAAATGAGCAATTTGGGTATCAAAAAGACACAACACAAGATAAATCTCAAATTTTTAAACAATCTTTTCGAAAGCTGGAAAATGGTTAAACTCATTATTCAGGGAAATCCAGCTATTCATATTGAAACTTTATACAATTTGTATGGAGAACTTCAATCGTATGAATCCTCGATTGACCCACCAACCACTACAGCTTTTGGAGGACCACTTGCTCTTGTGTCCACATCTTCTTAAAACCAAACACCTTTCAACGATCAAAACTTTAATCATTCTAATCAAACCACAACTTTTCAAAACCAAGATTTTGTAAATAATTGTTTTAATCAGTTCGATTCGAACGATGAAGCAGATTATCAACAACTGTGTGCGTTGGTTGCAAACATAAATCTCTAGAGATTTGTCCCAAATCTTGGTCAATCAAAATTTAGACCAAATTTTCAAAATGAACCATCTTTTGGACAAAACAATTCAAGGTTTCAACCAAGACCATCTTTTGGACAAAACAACTCAGGTTTTCAATCTAGACCTTCTTTTGGACAAAATTCTCAAATACCTTCCTTCCAAAACAACGCAAACCAAGGTTCTCAAAACCAGGGATTTCAAAACAATCTAAATTCTTGTCATAATAATAATCCAAACAACAACTTTTAGAATCAAAACAGAGGTTTTCAAAATCAAGGTTACAATAACCAAAACAACAATTTTCAAAATAACAAAAATTCTGGATTCAAACAAAACCATTCTCAAACTTCCCAACAAACCCAAACTCATGCACCCGAAAGACTTCCCATAAAGAGTCAAAAGGATGACAGTGATGAAGAAGTGATCATCTGTCATAACTGCAAAGGAACGAATCACTATGCCAGAGATTGCCGAGCCAAAAACAAAACCAAAATCAAAGACTCAGCATACTACGCTCAAAAAGCCGATGAATTAAAGAAACTGGAAAACCAAGACAAACAAAAAGCATTGATGGCAGTCCATGAACCAATTGTGGAATACTGGCCAACTTCTGATGATGAAGCTGACAATGAACCAACACAATCAAACTTCTGCTTCGTAGAAGGTGTTGAAATACCTACCTTCAACAGCTCCTAATGTCATAGAACAGGTATGGTCCATGATCTCTGAACTTGGTTTTTCTAAAACAATTTTTGAGTCCCGCATAACCAAAATTGAGTAAAGTCTGGAAGCTGATCTCAAAACATACCATAACACAATGGTTAATTCTGATATTTGCAAATCTGAGTTACAAACCTTGCAACTCAAATTTGGAGAATCAACAAGAATTAAAACCAAATTGGAAATAGACGTTGAAAGAAAATCGGAAGATTATAATCACGTCTTTGAACAATTAAATCAGGCCTTAATTCAGAAAAGAGATTTGGAACAAAAAAATCAGTCAGTCATTTCTTCTGAAATAAAAGACGTTTTAGAAATGGAAATCCTTCAGTTGAAACAAGACGTTCATGAATCAACTGAAAAATACAATCTTTTAAATGAAAAACTGACTGATTCTTTAAAACAAATCAATTCTCTTGAAACCGAGAATAAAAGACTAATATGGAGTATGAATTCTATCAAAGTTGCTAGAAAACTAAGTGATGATGCTTTTACCAAGGCAAACACCTTGGGAACTGGCAAAATTGATACGAATTACAGACGAGAAATCGGAAGAGAATCGTTCGAAATTGAACAAGCAAAATAGGAAAACATGACTAATTGTGAAAACTCTGAATCCACTCTACCAGATATCTATTCACATCTGTTAATGAGGAAGATTCAGATGACGAAACAGTTATCAACTGTAGCCCATATGATACTGCTTTGACTATTTCCAAAAAGTCTTTCAAAAGAGTCTTAAATTCTAAACCAGACTCAGCTAGTTCTTTAACTCACCAAATCAAACATACCAACGAAACCACCAAATTTAAAAACTTTTTGAATGGAGAAAATTCCTTTTACGAGGTTGGTAGTACTTCTGTACCAACTGCTTTTCCTACAATGAGTTCATCAATTGTTGGAAAAACTAGTCCGGGACAAAAATACTCCAAGAAACAACAAATAAGCAAAAAAAACCCATTCAAGTCACCAAAACCCCACTTGTCAAGCCAAGAGTTTTTGAAAACCAACCAAAGAAACCAGTTAAACCCCATGTCATACCTCATAAATAGTTTTCCAAACAAAAACCAAAACCTTATCCAAAACCTTTTCAAAACTGCTCTTCATACCCCAGATATGAAGAAAACTTTTCAAATCAATTCTCACATCTAGGATATCTTTCACCAAATCACAGATCTTATCAACTCATAGGTTATCAAAAACAAATCATATTTTGGGAAAACTTGATAAATCAAATCAAACCTCAACCATTCCATCCTCATAAACCAAACTTTTACAGCAACTTGAAGTTAAATGCTACAACAAATTCATTAAGCAAAGCAACCAAAATAACAACAACTAACAAACCAGGACCCATTCAGATTTGGGTACCTAAACTTTCTGTCTGATTGCAGGTACTTAATGCTGGAGAACCCAATGATGATACATGGTATATTGATAGTGGCTGCTCCAAGCATATGACAGGAAACCGGAACTACTTGCGTGAATTTAAACCTACCCAAACCAATCAAGATGTTACTTTCGACAACAACATGACAGCAAAAATCAAAGGTTATGGAAACATAATAAATGGTAATTTTACCATAAAGAAAGTTGCCTATGTCGATGATCTGAAACACAACCTCATCAGTGTTTCTCAACTGTGTGATAACGATCTTGAAGTTCTATTCACCAAACAACGAAGCTTGATCATGAACGTCAAAACCAAAGAGGTTATCGTTGATTCTTACCGTGCCGGAAATATGTATCCACTTGACATGGATCTTATCTATGGTAAACCTGATATTTGTCTGCTATCTAAAGCCCCAACAGATATTAGTTGGTTATGGCACCGCCGCCTTTCCCATCTAAACTTTGGATACATCAACAAATTGATCGGTGATGATCTTGTTCGAGGGCTACCACTTCTGAAGCTTGATAACGAAACTCTTTCTGCCGCATGTGAAAAAGGAAAACTTTCCAAATCCACTCACAAAAGCATTTCAGAATCTAGTGTATCCGAACCACTAGAATTGTTGCACATAGACCTTTGTGGCCCTACCAAAACCCAAACCATACAAGGAAAGAAGTACATTCTTGTTGTCGTTGATGGATTCTCACGCTTTACTTGGGTCTTTTCTTAAGACTAAAATCAGAGGCACCTGAAGAGATGATCAACTTCATCAAACAAATTGAACTGAAGCTCAAAAGACCTGTTCGAAGAATCCGAAGAGATAATGGTTTAGAGTTCAAAAAGAAGACTCTTGATTCATTTCTGAAAGACAAAGGAATTGAACATAACTTCTCAGCCCCATACACTCCACAACAGAATGGCGTTGTCGAAAGAAGGAACAGAACTCTATGTGAAGCTGCAAGATCAATGCTTATCTTCGCTGATCTACCATAATACTTCTGGGCAGAAGCAATAGCCACAGCTTCCTACACACAAAATCATTCCTTAATCCATAAACATATTCATAAAACACCATATGAAGTCATTAACAACCGAAAACCAAACATCAAATTTTTCCATATTTTTGGTTGTCGATGCTTCATAAAGAATAATAAAGATCACCTTTCAAAATTTGAATCAAGGTCAGACGAAGGAATTTTCCTTGGTTACTCGTTTTCCTCAGTTGCTTATTGAGTACTGAACAAACGTACCAGAGTAATTGAAGAAAGTACCGATGTTCATTTCGATGAATTTTATGTCAGGAAATTAGATCGTGAACAATTTGGTTCTAAAATGATTGATAGTATTTTTCAAAATCCAATTCAAAAACCAACTTCTCCTGACATAGACATTGAAATTGATCTTGATTTACTTTTTGAACAACCCAAAATTGCTTATAATTCTGAACTTCTAACTACTTCAATTGATCCTACAGGTACACCCAGTGAAGAAACTCCATAAACAAACCAAAGTGATGCAGATCAATTAGAGGGGGAACCACCAAAACATACCTCATCTTTGGAACAAACACCAAATCCTCCTTTGTATACCCCAGCCCCAAAAGGCCAAAATAAACCTGATGCATCATTTATGGGGGAACCTTCAAACCTATTCCAAGAAGAAACACCCAGAGAAGAAAAATGGGATACTGAAATTCCAATTATTATAGCAAATGAAAAACGCTTAATAAAGTGGACCATAAATCATCCAATAAACCAAATCATCGAAGATCCCAATTCAGGAATTCAAACTAGAGCAGCATCCACAAATGAATGTTTATTTGGAGCCTTCTTATCCATGACTGAACCCAAAACCAGACATTCTGCTCTCAAAGATCCAGACTGGGTAAAAGCTATGCAAGAAGAGCTAGCAGATTTTGAAAGAAAACGTATGGAAACTTGTTCCTACCCCACCCGATGTTACTGTTATAGGTTCAAGATGGGTCTACAGAAACAAGACTGACGATCAAGGAATCATTTGTCGAAACAAGGCACGTCTTGTAGTCAAAGGATATTCACAACAAGAAGGAATCGACTATGATGAAACATATGCTCCAGTTGCCATAATTGAAGCAATTCACCTCTTTCTTGCATATGCTGCACATAAGAACTTCAAAGTATTCCAAATGGACGTTAAATGTGCATTCCTACATGGAGAGTTAGATCATGAAGTATACATCCAACAACCACCAGGTTTCGAATATCCCAAATTTCCAAATCGCAGTTTTAAATTGCAGAAAGCTGTCTATGGCTTGAAACAAGCACCCCGAGCCTGGTATGCCACGTTGTCAATATTTCTCGAAGAATCAAGTTTTAAAAGAGGTTCAATCGATCAAACCCTCTTTCGTAAAATCTTTAATAAACATCTTTTAATCGTACAAATATATGTTGATGACATTATTTTCGGTTCTACTGATTAATCTTTGAGTGTTAAGTTTGCAGATCTAATGAAGAGCAAATTTGAAATGAGCATGATTGGGGAGATGACTACTTTTCTTGGACTTCAAATCAAACAGTCAACTGATGGAATTTTCATCAACCAAGAGAATTATGTCAAAAACCTACTCACTCGATTTTCAATGGACAAGTCCAATACCGCAAAAACCCTAATGGCTTTTGGATACAAAATCGATGCAGACTTAAATGGCAAACCCGTTGACCATAAAAGATATCGTGGAATGATCGGATCACTATTATACCTCACTACCAGTAGACCTGACATTGTGTTTTCTACTTGTGTCTGTGCCAGATACCAAGCAAATCCTATGGAATCTCATGTAATTGCTGTGAAACGCAACTTCAAATACCTTAAAGGCACTCCCAAACATGGCCTTTAGTATCCAGCTAAATCCGATTTTCAGCTGAACGCTTTCACCGACTCTTTCAACGGAGGATGCAAGCTAGATAGGAAGAGTACATCTGGTAGCTGTCAATTCCTAGGAGGTAGACTAGTGAGTTGGACTTAAAGAAACAGACTTGTGTATCCACATCAACAGCAGAAGCTGAATACGTCGCTGCCGCCAGCTGTTGTTCACAAGTCATATGGATGCAAACTCAACTGCGTGACTATGGCTTCATAATCTCACAAATTCCCATATTTTGTGACTCAACCAGTGCTATTGCCATTTCTCACAATCCCGTTCACCATTCCATGACAAAGCACATCGACATTCGATATCATTTCATCAAAGACAACATTCAAAAGGGTCATGTCGAATTGCACTTCATCAACACCGAAGATCAAATTGCCGATGTCTTCACTAAGGCTCTCGATGAAACAAAGTTTCTATACTTCCTAGGCCGTCTAGGAATGTTAAATCCAGATATCATCCATCCTTAAACTTTTACTTTTTGTTTGTACAAACGTGTGTTTACTTTAATTCAAAAAGAAAAACAAATAAAAAAAAATTACAAAACTTCAAAAGACAAAAAGATTTTAGATTTTTATAATTTTCATAGCTTTCCTTAAAAACCAAAATTTCGAAAAACGTTCAAATAACCATAATTTCCAAAAATATTCAGAAAAACAAATTTTTAAAAATACAATAAAAGACTTGCCATAATAAGCTTTTATAGAACCTTTTTATTAATCGTTACTTGACTTAATTTTTCAGATGCTTATGCTCGATGAATATTTGAAGTCATATTTATTCTCAATTGGAGTGAAGGTTCAAATCTTCTACTTTTCATAATGTATATAACTTTATTTCCTTCGATTTTATTTCATTATTGACGATTTTACACAATCAAGGGACATAAGCTTAGGAGGTTCAGATGAAAACAAAAACCCATGTGAGAATTTGTGCCTCGTCGATCTAAATCATTGTGGAATTCAATTCTTGTGAGCTTAGGTGTGTCAGTATTGCTAATAAGGTATACCCGATTATACCTTGTCACGGTCTCATTTTTGCTTAGATATCAAAATGACCAGGGACGATACTTTCATTTCTTACATACTAGACAAATTGTCTTTTATGACACCAATCCCTACCTAGATAAAAGCCAACCAAAAATGAAGACAACATCAAAATGGAAAGACTCCAAACAACGACATATTCTTACAAGAAAACCAAAGGAGAAACAAAGATCTATCAACATCCAATCCTCAAAGACAAATTAACAAGAAAGTCAAATCACTCACCGAAGAGAAACCCAACAAAACAAAACTTTCAACCAAATGGTTATTTCAAAAACAAAACAAAAACAAAAAAAATTATTCTCAATTGTAGCAATATCTCAATGATAAAACAAAATATCTTTTTACAATAAATCGATATTGATCAACAAACAGGATACCATCAAAGAAGAAGCTGCAACAATAATGGATTTCCCGGGATACTGTAGCATTCATCACTGAAGATTTCTTAGTTGCAAACTGCACTATGAAAATTGCTAAACCCCTCTACATGTATTTCCCGACGGAGAGAGAGTGAACATTAATGACATGAATGAAAAAACCCGCTGAGTAATGTCGAAACCAGTTTTATGTGATTGATTATCTAATAATGAGACTAAGTGACTTTACAGGAAAAGCATAGATGAACACCTTCAATATGAGTGTAAGTCGTCAGAGAGAGATATCACTCATTTTTAGTGATCATTAACTTGTTCTGCTGCCAGAACAACCAAACACCCAAGTGAAGTGTGAGCTATATCTATGAGCGTTCATCTGAATCTACCTGTTAGACCACTTGTCGTCATTGATAATGCTATAAAATCTTAAGAAAATTCTTTAGATACATGTATGGCTACCCTTTGATAACCGAACCCGAGACTTTGATTCGGAAACAAACATTCTTCAAAATCCTTTTCAAAACATAATATATGTAAAACCAAGTCACAAACTTTCAAAATGATTAAAATAGTTTTATGTATATCTTATCATTGACAAAACTCTTATCCCAAATCTTCAATGTTAAAACTATTAATGTGATTATATCTGTCCTTATTTCATCAATGATCATATAGGAGGAAATTGTTGAAAAATATTTTTGTATGTGACCATCATTGAAATAAGACGAACTGTTTTTATATTATCTAACAAATATTATCAGTTCATTTCAGGTTACGTGGATTCGAGATTAAAAATGAGAAAAATAAGAAAAAGAGTTTTAAAGCCAAAACAAAGAAAAATATAAAAGAAAATTAAATTAAATCTATTTAAAATGAATTTTTGGAAATATATTTTCTAAATAATTTATTTTATTAGACTTAATTAATTTTATAAATTAAAAATAATTTTTCCTAATTTATTTGAATTTATTTCGGATTTTAAAATCATTTTAAATTAAAAACCAAAGAAATTGGATCGCTACAGCAACAGCCCATCAGATCCGGCAGCCCAAGCCCACTCCACTGGCCCAAGATCAGCCCAAAAACAACCCAAAACCCATTTTACACCCTTTATAACCATTTTTTACACCATTTTTTCACAGCTACACATTTATAACACCAAAAATCCACAAAATCCTCTCCAACTTCCACCATCTTATTTTCCAAACCTTAAACCATCACCAAGAACACCAACAAAAACACCAAGAACACCAAGATCAACAACAAGAACACCAAGAACACGAAGAACACCATAAACAATCTATTAGAAATCCAGTCCAACCCTAAGCCAGTTCAGTCAATTAATTTGACGAACCTACTTGATATATATATATATATATATATATATATATATATATATATATATATATATATATATATATATATATATATATATATATTTATATTTATATTTATATAATTATAGTTATTTATTTTATTTATCGTTTATGTCTTTTAATTATAGTCATTTACATTATTTATCGTTTTAACTCATTTAATTACTGTAATTTGTATTATTTATCGCTTTATGTCATTTAAATACAGTTATTTATATTATTTATAGCTTTCAAGTTTATTTATATTCCGCAACTCTTATTATTTATTCCGCATATTATCTTTAATATATATTTCTATCATACAGTAAACGGTGCGAACCTTTATTTGTGGTGATCAGTCATTTTATTTTCATCATTATTCTTTAGTAATTTTTCTTGTGGCCTTTTAGGAAATATTTATATGTTCAATAGTAGAAAACATAGATCCTCATAGGTTGCATGTGAACTAAGGGTTTTAGTTCATAGATTTGCATAAAACCCTTCAGTGTTATCAGAGCTTTTGACTGTTTTCTTGTTGAATAGGTATAATAGTTTTCCTAAATTTTAGGGTTTAAAGCTTATAAACCCTAATATTATTGAAATCGATTTAGGGTTAGGGTTTTGAAAACCCTAGCCCCTCCCCCTTATGATTTTAGAAAATATGCTAGGGTTTTAGAAGGTTTCTATTTTTGGTAACTTTGATTATTTAATAATTGGATAATCTTAAACCCATTATTTGATTTTCGATAATTAGGGGGTTTAAGATAGGTTTAAATTGATTTGATTAATTTGTGATACTTATCTTTATTTAATTAATTTAATTAATTGTTTAATTAAAAGATAATTAAAGGTTTAATTTAATTTTTTAATTTAATAGTTTAAATTCTCGAAAAATTAAAAGATAAACCATAAATATTTTAAAAGTTTAAAGTACCTAGATTTAATTAATTTAATTAATTGTTTATTTAAAGGATAAATTAAATCTTTTAAATGTTTAATTTAATTTTAAATTTAATAGTTTAAATTCCAATAAATTAAAAGATAAACCAGAAATATTTTAAAAGGTTTAACATTCATCTTGTATATATTATAATTAAAAGTTAATATTATATGTATAAGATTAAATGGTTAGTCAAATCAATAGTAGGCCTCATTCACGAAGCTGATCTATAAAGTGGGTATAAGGATACTGTCTATAAAATGGCGGTCTAATGGGTGTCCACTCTCACCCACCGCTTGCCTGATCAGTGGAGGGTCGTTAGCCGAATGGGTTTGATAGGATCGCCTAATCTCATTAAAAGTATAATGATATTATTCAAAGTACTGGAACAGCTTAATAAAACCCAAATCTAGTTACTTTAGAAAAAATGTGACTTGGTGCTAATCCATGAAATTGCACATTGCACTTTATGAAACATTAGTGGAGCGTGTGTGGTTTACCGACACACCAATAGGAGTTCATAAAGAGTTGCAATGGGTTTCCTGGGTATTATCATTATTGATGGAGCGTGTGTGGTTTACCGGTACATCAATTAGAGATGATAATTAACCTGAGAGTACCAAGCTAATTTGCATGGTTATTCACATCCAGTTTGTGATCCTCGTCATCCCAGTCACAAATAGTGGAGCACATCCAAGATTAAACATGCCATTGAAAAGTTCAATGAATCTCAACAGATCTAGGAATTTCATAAGATGAAATTGATAAGAGTTTATCTACATTAACGACCATTATGTTGTGATTACGGCATCCCTCTTCACACCATAGTTGGGGTATTTTGGATCCTAGCCTTATTAAATAACATATTGGGTAATTATATAAAAGGATCAATTAAACTAATAAATTATGTTTCTTTTATAGATGTCAAGTGTCAATTCTCCTCCTCCTCCTTCACCTATTTTAGAAAGCATCAGAATGCACCTGCCAAATATGGAAAGGCTGACTGGCCTCAACTGTAAGGAATGGCTTCGCAATTGGAGACTGGTTCTTGGCATTGCTGGCAAGCTACATCTCACCAAGTATCCGATCCCGGTCCCACCAGAACAAGTCATCATAAAAGGTTCTTATGATAAGCATAACTTCTTAGTTGATGAATCCGAAAAGAGTCGTGACCTCATGCTATTGACCATTGACCCCGAGTTCCGCAATGATTTTGAATCCTTGGGGCCATATGAGTTAATGCAACTGGTTGAGGAAAGGTTCCAAAAACCAGTTGAAGAGGAACGAGCTAGGATCTTCAAAAGACTTGGAGAGTGCAAGTTAAAAGAAGGAAATAACATCAATTCGCATGTTCTTCAGATTGAAGCTTACATAGTCGAATTGTACAAACTTGGTTATTCCATAAGTCAGGAGATGAGTGTTAACTTTCTACTCGCGTCGTTGACTAGCAAGTACGATCTGTTCATTCAGATGTATAGAAAGGAAGACCAGAAAATGACCCTCATGGAAATGCGTCCACTGTTGACTTTATATGAGTCACTCTTGGACAGGCATAGCTCCAATGGCTCAGCTACTTCTGGATTAAGTCTAGTGAAGAGACGCAACAAGAAACGGTCGAGATCGTCTGGACATGTCTCAAACTGGGAATCCACTAAATCGGATACAGTCACGGAAAGATTGGAAGACGCACCAAATCTTTTGAAAGCTCAGGTATATCTAAAAACCTCAAAACTCCTGTTCCAAGATTTCTTGATACATAATGTGATAGTCACATTTTGGTTTGTATGTAGGGAATCAATAAGGCATGCTTCGGAGTTCCAACCTCTGTCATCTTCTTCTGCCCCGAACTTCTGTAACCCAGACCTGCATTGCTTTGATATCCCCAATCCTCTTTTAGTCTCCTCAGAAGTGACCTTCGAAAGTACTTACCTTCATCATAGGCCATGAAAGCACTATCAGTTGGCTTTCTTACTTCTTCGTCATCAGAGTCAGATGACCAAACTTGATAAGTTCCATAGTAATCCTCGGCAGCCATCAAGGCTAAGTCCTTGGTCTTTCCTCTTACCTCCTCCATCTTCCTTGCGTAATATGCCTCATCCTTAACCTAAGTTTGTTTCTCATTCCTTTTTCTCAACATGCAGTCCTTAGCAAAGTGGTTCTTGCCGTGACAGTAGTTGCAATCAAATCCGGAGTCACCTGCAGTCTTCTTTTCATCTGATCTATCTTTTGGGGTCTCCGAAGCCTTTGACTCAGTAGGATTCAAAGTGGAAGACTTCTTTTGGGGTCTCCGAAGCCTTTGACTCAGTAGGATTCGAAGTGGAAGACTTCGCAGTATCCTCTTTAGTAGTATACATTTTAGCTTTTGGCTTCAGAGTGAAAGTGTTATTTTGAAATTTTTCACAAAGGGTTTTATTGAGTTAGACTTGTTCACAAATGGTTTTCTGAATATTCGATTGTTTGCAGCATACAAAGCAATCGATTTGCCATTGTCCCCTTCCATGTAACCATCAGGTACATCTTCATATTCTTCTTCATCAATACTGGACAGTAAAGCTAAGGAATTAGAATTACCCTTCTCACTCCTTCTACCACAAATATCAGGCTCATGTGATTTGATTAGATTGTACAAAGCATCCAATGAATAGGTGTTAATATTCTCATACGACTTAATCATCAACATAATTGGTCGCCACACTGGTCTCAAACTGTAAAGAAATTTGATGTTAATCTGTTGTTGGCTTCGAGTTTCCCCAAACTTTTTCCAATTCATACACCATTTTGTTGTATCTTTCATAGCATTGTTCCAGGGTTTCATTTTCTTGTTGCTTCAAGTTGCTAAAATCTGCAAGCATTTTTTGAACAACACTCGATTGCAAAGTGTTGTCACCAGTAAAACGAACAACCAATCGATCCCAAATTTCTTTTCCAGATTTTGCTCCAGAGATGTGATGACGAACATCAGGTCCAAGACTACTTCGTAGTTCTCGCATAGCTCTTTCATCATTTCTAACTTTTCTGAAGTCTGTTGCATTTAGAACACCAGCAGCAGCATCATCATCCATATTAATGAAACGTCCTTCAATGTCGATTTGAGGACCATCTCTTACAGATCTCCAAATGTCCTTCGCTTCATCAAGACCTTCAAGGTAATCCTTCATACGATCAGACCAGTAGTCGTAGAAGGTTGGAACAAGAACTGGAGCTTTGGTTGAAGAACCAATCAAATTTGCATAATTGAGCATATTAGTGTAGGTAGCAGTAGAATCAGTTCTTTTGAACGATTTCCAACAAGATCTTTATAGAAAAACAAGTAATAGAGATAGTTAACAGTTGCGGAAATCTAGATCTGAGAAACGATTCAGATCTAGAACTGTAACACTGAAATAAAACTCTAAAAGCACGTTTTCGAACTGTCCTGCTCTGATACCACGTGTTGGGATTTGGAATCAAACAAACAATGAACAATGACAAGTATTAAGATGAAATGATTCTAACCAAACAATGAAAATACACTCAAGTATGATGAACACTCAAGAACACAAACGAGAATTTAATAAAGAGTGTCGAATGCTTTGGTATTACGATTTAGGGTGTTACAATGTTGGTGGTAAAAGTTCACCCACAATACGATATGGTATCTCTGATATATATACATAATCAGAGATACGATAGTACAATTACAAACGTGGAATATCCTATCAGAGTACTGGCCAATAGGAGTGAAGATTCATGCACCACGTTGTTACAACTATTAAGTCTCCAGATCCTCCAGGATACACCCTTCGGAGTCTTCAGACATCGGCGTCTTTTATCAAAACATTATGTATTCGGATAAGGTGGCACTTCAGCACAAACTTAACTCAACAGATGCTCCATTGATCGCAAAAGCACTTCGGGGGGTTGCCAATTTCTTGATGGAAAGTTAATCAGCTGGCAATCCAAGAAGCAAACTTGTGTTTCAATTTCCACAGCCGAAATAGAGTATATAGCAGCTGCTGCTTGTACTTCGCAGATAATATGGATTCAAAGCCAGTAAAAGATTATGCCATCAACATGAGAAAGATACCCTTGTTCTCTGACTCTCAAAGTGCAATTCGGATATGTCACAATTCGGTTCAACATTCCAAGACGATGCATATAGCTCTTCGCTATCACTTCATCAAAAGTCATGTTGAGGAGGGGAATATAGAAGTGCACTTTGTTTACACAACCGAACAGTTGACAGACATCTTCACAAAAGCGTTGAACGAAGAAGCATTTACACGAATTGTTCGAGGACTTGGAATGATTAATGGATCCACTCTCACATAAACATCAGATTTGCTCCTTCTTACCTTTATCTTTTCAATAACAAAATAACAATTTACGCTGTTCCGCAGTACTCCGAAGCCCTTTGACGTTTCGAAGCCCATCGGAACAACTCTGTTTCGCAGCACTCCGAAGTACTTAGTTGGTTCGGAGCCCCTCGGAACAGACTTTTCGGTCAATAAAACTTCAACAATGTCAAACTTCATTTTCAAACCTTTTGCCTTTGCATCACAAGGATAAGAATTCTCATTGAAAGTGTATGCTTCAATGGAAACACCAAAAACTTGAAAAGAACAAATTGCAAAACCTTTAACATCTCAAATCTCAAATCTTCTGCATAAGTGACTAAGTTTGACCTTCTTTCATGAATTAACTGATTAAAGAACAAAACTTTGATTTTAAATTCTAATAATCATACCTTATTGCAATTAACTGATTAAAGGACAAAACTTTGATTTTAGATTCTAATAATCATACCTTATTGCACTAAAAGGTATTTGGGAATCGATTTGCAACGTTGGTAAGAAAACAGACTTCGGAGTGAGGTTAAGGCTGTTTTACAAAACGAAGTCTTGTTTGATTCTAATATCCTTAACATCTTGTCTATATCTAAGCTCCTTGTTGAAATCAACTCGCTTTAATTAATCAAGTAGTTATCATACTGCTCAGGATAAATCATTTGTTCCGAAGTTTTCTTCAAAATGGTACCGGCATTGACTGATAGACAAATTTCAAACAGTCTTTGCTATTGTTTCAAAATTGAACTATACGAAGCCTTTCAAAAAGGGATTGTACAAATTTTCAAAGCACCATCAAGAAACAAGATATGGTGACATTTTCAACACTTTGGATATGAAGCTCCAAATTGATAAACATGTTTCTAAATTGAAAACGGAAAAAATCAAAAGAAAAACTGAATATCTAAATGTCAAAAGAATCAAAGACATCGAAGAAATAAAAAGATAGAGTGCAAAACAAAGATAAATCAGCACTTAAAGGCATAATTCTCTATGTTAAATGGTGATACAAGGAACTCCTATAACATAGTTGAGTACCATGTAGAGGTTATGAACATCTCAAGTAATCTGCTTTAAATAGCATTGTTAAAGCGGTGTGTGAATCTCAAAGGCTTTTCATCAGAGAAACACATCCAAACACTTTAACAGATGAAATGGGATAGGTTTTTCAAGAAGAAAATTCCAACATCAATCCACAATTTTACTTTAAACTTCTGATGCTCACCTTAAAAGGAAATTTGTTTTAAATTTTAACGCTGTGAATGCCAACATTATTTAGCATGAAAAATTTGAAGCATACATGAAAACATAAATTTTTTTTAACACTGCGAAATTGAGCTTAACCTAGGGTGGTTGGACTTAGATAAATCTTGACTGATGTTGAATCAAACAGTCTTCGGATTGAAAAATGGACTTCCAACATAATACGAATGATTCTGAATACTTAAATGAAAAGTCTTGATTTCACAATGTTCATGAATGTCCTGATGAAAAGTCAATATGCATCTTCAAGTAAAACAAATGCTCAACAAAAACAGAATTCTTCGGAGTATCTATAATAATTTTTACAATGTTACTCTTCTGAAGTGGTCACTATACTCTTCAGAATAACATGTAATGCTCAAACACTACTGATTCTCCAAAGTGATTCCATAAATAACACATTTTTCCTAAATACTCCGAAGTCAATTAAATGTTCAAAGATTTGAATATTTATGGGACGTTCCAAGACAATCATTCTTTTAAATAAATGAACGTTGGAATAACCATCCACGCATCAGGACGCCTCACAGAAATATCGCATAATCAAAACCAAAAAGATTTGACGGCAGCACTCTCTAATTTTCAAATTAACGATGACTGATACAGTAACGGTTCCGCTTTTGCAGGGCTAGTGGAACGTTGGATGCTGATGTGGCTCTCTCCCATTCAACCATTCAAACATACGCATTAAATGGCCTTGGAACCACCATCAATATAAATACCAATCACACCTTCAATTCAAATCTTTACGCGATCAAAACCCTCGAAATTCCTCTCTTCAATTTTCTCTTAAGAACCCTAACTGCTCATCATCTTCCTCCTTTTCTTCATCTAATCATCAATGGCGGCTAAAGGTTCTTCCCAAAACACAGAAGCTATGTCAATTCCAGTTCTCAAGAGCCAATCGGCGAACCTGTATCTTCGCACTGATCTAAAGCTCTATCCCCAACCCATGGTTGCTCTTGTTAAATGCATGAAATAATCGATTCTTGGTCACGCCTTGACCTACACACCCTCAATTCTTGCTACCCTGGTTCACAGAGCCCACTACACATCAAATGATCTGTTCGACACCTACAAAAATGTCAAATCAGTGTTCTATGAGGCTATCGATTCCAATGGCAAAACTAAGAAGGTGCAACTGACCAAGATCAAGTTTGCAGAAGCCCTACATCGTCCAGTCTACGAATCAAAAGAAATTGTTGTCCCATCTACTGAACAACTGGTGAACATGTTCAATGCAATGGGTTACGAACCCCAATTGGTTAGCATTAGCCTGTTCAAGAAGACGCATCTTCCTGATCTATGGATATTCTTCTTTGGGATCTTCTTATGATGTCTTTCAAAAAGAACTTCTGGCCAAGACTCTGCAAGCCAAACATTTCTGAGTCTTCTCTATGAAATCTATTATGATGTGAAGGTGGACTATGTCTCAATCTTGTGGAATGATTTATGTTCGCACATTAATCATTCAACAAAGGGTACTGAGATTTCAAATGCCAGATTCTGGGCTATGGTCGTTCACGATCACTATCAACAGACAAATTTTGTTTATGATCCTTCTCTTGTAGAAATGAGGTACACTTATATTTCTGTTCCCATTTTAGATGAAAACTTTGTTGGTTTCTCTGCACAAAATCCACCCGAGATGTTACGAAAAGTATCTCTGGATTGTGATGAAGTCAATATCTACCGGTCCACTTTTACATTGCCTTATCCTGTTCGTGAATCACACAAGCTGCACCAACCAAACCCCTTCTTAAACCCAAAACCAAAAGAAAGGAAACTGGAGGTCCGAAGCTTGCGAGAAAAAAGGAAGGCTTCGGAACAGACACCTCCAAAACGAAGACAATCCAAACGAACCAAGAAACCACAAGTCTTGGATAAGTCTTCGGAGTCAGAAATAACACTTCCCGAAGACATTCAGATTGAACAAGAGGAAGAAGAACACCATACCACACCAATCAAAGACCCAAGACCACCTTCTCCTCCAATTACCACAACACCACCTTCTCCACCACTGTCACACCCCCGACCGAGGCGGCGGAACATGCCGGGCTGTGCGACTAAGTTCTTGGATCATAGGCAATTGAATATACAGTACAAGTACAACAATAAAACAAAGGATAGTTGTATTTCATCTTGAAGTTTGAATACATGGTTCTTACAAATAATAATAGTAGAGTACATGAAATGCCTTAACAGATATAACAAAACTAAGTTGCCTGAAATCCGTGAAGATTTCCATCTTCTGAAAGTCTCATTGATTTCCTGAGAATACATGTAGTTTTGAGGGTCAACACAAGGTTGGTGAGAGTTACAGCTTTTCTGTTAAACACAGCACTGATACTTTTAAAATAACTAAAAGTATTCCTTTTGTAAGTATAACCATACTTGTAAACGAGTTTGTAAAGAGTTGCTGAAAATCGTAAGTAATACCATACTCATAAATGAATTGTATAGAGTTTTTGAAAACCATAAGTAATACCATACTTATAAATGATATGTACGTTTATGAGAAAACCATCAATGCTTATATTTGAGTCCTATAACCGAGCTATTCGACTGAAATGTACCCCCTACAACGCTTCATGGATGTCGTAGTAATGAAAAAGATAAGTATCACCTACATCGATTTGCAAGTCGAATTTGTAGCTAACAACCATAGGTGGGGGTGTCAACCCGTATAGATCTATACATATGTATCTCGCTCTGCTTGATTAACGGTTATAGTAGTATGGGGTCTAGGTATTTCTACTTAGTTATGAATAGTGTCTCACTATCTAAGCCATTGATAAATGTAGGATAGACAAGTCTCATCCCAAAATGGTTTTTGTTATAAAAGTCGAGTATGTTGATAAGTATATACGTAATAGTGTACAATACTCGCTTCTTGAAAACATTTTATAAAGCTATAATAACATTTATAAAACTTGATATGAAATTGGTAAATGTTTATATTGCACATGTATTCTCCCCAATAATATATAAAAACATAGACAAAGGGGCCGTAACACTCACATTTGAAGCGTGAATTCAGTTTAGATATAAGAATGATCGTGTTTGAGAAGCACCGCGAAATAACACCACAAAACAACAAGGTTTTGTGCGGCGAAGTGATGGTGCGACGGTAGTGGAGCGATGGCCAATGGTGGTGGTGTTCTTGGCCAAAAGGAGAGCAATTGGAGAAAGAAAGAAAAAGCTAGAAGCTTTGGTGAATTGGTGAAGAAAAATAAGATGCAAAGCCTCTTATTTATAGTCTCATGGAGTAGTTGGGGTTGGTGAATGGTTGGTGAATGGTTGGTGAATGGTTGGTGAATGTGATGCCATGGATGACATAATTCGTGCGCAAGATCCCGATGTCTAATAAATTTTTTTTTGAGACCGGAGAATTGTCGAGCCGAGTGCACTGATTCTAGAAACCTAAACAGATAATTTTTTCGAGTTGCAGAACATCGGGAAATCGCGTTTAAATATTGCGTTCATTTATCCGCAGTATCCGATTAGTTGACTTTTATAAATATTTTTACTAAAAATATTTCGAGTATGGAATCCAATAATAGACCATAGTCTGAGTCCAATAATGTTCTCAGAATTTCCATATGAGGTGCGCAAGTGCCTCAACGGATCGAAACGATTTATGTAGTTAAATAAAATCAGTGTTACACTGGTTTGTTTTGGCTTGTTTTCTTATAACAGTCGTAACTTTTGCATATGAGCTCCGTTTTGAATGTTATTTATATTTTCGGAATCAGGGAAACATGTACTTTGAGGTTAGATTGCTTGTTTTGTTTCACAAATGGTTAATACTTATTTTCAGTTTTTCAGACGTATTAACTAGGGTTTCAGTTTGTGCTTGAGATATTCCATTATAGGAAGTAAGATTTTATCTCATATCTTATTTTAATTGTAATGAATCTATATATTTTCCAAAATATGCTTTAAAGTTTAAAGGTCAGGTTACAAAGAGGTTTGCGGTGAATTGACTATTTATAGTTCTAGACCTAAATTTCCGGGATGTCACATTACCTCCCCGTTAAAGGAAATTTCGTCCCGAAATTATTTCGTAACATAACACTTCTGCTCGATCGTGTAGAAGTCACACGGGTCGTGTGGTAGACCTTTTCGAAACTATTTTGGCCTTGCAGGAGTTACATGTGTTGTCTTCTAGTTACTGTAGCATCTAGTAGACTTACACGGGTCGAGTTTCGGAGCACGGGTCGGATTTTTTTAAAAATTAACGATGCTAACTTTAAAGGTTAGTGTCGCTAACCTGCTTCAGTGGGGTTATTTGGACAGCTTTCCTCATTTACCCCATTTACGAACCAAAATCCTCCTAGGTTATTTTCATAGCAAAATGTGCGAAATTTGGTCATTTTGATCAAGGATTTTGTGTAGTAAAAGTTTGTGGAGGTTGGATTTAACACCCGAAATGCGTTCTCTAGTTCTTAATTCACAAGGTTAGTTATTTTGAGTTTTAGGGTTTCAAACTCTAGATGTCCAAATATGAAAGTATGCTTCAATTCATCTCATGTGTTGTTAGTGGATTGCTAATATATGTTGTATTGAGTCCTCGTTGTGAATATTGTGATATTTTAACGATTGATTTGGTAAAACCGTGAAATTGGGGGTTTCGGTTTGATAGCATATGCTATTCACTAATTGTGATTTGTATTAGCTATTTATTTCTTAATCATTTGAGTTAAGTATTCTGGAAATGCCTGAGGAAGTTTAAGATATGATATGTGATTTCATTTTACAATTGATACTCGTAGGATGGAAGGAAGTACGTAAGATACAGGTGAACCATGAGCTGTACCGATGTCAGATGAGTAGGTTCTAGTTCATTATTTATGAATAAACTATTATTGAATCAACTGTTCATTGAACTATTTCCGTTATCAGAAGATATATATATATATATATATATATATATATATATATATATATATATATATATATATATATATATATATATATATATATATATTTAAAAAAAATGTCTTTTCGGTATCCCGTCCTCATCGGAGTCAAGCCGTGAATTTGGAAAAGATATCACTTAGGGTGGTGAAAAGATTGCATCTACTGTAGATATTTTGAATTTCGGTATTAAGAACGTGAGTGGTCCTTTCGGTTCCTGCTATAAGATACTACATAAACGGGTATGTAGTATCATCCATATCTACATATTTTCAGTCTCATTCTTTCTTACTACTAGTTTATTCTCAGATTTCCAATCGAGGCATGGAAAACAGATCTCATATGGAAAACTTGTCAGACGCTGAGCGGAATTTCCCAAGGGAAGAGGGTACCTCCCTATCGTTTAATCAGATACCTCTACTGGAGTCTGGTAATTATAATATCCTTAACTCCTTTTATTTCTTATTCATTTCTCTAGCGTTTTGATTTTGTTTTAAACTATGTGAGGTATAGATTTTCCAGATATATTACCGCTAGATCAGCTTCAAAATGATCCTGAACTTCTTCCTCCGATGAATATTATCTCAGAGGATCCAGGACCTTCATCTTTGGGCTTTGCTTATGAGCAATCTCAAAACTTACTTCTAGGTCGAATTTTAGTACTTTTATGTCAGTTTGGTTTTTATCTTCTAACATTTTTTTCTAAAGATCCATTTATAGACGAGTACATAACGAACAGTGGGATTATCCCCATGAATCAAGGATTCATGGCTGGCATGCAGAATGATGATCAACTACAGGTGATTCATAACGACAGTGTTGGAATGAATCCCGAGTTTAAGGGAGGTTTTCAATACCAGGATCACTTTCAGATGATTCAAAGGAATCTGGAAGGATTTCAAAACCCTGGGTTCATAGCTAAAAATCAGCAGTCACTGCCGACGGCAGATTCTAATGTTATTGCACCAAATTTTATCTTTGGTTTAACAAATCAGGATCATGCTTAAATGATCCAGAATGACAATAGTACAACCGGATTTGATTCTTTGAATCCAAGAGCCACAGTAATTGGCAGTGAAAGTGGTTCTAGACAGCCATTAAGTAAGGAAGAAATAGCTCAGCACTTTAACAAGCCACTTACGCAAGCTGCAAGGGAACTCAACGTTGGATCAACACAGTTGAAGCAACGCTGTAGGAAGTTAGGCATCAAAAGTTGGCCTCGACGACAGATTAAGAGTCTACAAACTCTTATTAACCATACTCAGGTTAAGAATTGTATTTCTTTCTCCATAATTTTAATATCATGAGATTGTAATGACTGAAAGTATTTATGCAACAGGAATCGGATAATAATCCTAGTAGAGTAGACGTAATACTTGGTCTGGAGAACGAGAAAAGAGCAATAGTATAGCGTTCCAGTTCAAAGATAACTGATACCACAAAGAGATTGAAGCAAGCTGCCTTTAAGGCTGTTTACAAGAAAAGAAAGGTTCAGAAGAGAGAAGAAGTTTCATCAGGGACCCATACACAGCGGCAATCTCTGCCTTCTGTTTCTGCTATGAGTGGTTTTAACCATGATTTTCTTAAGACCATAAGTGAAGAGAACCCAGAAGACTTGGCAGGTGACATAGCCCGCCTTCGGCTTTCAGATTGAATTTCTACCAATATTAGTTTAATGGAACTGTTGGTAGGAATGATGGTAGGTTTTCGATAATAGTTAATGGTCAGGTATTATCAAAATATCATGTTGACTGTGCAAGGATAGGGGTAGATAAAGTGTCTAAATGTATGGTTCTATAGTATTATAAAATATTCCTATAGTATTTTAGCTTTATATTCTGTTTTAGAGTTTCTTTGTGTATGATTCTTGGTAAGTTGTTATACTTGTTGTTCACTACGACTATTTCTAAGTACATGTTAGTCATACCTTGAACCAATATAGTTGATCAAGCTCTATCTATCCTAGGTATGATTACATAATTACCTAGGCCTAGTCGTAGTGTTTAACTCATCTTATTACTTTTGTATTGTTCTGGTTATGACACTGTTCTAGTATGTATGTACTTATACTTTATACGTTATAAAAATATCATTGTATGTTAAAAGTATACTTTGTACGAAATGTTTTAGAGAGTTTTAGTCTCATTGTATTTATAGTTGTATACAGTGTTCTCATCGCGGGTCAGAGTATATATATAACTCCTATATATATTGTTGGTGGGGCTTGCAGTATTATTAGTTTTTGTTTTGTACCTCAAGACTATCAAATAAGGATCGGCCAGATGAGAAGTACCGGTGGGAAGGATCATTTTGGCATTAAAGCTGTTCTGAATCCAAAACCCAAGCGATAGTTCAAACTAGACACCTCACCCGTAAGTAGTCGAGAAGTAGTGTAATTAATAAATAATACTTTTATTAGAATCCTGTTGCTATAGTTGTATTCCTCTTTCGAGGATACGAGTTCTCTATAGCCAATTTAGCTCTGATACCATTCTGTCACACCCCCGACCGAGGCGGCGGAACATGCCGGGCTGTGCGACTAAGTTCTTGGATCACAGGCAATTGAATATACAGTACAAGTACAACAATAAACCAAAGGATAGTTGTATTTCATCTTGAAGTTTGAATACATGGTTCTTACAAATAATAATAGTAGAGTACATGAAATGCCTTAACAGATATAACAAAACTAAGTTGCCTGAAATCCGTGAAGATTTCCATCTTCTGAAAGTCTCATTGATTTCCTGAGAATACATGTAGTTTTGAGGGTCAACACAAGGTTGGTGAGAGTTACAGGTTTTCTGTTAAACACAGCACTGATACTTTTAAAATAACTAAAAGTATTCCTTTTGTAAGTATAACCATACTTGTAAACGAGTTTGTAAAGAGTTGCTGAAAATCGTAAGTAATACCATACTCATAAATGAATTGTATAGAGTTTTTGAAAACCATAAGGAATACCATACTTATAAATGATATGTACGTTTATGAGAAAACCATCAATGCTTATAGTTGAGTCCTATAACCGAGCTATTCGACTGAAATGTACCCCCCTACAACGCCTCATGGACGTCGTAGTAATGAAAAAGATAAGTATCACCTACATCGATTTGCAAGTCGAAGTTGTAGCTAACAACCATAGGTGGGGGTGTCAAGCCGTATAGATCTATACATATGTATCTCGCTCTGCTTGATTAACGATTATAGTAGTATGAGGTCTAGGTATTTCTACTTAGTTATGAATAGTGTCTCACTATCTAAGCCATTGATAAATGTAGGATAGACAAGTCTCATCCCAAAATGGTTTTTGTTATAAAAGTCGAGTATGTTGATAAGTATATACGTAATAGTGTACAATACTCGCTTCTTGAAAACATTTTATAAAGCTATAATAACATTTATAAAACTTGATATGAAATTGGTAAATGTTTATATTGCACATGTATTCTCCCCAATAATATATAAAAACATAGACAAAGGGGCCGTAACACTCACATTTGAAGCGTGAATTCAGTTTAGATATAAGAACGATCGTGTTTGAGAAGCACCGCGAAATAACACCACAAAACAACAAGGTTTTGTGCGGCGAAGTGATGGTGCGACGGTAGTGGAGCGATGGCCAATGGTGGTGGTGTTCTTGGCCAAAAGGAGAGCAATTGGAGAAAGAAAGAAAAAGCTAGAAGCTTTGGTGAATTGGTGAAGAAAAATAAGATGCAAAGCCTCTTATTTATAGTCTCATGGAGTAGTTGGGGTTGGTGAATGGTTGGTGAATGGTTGGTGAATGTGATGCCATGGATGACATAATTCGTGCGCAAGATCCCGATGTCTAATAAAATTTTTTTTTGAGACCGGAGAATTGTCGAGCCGAGTGCACTGATTCTAGAAACCTAAACAGATAATTTTTTCGAGTTGCAGAACATCGGGAAATCGCGTTTAAATATTGCGTTCATTTATCCGCAGTATCCGATTAGTTGACTTTTATAAATATTTTTACTAAAAATATTTCGAGTATGGAATCCAATAATAGACCATAGTCTGAGTCCAATAATGTTCTCGGAATTTCCATATGAGGTGCGCAAGTGCCTCAACGGATCGAAACGATTTATGTAGTTAAATAAAATCAGTGTTACACTGGTTTGTTTTGGCTTGTTTTCTTATAACAGTCGTAACTTTTGTATATGAGCTCCGTTTTGAATGTTATTTATATTTTCGGAATCAGGGAAACATGTACTTTGAGGTTAGATTGCTTGTTTTGTTTCACAAATGGTTAATACTTATTTTCAGTTTTTCAGACGTATTAACTAGGGTTTCAGTTTGTGCTTGAGATATTCCATTATAGGAAGTAAGATTTTATCTCATATCTTATTTTAATTGTAATGAATCTATATATTTTCCAAAATATGCTTTAAAGTTTAAAGGTCAGGTTACAAAGAGGTTTGCGGTGAATTGACTATTTATAGTTCTAGACCTAAATTTCCGGGATGTCACAACCACCCCAAACCAAAACTCCTCAAACTTCCACCATAGATACAACATCAACTGAAACACCTCCAACTTCCACCACTCAAACCTCCGAACCCTTTACATCCAACTTGGAAAACCCTACTATCTCAGCCCCTCTAACATCCGAACCAATCATCGCATCCTCTGAACCACTGTTAAACATCTCCTCTTCTGGTCTGGATACATCACTTCCTGATTATCCTTTCCAAGAAGACCTCTATTTTGAAACCACCTTATTTTCAAAACCACCTTCAACAGAAGAGACTATGGCTGCGTTTCACATGGCCCCAATAGTGATAGAAGAAACCGATGATGACAACCTGGATGACAATGACTTCATTTTTGTTAAACAATACAAAACCCTCAACCGCAAATTGGATGCTCTCCTCCAAACAAATACTGGTTTTGATCCCTCAAAGAAGCCTGAGGGAAGTGTTGAAGAACAAATAGCCGAAGCAAAGAAAGCCTTGACCGAAAAGATGGGTGAATTGGTCAAGGATTCAGAAAAACGAATTATGGATCAACAAGTCCAAATTAAACAGATTTTAGAAGGCTAGTTCAACATAGCAGTTGAACAAGTGGAGGAAAGGCACAGGCTCCTTATGGAGCAGACTCAGAAGAAAATGGATGCTCTTGTTGAAATAATGGAGTTAACAAACTCCAAAGTGATGAAAGCTCTGAATGACCTTCGGGATGAAACAAAAACATTCAACTCTCAATACCAGACCGGCTTGAAGAGAATTGAAGAGCTGACTGCAGAACAGTCAAGATCTGCAGTAGCTATCTTTGCAAATGAACTCAAGAATACCAATTCTGCAATCACCTCTGACATTGTTGAAAAGTTGAAGAACACTCTTCAGCCATTGATCAATGTTTCCATTAATATGGAACACTCTCAAGCTACCAGACCAAGACCCCAAGGGATTGCTTAGGGTGAACCAGAGGTTCAACCCTCACAAGGGGGAGAATCCGAAGCCTCAAGGTCCCGTGCTTTGGTCACATCATCCTCCGAACCACAAACAACTTATCAACCCACTGTCTTGAGAATACCATACTTTATTCCTCCAATTATATCTAAAGCTGGTCCTACCTTCGGTACCACCACAACAATAGAAGCGGGTGGTTCTGGTACAAAACATGAAGACAAAGAAGTAAAGATTGCTCCTCATATGGAGCAAGTCCATAAAGAAAGAGAGGAAGAATTCAACAAGCTGCTCATGATCAACAACATTGCTAATGAAAACCAAACCTGGACTGAAGAATTGATCACAGCCATTGGTTTCAATGACTTCAAAGTCTTCAACAGACTTCCTCTCAAAAGCTATGATACAAAAACCGGGATCAGCCGACAACTGGATCTCCCCTACAATCCAAAAACCTTTGCCTTTCTACAATTTGAAAGGGATGTGCCGAAAGATTAGTTGACGACTTACAATAAAAGGAAGATTGCATTCCATACAATGTTCATTCAGGCTCCGAACTATGTATGGAGTGAAAGGAAGATCATGAAAATCATTTCCATCAAGGAAGGAGAGGTGTATGAAGGTTTTCAGAACATTGAATTCTTCGTACTCCGGGGCATTAATGAAGATGATTCAAGATTTACTATAGCAGACTTCCCAATCATGAATCCTACTGATTTTATAGTACTTCTTGATATGTTGAAATTCTCTGCTGGAAATGAAGCTGAATCGATGGTGGTCTTCGGAGCCACAAAGAACCAAATATCTTCCTTCTTCAGAAACTATCTTCTAAGATTTGCCAAATTTGACATTGATGTGGCAAAACTCTTCAGACAATCTCTTGCACCTCCACCAACTACTGTTGAACATTTCGATCACTTGAAAGTCGGGCATATTGTGGAAAAGCCCTGGGGTGTTGTGTTCAAGGGACTGTCAAATGATTAAGAAAAAATTGTCACAAAATTTTTCGAAATAGACTACAAGGGTCATTACCCTTCAGAATCCATTTCCCAAATCTTAGCCTTGGTGAACAATTGTTTTGTGAACAATTGGGAAGAGAAGAAGAAAGTTAGAGAACATCTCAACTGGTGGCTGACAGTGAGGTATACCCTAAAACAAGCTTTCAAGAAACACTACCAAAGATAGGCTTCAGATGCACTTCACACAGAGGGGGAGATTTTTGAGTATATTTGTGCTGAAGTGCATACCTATCCGAAGACCTATAACTGATCATCCGAAGACATAATGCTTTTTGTAAAGTAGACCCCGAAGTCTGAAGACTCCGAAGGGTTCGTCCTTGAGGATCCGGAGACTTCTACGTAACAACCTTTTGGGCACACGTGTGGTTGCAAACAACATGTTGCATGTATCTGCAATTCTATTGGATAGTACACTTAGAGGATATTCCCTAATTCTGTTTGTACTATCGTATATCTGATTTTGTATATATATCAGATATACACGACCATGTCGTGAGTGATTGTTCCACCATCATTGTAAAACCCTAAATTGCAATATCAAAGCATTCGGCACTCTTTATTCGATCCTTATTGTGTTCTTGAGTGTTCATCATATTTGTGTATGTTCTCATTGTTTGCTTAGAATCAATTCATCTTCACACTTGTTATTGTTCACTGTTTGATCGATTTCAACACCCAACAATAATAATTAACAAAAGAATTACATCTTTGTTAATCTATTTATTTTATAAAACAAAAAATAATAATAAGTTTGAACCAGAATATTTAAATATTAATGAAGTTAGTGGAAATAATTTAGAAATTAATTGAAAAAACTAAATTAATTATTATATTATAATAATATAATAATTAAATAATATAGTTAATTATTTATTATATCTATATTATCTTAATTTATTATATCTATATTATCTTAATTAGTATAATGATTAAGGAGACATAATAATTTATTATATCTATATTATCTTAATGTAATAATTTATTATATCTATATTATCTTAATTAGTATAATGATTAAGGAGACATAATAATTATATTATAAAAAGTAAATCATAAAATATTAGGATGGAATGTACCTAACAACACCCTTGTCCAAGGAATAATTGATTGGGAGAAGTAGGAAGATGAAAAATATTTAAAAAAAAATCAAATTGTTAAATTTTGTTTTTTTTTCAACTTTATTAAAACAAAACCAGCGGGCAGCTGGCCATAAGCAAAGAATACAAAGTGAAAGAGAGGAGAAAAAATATCACAAACCTAAACAAGCTAGCACTTAAGATTGATTGACTTCTAAACTAGCAATTTACTTTGAACACAAAAACAGGAAAACAATGAACAAAACCAAAATGAAGCATGCCACCACGAGCATAATAAATTAGAGGGCAGAACCAAACATCAAAGATCTCCTGATACCAATTCCTTGAGATTCGATTCGCATTGCATAAGTGAAATTTGTTTGAGGATTATTTTTGTCCAAATCCACCCAGATTCTTCAAGAAGAGCCTCATCAGATTAACCCACTTTGGGATTTAGTTGAGGGGCAACGCTGACTCTCCAGTGAATCTAACAAACCATGCCAATACCAATAACCATAGCACAAACTACCTTCAAATTTTCCTTCCTTGAAACATCATAGGTTCCAATGTGATCAACTGAGTTTAATCCAGAGAACAAACCCTTTGTGCATATACAGGAAACCAACTCATTCCTAATCTGTGCACTTTTCCAAGGCTCCATCTGAGAGTATTGTGGGATAAAATATATGAAGTAAAACCAAACATCACCTAGACACTTCCCGAAGTACTTCACTTGATTGACCCACAACTGGATATTTCCAATGCATCCACCGGACATCAATCAAGAACAAAACAACCTTGATGAGCAGACAATTTATTCTATATAACTGTACAAACATCCATAATACCACCAGTGAATATTGTAAGACAAAGTATAGAACACGAAGAACAAAACAAACTCATACACACCGAGGATCAACCACCCCCATATTGACTCTAACACAGAAAAGAAAAAATACACACAAACACACATAGGAAAGAAGTACTAAAACTCGCAATACTGGATCCTAAATGATGTTCTACCATATGAAAGAATGAATCATGCCAAGAGAACTAATTTTCCTATTGTGTGAAGCACAACAACAAGCAACACCAAAGAAAACTAATGCCACCCCCATGACACGTCGTAATCGTTGATGCGATCAAAGATATAAGATAAAACCTTACTATCCAGTAGCTAGGGTAAGTAAGGGCCAAACCATGGAGTTTGTGGTTGGCACTTTGTGTCTGAGAATAAACCAACTATAATGTTACTCTATAGTCAGACAAATTGCTTAACACGCAAAAACAAACCTTAAATCTCAAACCAACTAACACTATCAAAAACACGCAAAAACAAACCTTAAATCTCAAATGATTGTTCCTTAAATCTAAACCAAACATCGAGTAATCAAGGAAACTCATGAATGTGGAATAACTCGATACTGAGTTGATATAAAACTAACAGAACCAAATCTAACTGAAACTATCACTTGGAAATGAAAAAGAACGAAGATTATTTGAATGTGGAATACCTCTGGATCCCCTAGTGTTACCCCGAGATGCTGATGGGTTGTGATAAGCTAAAAACAATCATTTTGCGTAAAACAATTTTAAGCAGCAAGCGGAAGTGGTTTTAAAATAACTATTATTTTAAGATCATTTTAACAAAACCATCAACAGGATCCAATTGTATAATATACAGAGATTATTTGACAACCATATGATGTAAAGAAATCAACTTAGATGACTTTGATCCCACTTGGTTTTGGGGAGTTGATGAAGTTGGCAAAAGAAGTCAAAAGAGAGTTCCTCTATAATGTATCCACCAAGAAGAATAAGGCACAAGGAATGCTAGTTCCCTTTTGTATATTTGTGACTTCTTAAGCCTTTAAGTGCTTAACACAATTAACCAGTAAAGGATAAGCACTTCTACACCATTTGCACTTTCAAAAGGATTCTAAAGACATGCAAGAGGGGGGAGAGAATGAGGTGGATGATTTTCATCAAGGAATGAGAGAAACACTAGTTAGGCTTTTGGTCTTACACTTTCTTATATATCTATATATAAGATCTAAGACCCATACCTTCGATAAATGCTAAGAGATGGCATGTAAGAAGCATGAGTTGTGTAAGAGGGAGGTTGGGAAGTAACCTCCCCATCCCCTTGACTAATCGGCCATCAAGAGAGATAAATAATCTTGTTTCCCAAACTAAATGTACCCATGTAACTAGAAAGTTGAGTGGAAACCAAATTGTCCAAAAACTTGTATATGACTTGTTAAATCATACTACATGATATAAGAACTAATTTTTACTCTCTTGATTTATTATTTTCATAAAATAATAATTACCTCTTAATTAAATACATGAGTTGATAATTTATTAATAATCGTAATAATAATAAATATTTAATATGTGTCAGCTTGTTTAATGTGTGATCCTATAAGATCATATGTTATTGGCAAACGTCTTTCTAAATTGATTCTTGAGAATATAGATCCAACAAATGCTTTATGTATAGTTGAGAAATCCTAAGACAACGTTATCTAGAAACATAGTCTTTATCTTCCTCGATTTATGTGCTTTTGAAAGTTGGATCTTCGACCGGATAACACCTTTATTTGCATATAGCATCGTTATCTACAAAGATAGTGTAGCTATCGTTTCCTGATCATATCCTTTTTCACCTTTTGCCCCTTTATGTTGTTCCAAATTCCACTTTAAACCTTTTACTTTAACATAAATTCTACACAAAACCCTTTACATTAAAAGTGATTAATATTAGTCCTTTTACAAAGACAAAACAATTATTACTCGGTCCAATAATGCGTAAAATATGTGATATAAAAGCGGGTTATTAAACACCCCACAATTGTGCTTTGCTTGTCCCCAAGCAAATATAGATTTTAAGAACTTGTATAAAAAACTCAGAGTTTTTTGAAAATCCGCTCGGTTTCAAACTTTATTGTTACCTTCAGAAATTATGTTTAAAATCATTTTTGAAATTTGACCAGAATACCCTTAGGAATCATGACTTTCTAAAGAACTTTTGATTACAACTTTCTGTTTACAATTGCAAACTTACTCATTCAAATTCTAAAGGCCGTTAAAGAAATTCCATGACTTTCTATGTTGCTCATGTAGCGAGTTTTCAACAACATTATCCTAGATCAGTTAACCTTAGGTAATGAGGTGAAGGAAACCACCATTTTCATGTCCACCGGCTCTAACAATACAGACCACTGATTGAATTCTCCCTCCTGAATCCCAAACCAATGGTATCTCTAAATCAAAAAACATTTTATAATTCCTGAATTAAACTCAACTTCTTTTGACTAGGACTAGCATATCACAACTATACTGTATTTCTTGAATAATACACACTTGCTACAAAATTTCAAAATTGACTGTTTCTAATATACAATTTCCAAAAGAAAAATCTTGAAAATGTTAAAAAAAATAAAATTCTCGCAAAAAATCTATTTCTATTTTTTTATCGCAATTTAAACCATAAAATGTCCCCATTGTATAAAGAAAAATGTAAAAACAATGGAGAAAAAGAGTTACCACTTAAGAATATGAAAATTGATTGACTATAGGGATCGTATGTAGGCATGGTTGAATTGCGTATTCCTATTGTTCATGCTTGTTTCGAGATTTGGGCATAAAAGTAAACATGCTCAACATAACCCAAGTGTAGGGGTGCAATGACCCCACACTTGCGTTATGCCAATCTCCAAAAGTTGGTGCAACACACAATCACAATTTGGCAATTTGGTGATCTACTAGCAAAATATCAACTAATGCAGAAATTATCTTTATATACAAGCAGAAGTTTAAACTACAAGCATTTAAAACTAAAATTAAAATTAAAATTAAAAATAAACAGAAGAAATAAAAAGGTACAAGAATATCACTCATGGTCATCATGATGGGTACCAGATGGCCCTGTCGCATCAGCTCCAACATCCGGGAATAGCGGTGGATCCAACCCTAGTCGTAAGATAATAGTGCGCTGACCCTCTGTCATCCAGCGATGCTGGGCCTCCATCCTAGCCGCGTGTCAAGCATGGGTAGCCTCTAGTCTTGCCTACATGGCTACTAAGTCCCGTAGAGTGGCCTAGATATCTAACTGCTTATGAACCTGCTCCTATGCCCCCGATACCGACTCAACTCTCCTCCATCGGTGCCTCTAAACTGGGATCTCTGCCTCTGCCTTGGGGATATGAGCCCCTACACAGCTCCCACTATCTCTACCTCCTCGTACACCTCGTTGTCTGCCGCGCCGGCTGCCCTATTCGCTGCTACTATATAGTGGTCATCGCTAAAAGGGATGACGACCCACATCGTCTCTAGATAAGCGGGCCCCATCGACCTTGGCTGATATAGGGTCATTGATCTCGTCACCTCCCTCGTCAGAATATGGTTAGAATCGGCCAGTCGCATAATATAAAATCCATCGGTCAAGGGCGTTGGGTGTGAAATTCAATCAAAGACTAGAATATGATAAGTATTCAAAAGAATAGAATCAAGCTAAGTAATCAACACACACAAATATAGAGATGAACAATAAAGAACACAAGGGTTGAATAACAAGTGTCGAATGCTTTGATATTACGAATTAGGTTTGTACAATGGTGAATAGAATCAAGCTAAGTAATCAACACACACAAATATAGAGATGAACAATAAAGAACACAAGGGTTGAATAACAAGTGCCGAATGCTTTGATATTACGAATTAGGTTTGTACAATGGTGGTGAATTAATCGCACAACCTGACACAGACAAGTATCACTGATATTCATACATAATCATTGACACAGATAGTACAAAAGATTTTACAGAATATTCCTACATAGTACTACCCAATAAGAATGTGGTATCGTGCAACACGTACAACTATCACTGATATTAATACATAATTAGTGACACAGATAGTACAAAAGATTTTACAGAATATTCCTACAGAGTACTACCCAATATGAATGTAGTATCATGCAACACTAGACTGGTGAACACGCGTGCACTCAAAAGGTTGTTACAAGGAAAGCCTTCGGATCCTCTGGAGTAAATTCTTCTGAGTCTTCAGGCTTCGGACATAGGCTTCGCAGTCTTCAAGGTCTTCGAAGGGGTCAGCACTTCATCACAAAATATACTTAACAAAGGGACTGGCTAATATCGTCTCCGTGCGCTTCTCAACAAGGTAGTCTGCTGAAAGGTAAGGAAGATGGACGAACCTATCAGGTGCAATGAGAGACCACATGTACAACAGATCCCTCTTGCGGAGAGCTTTGGTGCATGCGACGATAGGGTGGAGTAGTTGATGCATCGGTGAGCGGATCTTGCTCGCACAGGAGTGTGAAGAGTACTGAGTGTCACTAAGCTAAGCCCAAATACCTGCCTCCTGAACTCCTGCGGGTGCGTATGCCCGGCATGCACCGATGAATCGCAAATAACGTGGGCCACGACTCTCCTTGTGGGTATAAATGTGGACGATTTGTGCAAACTCTGCCATGGAGCACTCTCGATATACACCTCTGAGCCGAAAGTAGATCCTCCTTTAAGATATGTCTCTAACAACTGGTCCAGGTGCATGTGGAGTAAAAATCCAACATCAACTCTCGATAGCAGGTCTTGCTTGCTCGAATAAGGCGGTCCAAGCCACGCAGGTGAAACTATGTGCTCTGTCGGCACTGGTCCAGGTATGGACCAAATACGGCTCTAATCGCGGCATGAGGCCAACAGCAACGGTAAAATCCCTGTCCAATGATGGTGCAATCTCCACATGTCGGCCAGCTAGCACGGCTAATCTATATTGGTATCATCATCACCCTTGTAGTTTCGCGGGAAATTGGAGGAACTCATGCTATTGTAATTCTGTAAGTGGGATGATCGGTCGTGTACACCTGTTGACATCTGGAAAATTAAACACAAGCATAAACACGGTGGAAGTGTGAGAAAAATTGGAATTATGGTCCCCGGGTGAGATAGCATCGCTATCTAATGAGATAGAGACTCTATTTATGAATTATCATATATAGTGTCGCTATCTCTAAAGGTCCGAATCCCAAATATGATTTTGTCCTGTTTAACAAAATTGAAGGTACTACAAGACCCACAAACTACCGATTAAGCATATTATATGATCAATTTTTATGAATCTAGAACCTAAAGGCCGTAATCGGGGTGAAATTGTAACATCCCAGTTTTAAAGGTAGATTTTAACAATTTTTAAATAGCATTTCACTTGAAAATCATGTTAATTAAGTTTGCAGTAACGTCAACGGATGCTTAACAATTCAACACAAAAATCCAAAGTAGTAGCACAGTGTATACGCGTCATGCCTTGCCATCCTTCGTATCTAAAGTACCTAAAATAGTGGTTTTTATAGGGAAATGGTAAGCACACAACTTAGTGAATTTGAACACATACAAAGTACATCCATCACACATGATCCTTTCCTAAGAGAGAAGACATAACAACAAAAATATGATAACAGTGATCTACTCCAAATTGTATGATGAGTCGTGCCATCATTTCACAGTAGCTCGAGTTGTGCATGTAATTTTGCTAGTGCATCTTGCTGAGTGCTCAACATTCTCAGCCGTGCATACAATCTTTCTTTGTGAATCTTGCTAGGAAGTCTTGCTCTGTACAAACTTTATTTCCACATACTCTAGGAAACACATTAGCCTAATGCTACACACACATATTTACACATACCAAACATTCCAAAATAGTCTAGTACAACCACAAACATCACATCAACAAACACAATCTACAACAAAGGATGTACAATGTCAATACAATGCAGTGAGAAACTCACCTTATAGGTAGCAATGGAATATCACACAAGCAAGGTAGAAATCATGGACCCTCCTTCAACTGACCTACACCCCATATATGCTACTACTTAAAACAAAGTTTGTGTTTTAGAAAGTAATTACTTATAGTTTGAATATTTCTAACTTCGGACACTCACAGTGTCTCAACTATGAACCCCTCCCCCCACTCTCAATTTTTTTCTCAAAAACAAGGTTATTAGATGCCTTATTTAGGTTTGGGTAAGTCTAAGGATCCGCTTATAACACCCATGACCAAAACCAAGACAAACACCACGAAAGGAAACTTGACAGCAAAGATGAATTTTGACCCGATTGTAGAGTTTGTAACTTTCAACTAAGGAGGGGTCCACATTAAATTCTAAGAAAAATCATGCATAAACTAGACCCAAAGAAAATATCACATGTCCTAACCTCATGTTGTTTTCATTTTCCAAAAAACAATTGATATATTCTCAAAGTTGACTAATTTGATTAGTCTACTCAATGGACCACACCTCAAAGGTATAGCCTAAGCTCTAAATCATGTAAGACTTAGGTTCTGGTTTTTTGTATAAACAACTAGACTCATAGCATGAACATTGGCCACTGTCCTTGTCCTTCAATTATTTTTGAAAAATTAATGGTGAACTTTTAAAGACGGAAGACCAAATCTGACAGCACTTAGACCAGTCAGTGGAAATAGGCATTTCCACACAACTTAGGATCTGAATCAATTAAGACCCTTTTTAAAGAACAAACTCAGCTCAATTACCAATTCAGGGAAAAAGGGTTGACTTAAATGGACCTTCCCATGATTTACATGAATTTACAAAGGTGGTGCAAAAACAGTGAATTTTCAACAGTTATATAAAATAACATTAGGGTTAGGGTTTTCAACCCTAAACCCATTAAGCCCTTCCATTAAGACCTTAATGACATACATTTGGATTAAAAACATTGAAATACATATTAAGGCTTTTACCAATGATTACACATACACTTGAACCGATGACTATAAGATTAGAACTATCACATTATATATATAACATTTACCAAATGCGGATTTACCGTTCCTAAAGTCTTTTCAGAGGAATAGGAAGTATACTGTGGAATTGAACAGGGCAACCATTTCCTCTGGATTCAAAACAGGATTCTATCTCACCTTCGGCCAATTCTTCCTTCCTACTATTCCTGCTTTCTCTCTCTTTTGCGACTTCTCTAAACCCACGTTCTAGGGTTTCTATGTTACCGTTGTCGCTACTAGATCTAAGCAATACGACCACCACCAACAACACCACCTCTGCCAAAACCTGTTGCTTCCACCATCGACGAATTTAACCACTAGCAACTTCCCTAAAGAAACATTCAAAAACAGAACGGCAACGATAATTGCTGTTGTCGAGCCTGTTAGAAATTTAGATGTAGTTAACAAAAGAGAGGAGAGAAATAAAAAATTGGAACATTTGGCAACGATGATTACACCACCGTTCCGTTCACGCTCCTCTCCAGTTGGTTAAACATTTGATAGCAACGGTAAATAATAGACTTACTTTAGCTGCGTTTTTCTCTAACTCATAATCGATCCCCATTATTGATTCTTTAATACCCTAATTTTGTGTATCTGATTTCTGGAGTGTAAAGAGATCCTAAAGGAGGATGAAGGGTCTGTTTGGATGTGCTTATAAAACTGCTTATTGGCTTATTGAGTTTTTGGAAAAGTCATAAGCCATAAGTAAGGGCCTCCTTACTTATTAAAAACTGTTTATTTGCCAATACCAAAGGTAAATAAGCTGTGTTTTAATAAGTAAGGAGACCCTTACTTATGACTTATCACTTTTCCAAAAAGTCAATAAGTCAATAAGCAGTTTTTATAAGCACGTCCAAACAGCCCTGAAGTTCTTGAAACCTATGAAGTTCCGCTAAACGATTTCTTGAGCTAATTTCTAATTTTTTTGTTGTTTATTATTTATTTCATATTTGATTGTATATTTAATTATTTTCCATTTGTTTCTCTTAGTTTTGTAAGTTTATTTTATTTTTGATTTTTCTATAGTCCATAGAAATTTATTTGTTCAAATCGTTCAAATAATCTTTGCATCTTTGTTCTAACATTTTGTGAATCTCAAGGTAATTTCTAAATTTTGCAAACTCCACAAAAGTTTTTTTGATTTTTGATATTTCACTAACTAAATTTGAGCCATTATGTTAGTATTTAGTAATGAGTAATGACTACTACAATGTTCTTGAGGTATCATAATTAACCGAAACGGAATACAATGGTAATCATTGACGTGTTAATATATGTGTTTCTTGATTTATGTTGGACATTTTCACATGTGTAACACAAGGTTAAAATGGTAATTCATTGAAACTCATTCCTCCTACATCTCTCTATAACATTCAGCCACCATAATCACCGCTCACCGTTGATGCTACCATCATCTTCGTTTACACGATTTGCAGTTTCCACCACCAGGATCACGATCTACCGCAACCACCACCATCAGAAACCCTAGATCAAATGATTTCTTTATTTTTGGTAATCTTGTTTATAGTTGTAGGTATATAAGTTTATATCCAAATTACAAACATATATCAGATGATTTCTTTATTTTGGGTAATCTTGTTTATAGTTGTAGGTATATAAGTTTATATCCAAATTACAACTATAATCACCGCTCACCGTTGATGCTACCATCATCTTCGTTTACACGATTTGCAGTTTCCACCACCAGGATCACGATCTACCGTAACCACCGCCATCAGAAACCCTAGATCAAATGATTTCTTTATTATGGGTAATCTTGTTTATAGTTGTAGGTATATAAGTTTATATCCAAATTACAAACATATATCAGATGATTTCTTTATTTTGGGTAATCTTGTTTATAGTTGTAGGTATATAAGTTTATATCCAAATTACAACTATAATGACCGCTCACCGTTGATGCTACCATCATCTTCGTTTACACGATTTGCAGTTTCCACCACCAGGATCACGATCTACCGCAACCACCGCCATCAAAAACCCTAGATCAGATGATTTTTTTATTTTGGGTAATCTTGTTTATAGTTGTAGGTATATAAGTTTATATCCAAATTACAAACATATATCAGATGATTTCTTTATTTTTGGTAATATTGTTTATAGTTGTAGGTATATAAGTTTATATCCAAATTACAACTATAATCACCCCTCACCGTTGATGCTACCATCATCTTCGTTTACACGATTTGCAGTTTCCACTGCCAGGATCATGATCTACCATCATCTTCATTTACACAAATTGCAGTTTCCACCACCAGGATCACGATCTACCGCAACAACCGCCATCAGAAACCCTAGATCAGATGTTTTCTTTATTTTGGGTAATCTTGTTTATAGTTGTAGGTATATAAGTTTATATCCAAATTACAAATATATATCAGATGATTTCTTTATTTTGGGTAATCTTGTTTATAGTTGTAGGTATATAAGTTTATATCCAAATTACAACTATAATCACCGCTCACCGTTGATGCTAACATCATCTTCGTTTACACGATTTGCAGTTTCCACTCCCAGGATCACGATCTACCGCAACCACCGCCATCAGAAACCCTAGATCAAATGATTTCTTTATTTTTGGTAATCTTGTTTATAGTTGTAGGTATATAAGTTTATATCCAAATTACAAACATATATTAGATGATTTCTTTATTTTGGGTAATCTTGTTTATAGTTGTAGGTATATAAGTTTATATCCAAATTACAACTATAATCACCGCTCACCGTTGATGTTACCATCATCTTCGTTTACACGATTTGCAGTTTCCACCACCAGGATCATGATCTACCGCAACCACCGCCATCAGAAACCCTAGATCAGATGATTTCTTTATTTTGGTTAATCTTGTTTATAGTTGTAGGTATATAAGTTTATATCCAAATTACAAACATATATCAGATGATTTCTTTATTTTGGGTAATCTTGTTTATAGTTGTTGGTATATAAGTTTTTATCCAAACAACAACTATAATCACCGCTCACCGTTGATGCTACCATCATCTTCGTTTACACGATTTGCAGGTTCCACCACCAGGATCACGATCTACCGCAACCACCGCCATCAGAAACCCTAGATCAGATGATTTCTTTATTTTGGGTAATCTTGTTTATAGTTGTAGGTACATAAGTTTATATCCAAATTACAAACATATATTGTTGAAGTGATTCTAGGAAAACCTACAACTGTAACTAAATTATAGGTTAAAATGCTAAAATTGGTCAAATTAATGTTTATTTAAATACTAATACGTCCGTAGAGGAGTCATGAGAACTTTGGAAGTGTTAAAAGGTTTAATGACAAATGTACACGCAAGCACAAGTCTTGATGCTCATTCGTCCCCAGACTGCCCATGAAATCAAACTAGAATATGTATTATGTATGTATGTATCTGTCTAATGTCATTCAATGTATTTGTAATTGTTTCGGTAACTATGTGTGTGATTCAATGTGCGTATGAAAGGGGAAAGTATCAAGCATGATGTAGTATGGTATGCTATATTACCAGTTTACCCTCTATCATCGAGATTTGTCACAAACAACATAGTCTTAACCATCCAAGTAATAGGTTTTTCTTGCTTAAAGTTTAAAAGTATGTTGTTATTTCTTTCTTAATGGTTAAAAAATAATTTAAAAATTCTTGCAATTTCTTACATTTATGTAGAAAAGCACCTGTTCAATAGCGATAGAAAAATTAAATGTGTCTTTTTCCTGAACATAAAATTCTGTCGAGCTTTTTCTAGATATAAATATGTAGTAGATAGTGCTCATTAAAATATTTTAAAATTTTCAATGTTGGTTTAGAATTACGTTGCTAATTCTTGCTTAGTTTTCAAAAGCACATTGTTATTTCTCCCAACGGTGTATATGTGTTTATGAAAAGTACATTGATGATTGTTGTTTCTTTGGACCCATCCATACACTTGAAATCATTATCGTCAAAAAAACATACATTTGGAACTTTTAAAAAATTACATCGACAGAAATAGAGATTAGAAGGCTGATTTTACTCATCGAGATCGACTAAAAATTACATGGTAAGAAATAGCAACAAGCAATGTACTTTTTATGATTTGCATCGGGCATTTGGAACTTTTTATGAGCTCTTGGACACCATTTGGAAGAAACAGCAACACGCTTTTAAACATCAGTCTGGGATAGAGCTAATTCTGGGATCGAATGTCTCTCATTGTGGCCTTGATTTTATAACCTGTACACCAATTGGAAGAAATAGCAACATACTTTTAAAAGCTTAAGCCAGAAACAAAATCGCAATTTTAAACCAACCTTTGATATATTTTATAAATATTTTATGAGCACTTGGACACTATCTCAAAGAAATTGAAAGGTATTTTAAAACATTAATCCATAACAGTTATGTAAGTATTTCCTTTGGATAGAAATAACAGTGTACTTTTAAAATCCCCTAGCATGTTTTTTAACCTACAGTACTTATAAAGACATTTATTAAAGGATCTTTTAACATTAATTTTTGGGACTGGAAGAAATTTTAAACCAAATAGAAATGTACTTTTAAATATGATACAATAAATACCATATACTCATAAACATCCAAGTAAAATGATCTATTGCTTCGAGTTTTAAAGTATGTTGTTATTTCTTGCTTAATGTTTAAAAATCAGTTTGAAAATTCTTGAAATTACAAACATAGAGAGTGGTTTTCATACTATTTGCATGTAAAATTGGTTGATTATTTAATTCACATTCTGCCCCTCAATTATAAAGATTGTTATGTGTTGGTGTATGCTCAGGGAAACCTTAAAATCAAGACTAGATCACATGATTTTACGGATTACAAGTGAAAGTTGTGTTGCCGGTTAATTAGAATCGACGTTCCAGTTAATTTTGAGGTAGAAGCTTCACAGTTAAACTTCAAAAAACCAAAAGTAGTGTGAAACTTAAATGAAAGAGCATTGTATATCACAAGAATTATTGCCAAACTACCAGCGCAACGCGCGGCTTAAAACCCTCATGAAAATACATTCTTCACTTGTAAACATATCTTATAGTAGAGTTTAATTGAAACTCAACCAACCAAGTCTAGAACCAACAAACCCGAGGTTGTAATATCCGACCCATCACAGCCAATAATTGAAGTGGTAGTGCAATGGTGGTGCTGTGCTAGTGTCCCAGTGTCGTGAAACAAGAGATAACGAGTACTTCTGCACAAGTCTCTGCAGCTTCCTGTTGAAGCAAGCCTTCCATGTTTTGAGGCAAGGCAAAGCAGGAGATACAATGAGCCTACTGAGCAATCTACTCAAGGAAAGACTCTTCGTCTCCCTTCTAGAATGACAAACTTAATTCCAGTTCATTCCAAATTTATTGTTTTATACTAAATAGAAACGGAACAATCAGATTTGATTGAATCTTCCCCTTCTGTATCCGCATCTGGGTCAAACCACTCCATCCTCGTCCGTATTGACCAAGACTCAAGCAAGGAAATCAACCATCCTTCCGAAGAAGCAGTCCGAGATCGATGAAGTCAAGGGGAAACAAAGTTTATTTTGTAAGTGAGAATATATCTCATTCCTTGTCACTAGACAATCAAAGCCCTCAGCTTTGTTGCACATATTCATATCTTCCAGGACTTTGGTTTCGACCAAAGGAAATATTGATGGGCTCAACATCAAAACCGACCCATACTTACAAGAGGTTATGTTAGGACCTCGTTCTAACATGACTTGAACATAGTTCATCGAAAACTGTTGGTTGTGAGTACGAAATGAGTGATTATTGAGTGTCTAACGTGTTTTTCCTTTAGATAGAAATCTGTTTCGTCCGATGAGGAGATTAAGGATGACGGCCTTATCTCAATTTTAATACCGAAAGGGTCTGAGAAACCAAGAAGAATAAGGAATAGTTATCATTTGTTGAGCCTATTGTTGACAAGTCGATCCAAGATGAACCCTGTGAATTTGAAATTTTGCAGATCTGGCTCCAACGACTAGCTCGCCGTCAACGTATGTCAAAAGAAGAAAATTCAGCTTAGCTTCAGACTTTAAGAGAACAATTCTGAATGGAAGAAGATGAAGCACCTCAACAAAAATCTCAATGGCCACTGGCCGAAGATAAAATTCATGTTGAGAGATCCGAGGCTCAAAAGGACCTATTAAATTAGATTATGCTAAAACAAACTCATGATGACAAGCTTGCCAAAGAAGCCGATGATCATTGTGGAGAAATCAATGCGAAACAACAAGCTGATGCGGAGAAGGGTCTGTTCCTCCGCATCCCAGTCCTCCTAAAGACAATGTTATTCTTGAAGAAGGATTCAGAGAGAACACTATGATAGTGTATAAACAGTTAATATCGTTAGCAGCTATGTTGCCTTTGTTCCACGTGCATATCATGTGAGTCTGTTAGCTGTTAGAATAGTCTGTTACAACAACTTAATGAGTTAGTTAGTTTGTTTGGTGTCAGTCAGCTAACTATAAAGTCTGTGTAATAACTTTCCCTTTGTAATAGTTAGAACAATAATGAGAACTCTCTCTTAATTCGTTGATTCTTCTTCACGAACTAACATGGTATCAGAGCTGAAATGCTCGAATCACTGTCTCAACTAAATCTTCAATTTCATTCTTCCGCATTCAATCGATCAGTTCAATTTAATCCTTCAGCTTATAATCAAATTCAACCTGTTTGTATGAAATCACGATGTCTGGATCTGTTCCTTCTTCATCAACCTCAAATTCAAATCACACAATCACATCTCTCGATCCCCTTTATCTGCATCCGTCAGATCATCCAGGGATGATTCTCGTTGCAAAGCAATTTGACGGATCAAATTTTGGTTCCTGGAAGAAAGCAATCGCAATAGCTTTATCTGCTAAGAATAAACTTGGTTTCGTCAATGGAAAGGTTCCTAAACCTTCTTCTCCTTATGATATCACTTACGATTTGTGGCAACGTTGCAACAACATGGTCACTTCATGGATTCTTAATGTGTTAGCCAGTGACATTGCTGAATCAGTGTTATATTCTTCAACAGCTGAAGTAATATGGAAAGATCTACAAGATAGATTTGCTCAATCCAATGGCGCCAAATTGTATCAATTACAGAAAGAAATCTCAGATCTAACTCAAGGATCAAATGATTTAGCAACTTATTTTACAAAATTGAAGAAACTTTGGGATGAATTGAATTCTATTTCAACAATTCCAAATTGCACTTGTGGAGCTGCTCACGAGATGCAAACTTCTCAACAAGATCAACAACTTCTCAAATTTCTCATGGGGCTGAATAGCGACTATAACACAACTCGCGGCAACATTCTTATGATGAATCCTCTTCCATCAATTACTAAGGCATACGCCTTACTCATTCAAGATGAGAAACAACGTGAGGTATACTCTCCGTCTCATTTCAATTCTGAGTCTGCATCTATGAATGTCAAGGTCAACAATAATGGCGGACAATTCAACAATAATTACAGTCCTATTGGAAATTTCAAAGGAAAAAATGAAAATAAGAAGAGTGTTAGTTGTTCCTTTTGTAACAAATCTGGACACAACGTTACCAAATGTTATAGAATAATTGGCTTCCCAAAGGGCTTCAAGTTTACCAAAACAAAAGGTGTTGCTGCTAATTCCTCAACTCACAGTCCCACAAATACAATTGAAGTCAAAGAAACCAATAATCCTAGTTCTCAGCAGCAGCCAGAACGTGCTATGCAAGATCTTACACCTACTCAATATCATCAGTTGTGCACACTTTTAAACAACATGAATGAAGCCTCTCATGGTGAAAATCCTGATAATCAATCTCATGGAAGTGTTCATTTGGCCGGTAATGCTTTCTTTACCAAAAACTATCACCATTCTCACCCCATAACTTTTCATTGTCTCACTACTTCCAAAATGACATGGATCATTGACTCGGGTGCTAGTGACCACATGTGCTTCGATAAAAATTCATTATTTGACATTAAGAGACTAAAATATCCTTACAGAATTACTCTTCCCAAAGGTCAACAAACACATGCATATTAGTACGGCAGTGTTAACCTAGCTACAAATGTCATTATCCATCATGTATTGCATGTTCCAATCTTTCGGTTCAATCTTCTTTCAATTGCTAAATTGTGTTACCAGTTAAATTCCTTTGTTACCTTCTCAGCCACTTTATGTTTTCTATTGCAGGGCCCTTCTCTGAAGAGGCCTCTGGTTCTTGGTAAACACAAGGCTGGTCTCTATCATTGTCATTCCATTTCAAGTTCAAAAACAGGAACTGTTCTTTTAGTCACTTCAAAGCCTGTTTTTGATCATTTCGTTTCATTCATTGATTCCAATTGTAATTTTCTTTCCCAAAACATTTCTATGTCTGTATGGCATAATCGCCTCTGGTTCCTGGTAAACACAAGGCTGGTCTCTATCATTGTCATTCCATTTCAAGTTCAAAAACAGGAACTGTTCTTTAAGTCACTTCAAAGCCTGTTTTTGATCATTTCGTTTCATTCATTGATTCCAATTTTAATTTTGTTTCCCAAAACATTTCTATGTCTGTATGGCATAATCGCCTTGGACATCTTCCAATGTACAAGTTGAAAACGCTCAATTTGACTAATAAAGATAGTTATGACATTGATCATTCGTGTGTCATTTGCTCTAAATCCAGACGGCATAAACTTCCTTTTCATCATAGCACTATTCATACTTCTTCAATATTTCAACTCATCCACGTTGATGTGTGGGGACCTTACCACACCAAGACATACAACAATCAATCTTACTTCATAACTATTGTGGATGATTTTTCGAGATCCACATGGACTCATTTAATATGTGCTAAAAGTAATGCTTTTGGTGTGATCAAAGGGTTCGTTGAAATGGTAGAAACCCAATATGATAAAAGGATCCACATTATACGAACAGATAACGCCTTCGAGTTGGGTTCAAGCAATGAAGCTACTCAATTCTTTCAAACAAAAGGAATTGTTTATCAAACAAGTTGTGTCTACACCCCCCAACAGAATGGGGTTGTTGAACGGAAACACAAACATCTTTTAGAAACGTCAAGGGCTCTTTTATTCATGTCCAAATTACCCCTGAAGTTTTGGGGAGACTGTGTTCTCACCGCTACTTACCTTATTAACAGATTTCCATCTAAGGTTCTTAATGGAAAATCTCCCTTCACTGTCCTAAACAATAAACCACCTTCATATGATCATATTCGAAGTTTTGGATGCTTATGCTTTGCAAGTACTTTGAAACATAGTAGAGACAAGTTCCAACCAAGATCAGCTGCATGCATATTTATTGGTTATCTATATGGAAAGAAGGCATACAAACTATATAATTTGGAAACAAAAAAGATTGTCATTTCACGAGATGTGATCTTTCATGAACACGTCTTTCCACATCATCAGAAGAATACCCTCACTAATTCTTACTCATCTTTTCCCACAAATCCAAATTCATACCAATATAATGAAGATGATTCCATTCCTTCAGAAATACCTCTACAATCACAATCACAACCTTCTCATTCTGAGGCAGATACAATACCCCCACCTGTCCCAGAAATTCCTCTTCGAAAAACCACCAGATCATCTAATCCACCTGCTTACCTGAAAGATTATATTTGCTCAAATCCAAAGTCTCGTAATAATTCTTGTGTATCTTTCGCATCATGTATGCATACCATGACCCAAATTTCTATGCCCTCCCATGTTTGCTTCAATTCTCTCTCAACTCATAGTAAAACTCTCATTACAAATTTATCCCAAATTTATGAACCTTCTACATATGAAGAAGCCGCTCTCATCCCTGAATGGGAAGATGCCATGAACAAAGAATTTGATGCTTTAGACGCAAACAACACCTGGGTCATTGTTGATCTTCCAAAAGGAAAGAAACCCATTAGCTGCAAATGGGTTTATAAAGTCAAGTACAAAGCCAATCGAGATACTGAACGATACAAAGGACGATTAGTTGTCAAAGAATTCACACAAAAGGCTGGAATTGACTATAATGAAACATATTCTCCAGTGGTTAAAATGACCAGAATCAGATCTCTTATTGCAACTGCTGTTAAAAAGAAATGGCCAATGTTTCAGTTAGATGTTAACAACGCGTTTCTACATGGAGAGTTAAACGAAGAGATCTATATGAAGCCTCCACCTGGGCTCAAAATTTCAAGTCCTAATCAAGTTTGTTTATTGAAAAAATCTCTTTACGGGTTAAAACAGACATCCCGCCAGTGGTATGCCAAACTGTCTTCTGCCCTTCAAGAAAAAGGATTCCAACATTCCAAGAATGATTACTCATTATTCTACAAAAAGGCGGGGTCATCAACTACTTTTCTAGCTGTATACCTTGATGACATAATGGTCACAAGCAATAACATACAAGAAATTGATTCCTTAAAGTCTTTCCTACATTCCACATTCAAAATCAAGGATCTTGGCTCCTTGAATTATTTTCTTGGAATTGAAGTGTTATACAGTCAAAATGGTGTTATTCTCACTCAAAAGAAGTTTGCAAATGACATGTTGGAAGAATTTAATATCAAGAACACAGCTATTTGTCCCTTACCAATCAATCCCAAATTATTATTGGGAGAGGGGGAAATATTGGAAAATCCAGAATCATATAGAAAGATTGTTGGAAAACTTAATTTTTTAGTTCATACACGTCCCGACTTAACATTTGTTGTCCAATATCTCAGTCAATTCATGTCTGATCCAAGACTTCCTCACTATGAAGCTGCAAAACATGTTCTTCATTACCTCAATAATGATCCTAATCAAGGGCTATTAATGAACAACATTGAAGATTTTGTATTAAGTGCATTCTGTGATTCAGATTGGGTAGCATGCCCATAATCTAGACGAAGTGTTAGTGGGTTCATTATTCTTCTTTGAAACAGTCCAATCGCATGGAAATCAAAGAAACAAATAACTGTCTCTTTATCCTCAGCTGAGGCTGAATATCGAAGTCTACAAAGAGTTACATCCGAGTTGGCTTGGCTTACTAGATTACTTCATGAGTTAACTGTTCCTAATGTAATTCCTGTTCCCATTAAATGTGATAGCCAATCCGCAATTCATATTGCCAAGAACCCCGTATTCCATGAAAGGACTAAACATGTGGAGATCGATTGTCATTTTGTATGCGAGAAATTACAAGATGGACTTATTTCACTTCAACATGTTCCTACTCAATCTCAACTGGCTGATTTATTTACTAAAAGCTTACCGAGTAGATTACATTACAAGTTTCTAAACAAGTTAGGAGTGTCAACACACTCTAACTTGAGGGGAGGTGATAGTGTATAAACAGTTAATATCGTTAGCAGCTATGTTGCCTTTGTTCCACGTGCATATCATGTGAGTCTATTAGCTGTTAGAATAGTCTGTTACAACAACTCACTGAGTTAGTTTGTTTGTTTGGTGTGAGTCAGCTAACTATAAAGTCTGTGTAATAACTTTCCCTTTGTAATAGTTAGAACAATAATGAGAACTCTCTCTCAATTCGTTGATTCTTCTTCACGAACTAACATAATGTTGGTCGCGTTTCTCTCTCTCTGGATGAAACTCTAATGGGAAGTGATTGATATCCCACAGTCTCCATCAAACCCACATATGTTATTCATTGCATGGTTGCTTTTGAAAAGCCTCGTTTACAATAATCACACGCACACTCGTCGCGATCCCTTAATCAACCGGAAAATGAAGCCTCCTCCACTGATTCTAAATTTCAAAAACTTGAAGAGAAGCTTCGTCTTATCCTTTCCAAGTTAAATACACCAGCAACTCCTCCTGCTGATTTCATGACCGAAGCATAGCTGGAAGCAGCAATTGAAGCGGCTCTTATGAAAGTCGATGCCGAAAGAAGAAGATAGTTGACAAGTACAGTGAACTATGTATTGAACTTTGTACATCAATTAAATTCTTGAATGAGGTGCTTGAGTGTGTTCAGAAGGATGCGAAAAAAATGGTCACATAAATTACAACTTGCATAAGGATACGGATACGGGTATTAATGCACTCGTTAAAGTTACAAGCATGTCATGCAGAAGATCTCAAATGTTACGATGTTATACTTGATGGGAAAAACACAACCACAAAACGGTAAACAATAATTGTGGAATTAATCATCATTTGAGTAAACTTTCCCGACTTGAATGAACCTTTGAGGATGATAACAAATAAGGTATTTTAGATAAAACCAAAACAGCCCTAATGTAGTTTTATAACCAATCTAATCAGCCCCAAAACTATAAGCAATCAACCAAAATATAGCACAGGAATTTTAGCGTGGAAAACCCCTCAAAACGAGAGTAAAAACCACGGGACTACTAGAGCCGCTTCAAATACACTACCATCAATATTTAAGCAATACAAAGTCTTCACTAGATGAACCAGAGGTATACAACAGTCATCATATACTTGGAAACAAATTACATCAAGTATATGGAATCAAACAACAAAGAGAAATGAAAGATATCACCAAATAAGTGCTGCTGTCCAGCAGCAAATAGATGCAGCGCTTCCTGATGCTCCGGAACAGATCTGGACAAGCCAACCGGACAGAAAGTCGGTATGGATGTTAGGAAGCCGCTGTCCAAAAATCAAGGCAAACGGACTGACGGATCTCCGTAAAATGATGAAACACTGCAGGGGTATCCAGAAAAACGGAAATGAAGAAACCTTTTGTTTTGCTCTCTGTTTTTTCTCGATGGAATGGCTGCAAAAGCTCAAAAAATGAAATGAGGCTGAAAATTTAATATATATATATATATATATATATATATATATATATATATATATATATATATATATATATATATATATATATATATATATATATATATATATATATATATATATATATATATATATATATGTGTGTGTGTGTGTGTGTGGGCTAATGGGTTGTGCTTCCTCATGGGCCAAAAAAACCCAACAAATCTCCCCATTTTTTCCTATGAGGAAGAGTTCGCCATTCCGGCGATCAAGCAACATATCTTCAACTTTTCACTTGCTAAAGCTTTAGTCAACATATCGGAACCATTATCATCGGTATGAACTTTATTAAGTTCAAACAACTTTTCTTCAAGAGCATCTCTAATCCAATGATACCTCACATCAATATGTTTTGTTCTTTTATGAAACATAGAATTCTTCGCAAGGTGAATAGCACATTCATTGTCACAAAGAACCATGTAGCGCTTTTGCATAAAGCCAAGCTCTTGCATAAATCTTTTCAACTACAATAGTTCTTTGCACGCTTCTGTTGCAACCATATATTCAGCCTCGGTGGTAGACAAGGCAACACACTTTTGCAGTCTTGACTGCCATGACACAGCTCCCCCTGCAAAACTCATCAAATATCCAGAAGTGGATTTCATGTTGTCTTGTTTCACGCCATATCTGAATCAGTATACCCAACAAGCATTGGCTCCCCATTTCCAAAAGTTATACCCAATTTGGAAGTACCACATAGATATCTGAAAATTCACTTCACTGCTTCCCAATGCTTTTTTACCTGGGTTTGATAGAAACCAACTAACAACACCTACTGCATGTGCAATATCAGACCTTGTACACACCATTGCATACATCAAGCTACCAACGGCTGAGGCATATGGAACTCTATCCATCTCTTCAATCTCCTTCTTAGAAGAAGGGCAGTCTTTATCAGTCAATTTAAAGTTGTTAGTAAGAGGTGAACTAACCACTTTAACTTTATCCATATTGAACCTACGAAGCACCTTCTCAATGTATTGCTCCTGTGACATGTGTAACTTCTTTGAAGCTCTATCCCTAGTAATCCGAATGCCAAGAATCTTCTTTGCTGGCCCCAAGTCTTTCATAGCAAAAGACCTGCTCAATTCTTTCTTCAGGTGGACAATTCTCTCTGCATTCTTACCAACAATCAACATGTCATCAACATAAAGCAATAAAATGATATAATCATCACCACCAAACCTCTGGTAGAAAACACACTACAACAAAATAGGCCTAACCCAACACCCAAAAAGTGCTGTCATAGGCCTTAAAAGTGTTGTATTTGGCCTAATACAACACTTTACCAGGTGCTGCTTTAGGTGATGTCGCCTTAGGCCTTCTGCAACACTTATTTCAGGATATACAACACTTTTTTGAAGTGCTGCATTTTTTTTAAGAGCTGCAACACTTGTTTACAGGAAGTGCAACACTTTTTTACATGAAGTGCAACACTTGTTTACATGAAGCGCAACACTTGTTTGATTTTCTAATAGCCTATTTGCAATACTTATTCATATAAAGTGCAGCACTTCAATGTATAAAAACATAACCAGTTAATGCTTATTACGACGCTTATCACAACTAGTAACTGATTTTTAACGACAACAAAATATGTGATAAAATAATATCAAGGTTTCTACAATAATATTTAAAATATTAATTTCCTAGAACTAAAACAAAAGTAATAGTGTATTGTAGTTTTACACATCCCAAAAAAATATTAAATGTATCCTCGACATAAAACTATCAAGTACATTAATAGAAAGTTCACATCCTCCATGTCTTCTACTTTCTTTCACTTGATATGGTTACAAAAATCAACACGCATCTTTATGTGCCCCAAAAAACATAGCCTGGTACATTTAGAAACAATAAAGAAGTGGATTAGTATGGTAATATTTTGTTGAAATACAAATAAACACTTACAAAGGACCACTTCTGAAATTCTAACCAGGGACAATTTCTATACCAAAGTACATTACCTATAAATGTATACATTATACCTTGATAAAGTCATACCTTTAACTAAACGTAGAGAAGATCTCAATTCAGAAGGTCTCCCGAGGTTAATCGTGTAATTTTTCCATTAACTTTTTCATTTTGTTGTCGATGTCCTTTCGGATGGCTTCTAACTCAGCCTTTTTTCTTAGATGCTCCTCATCAAGTTCTTTTCACATTTCAGTCTTTTGTCTTTGATGCTCCTCTTCAACTTCTTTTCGCATGTCAGCCTTTTGTCTTTGATGCTCCTCTTCAAGCTCTTTCCGCATTTCAGTCTTCTTTCTTTCATGGTCCTCTTCAAGCTCTTTTCTCATAACAGCTATTTGTCTTTTTCCTGCTTCTGATGTATCAACGCCATTGACCTTCTTTAGTAATGTTTTGGTGACATCTTTACCATAGACTCTACAGTGTCCATCATACTCTTTACCCATCACATCCATAAAAGGATCAACCAGAGCAGTCACACCTTCTGGGGGTTGGTAGTTCTTCATTAGTTCCTTCAGTTTATTTAGAAATGAAAGTTAAACAAATTTTCAACTATGTAATAACATAACTATTTGATATAAAAACTTGTACAATCTTACAATCTTTTTTGATGTGTCATCATATGTATCGCAATATACATTCCCAATTTTCCTCATACGTGTGCGTTCAAACACTTGAGCTGAGTCAGGTTGTTCCCTATTTGGGTTTTCATTCATCTGTATGCACAATAACATATTTATCAAAAGAATAATTAATTTTGAAGGTTTTCTAAAGTTCGTTGCCATAATGAAGGCTATTAACACACATCACTAACAAAGGAAAAACATTACCATTTCCTCACGAATCCTAGCAAAGCTTTTTGAGCCAGTTGTATGCATATTCTTTTTAGCCTTGTGTGCATTTTTTTTCTGTAAGCATTGGTTCTGCAAAAAAAAAACACAATTAATATACACATGGACAAAAAAAGATGGATATATAGAGAAACTAATAAAGACAAACATTTTTATAGCAAATTACCATCACTTCTTTTTTATTCCAGTAGCTCAGTAACTTTAAAAAATCATCATCTAGAATATTTATAGGTCGATTCTTCCATCTTGTTTTGTTGTCCTTAAATTTATAGAAGTGCTTTTCCTTAACCCTACATTTGTATCCCCTCCAAGCAGCTCCAATAGTCCTTAGCACCCAAGCTTTGACAGCATCAGATTCGGGAAGAATGTACTTTGTCTTGAAAGTATTAATAATTTAGTATAAATGATAAAATAAGTTGGAAATAAGATGAGTAAAATCATATAAAACTTACCAATACAAACTCCCACATCTTTTGTTTCTCTTTATCTGGTACCTTGTGCCACGAAATATGGGTTAATGGTGCATAATCATGATTACGAGCTATTGTACCCAAAAAAAGTGAGAACTCTCCCACTATAGCCTTTCCTTTGTTTCAGGTCCAACTGGTTGTCCAAATTCATTGCATATGATGATCTCACGTACATTGATTGTTCTCACTTGCACGCCATGCATCATTGTAGGCCCTCTTTTTCTTGTAGAAATTGCTAAAAGCAAATTATAAATAAATTAATATATTTAATCTAAAAACAAGGTAAAATATTTCAAGTTAACCTGTTTCTTTTTATAAGTAAGTGCTTTCAGGTTGTTCATGAACAGGTTCATTCTCCTCATTTTCACAATCAGCCTCTTTATCAAACCCTTCGACCCTATTACAAACACCTTCATCCATCATATCTATATCTTCATCCTCTTGATCTCGATCTTGAATAACATCTTTCCCTTGACAAATCCAACACTAAAACAAATTTAAAAAACATACAAACAATCATGTAAAAACAAAGAACCTAATTAAATACCTAGATATCTCATAACATCCACTTTATTCTCATCGCCATTAGAATCATCTCTGTCCATATCATCTTCATTCTCATAACATGGATCATGAAAATTTGGGACAAAATCTGAAATTATGAAAATATGCATAACATACCTATGATGCAACTTAAATATGAAATTATGGAAAATTAGGACAATTTGAAATTATGGAAAATTAGGACATTTTCTGAAATTATGCATAACAAGGATCACGTACCTGTAGATCTCTCAAAATCATCCAGCTCATCATCACTTTCATCAAGAAGTAGCTTTCTCCTTGCTCCAGATGTAGAAGAATTATGCCCTTTCTTACTTAGGATCAGTTCACCCATGGTAGTTGCTCTCGATTGATTCCGTTTTGCTGCATTCGTATCAAATATTTGGAGCCATCACTTTTCTTACTTAGGATCAGTTCACCCATGGTAGTTGCTCTCTTTTTTGTTTCATTTTTGTCAAAGTCAAACTTATTTGGAGCCATCACTCGTCGTTGCTTTGCTAAATTAACATAGTTGTTCATGGACATTGGCACAACATATAGTGGGCGTTTCTGTATAGAGAAAAACTTTCATTAGGAAATGTCACGAAAAATATAGATTACAGGCCCTGTACCAAGATCAGGTTCCAAAACAACAGTGTACTTTGAGTAGTTCCTCTGAATTAGCATTAAAGTTTGCTTTACCCTAGATGAAGATTTGAGCAAAGAGTCAAAGAAGTAGGGGTAATATTGATTTCTAAGAGAGTCAAAGAAGTAAGGGTAATACTGTCCATTTAACTTTTTGATCTAATTGATTTCTAAAAGAGTCAAAGAAGTAGGGGTAATATTGTCCATTTAACTTTTTTAATAGTTATAATGATTTAAAATTATTATAAAATGTCGAAAAAATTGATTTGGGTAAAAGAGATATGATAATGTCAAACTAACTTAACTAAAGTAAAACTTAATTCATAACGTTTCTGGTTTTACTAATACAAAGGGTTTAATTCGTCATTAAAACAGATATGATAATTTGGTTACCTGTAGTGGGTCTTTAGTTGCAGTAACTTCTCGGTAATCTCCCTCACCATCACAATCAAATTCTACTTCTCTGTCAGTGGTACTCACTGATTTTGATTTTTTTTCGTTTTCTTTTTACCTTCTACCAGACTTGTCATAGACCTTGCAATGTTTTTTATTCTAAGTTCTTTTAATTTTTCTTCATTCTCTCGAACCCTCAATAGTTTTATCCTATCATAATCAGTGACATGACTTGGTAAACTTTGATCCTGCTTGCTTTTGTTTCCCATTAGTGACCTGCACATTGTTAAATCAACATCAGTTTACAACAAACGTTAACCATTTCTATAAAGAGCAACATCAAAAAAAGTTAAAATATACAAAAAGCAATCACATGCAATACAATGACCAATTTGTAATACAACACACAGTAACCAACTAACCATTTCTATAGTATCCAAAAAGCAATCACATCATAATACACATATCCAAAATATTAATCATCATAAAAAAGCAATGACAGCAAACATGGGTAATTTTGTAATTCAACACACATCGTTCGTTTCATCTTCATCTGCTTCCATCCAATCCCATATAGTCTCATCATAATCAGAATTGTCACTATCATTGTCAATTGTCTCCAACTCGGCTAAACTTGTGCTTGCATCAACTACAAGAGGGTGCATATCTTCTCTTAGCAATTGAGTCTCATGATCACCAACTTGTGCCATAGAAGTTGATCTATCTTCATTAGGTTCACACCAATACGAGTCACCAATTTGTTCACCGCCTTCTTGCTGAAAGTCATAGAGATCTCTAGGAACCCTATTTACAACATAATGCAAACCATTCTCTATTAGGTCAGGCACATAGAACACCTGATGTACTTAGGAAGGCATGACAAAAGGATCATCTGAGGATATTATCTTCAATTCATGACCCTGAATACACCTTCAATTCATGTCCTAATTCAGAAAATCGAGCAAGATTACATCTTAATAACTTCAAAATCGAGCAAGTTTACATGTTAATAACATCAAAATCGAGCAAGATTACATGTTATAACATCAAAATCGACCAGAAATTTCGAGCTAACATCAACATCAGGGGATTTCGTGGAACAAAAAATGGAACACAACAGCAAAATCGAGCAACACAACAACAACATAAATTCGAGCAACACAAACAGCAAAATTGAGCATAGAAACGACATGATTTCGTGGAATATGATATTTAACATGGAATAACATTTTAATTAAAGAAAAGGAGATGAGAAAGTGGAAGAAGAACGAACCTGCGACAGCAAAAGGGGAAGCCGAAGGTGCAGACGAGGTCGCCGGCGGAGAAGGAACCGGAGCAGCAGACTAGGTTGTGGAGACAAGATGCGTAGGTCTCCCGATAGTTGGAGGCGTGAATATTGTTGGAGGTGTGAAATAGTTAGGGTATTTTAGGAATATACGTCTCTTTGGCCTAATTTACCCTAACATTAGGCAATTAGGAGGAAACTTCAACTTTGGTAAAAAATAACGAGGGAAAAACGAGAGCCAAAAAATTGTAATTTTCACTTTTGGTGAAAAAGTGAGGGAAATATAAAAGCCATGAAATTGAAATTTTAACTTTGTTCAAATTTAACATAGTGGGAAGTTAAAAATATAAAACTTTTACATATATATCATAATTAAATTTATTATTTATTATAGTAGTTATTTTATATAATAATTAATAAAATACAAATAACATACTAATTTTTTATTTTATAGAAAAAGATATATATGTATTTGATTAATAGTTTGGAGATATCTATATGTGTGTGTATTATTTGTGTTATACATTGTCACTGATTACAACACTTTCAAACAAGTGTTGCTATGAGAAACCAAAACATACAACACTTCCTAAAAGTGACGTCTTTTTCAATAAAACATGCGACACTTATGAAAACAGTGCTGCAATAGGTACGCTAATACAACACTTATGTTATAAGTGCTGTATTAGCGTTAGAAGCAACTCTTTTTACAAGTGTTGCTCCCAAAGTGCTGTATTAGGCTCATTTTGTAGTAATGACACAGTGATCTGAAGTAGTCTTTTTGTAGCCTTGCTTCCCCATGACTGACTCAAATTTCTTGTACAACTGTCTTGGTGCTTGCTTCAACCTATGAAGACTTTTTTGAAGTTTACAAACATAATCTTCTTTGCCCTTAACCTGAAAACCTTCAGGTTGCTCCATATAGATTTCCTTGTCCAAATCACCATGAAGGAAAGTTGTCTTGACATCCATCTGCTCAACCTCAAGATCAAGGCTAGCAGGTAAACCAAGAATCACCCTAATAGAACCCATCTTCACGACTGTAGAGAAAATCTCATCAAAATCAATACCCTTTCTTTGACTGAATCCTTTGACCACCAACCTTGCCTTGTACCTAGGCCGTGAGGTATGTTCTTCAATCTTCACTTTGTAGACTCATTTGTTCTTCAAAGATCTCTTGCCTTTCGGCAACTTTACCAACTCAAATCTTTTGTTTTCATGCAAGGAATTCATCTCATCTTGCATAGCTTCAACCCACTCTCTTTTGTGCTCATCTTCCATGGCTTCTGTATAACATTTTGGCTCTCCCCCTTCAGTGACTAAAACATACTCATCAGTAGAATAACAGGTGGAAGGTTGACGATCTCTCGCTGACCGCCTAAGTGGGACAAATGGTGGTATATCTGGTACTGGTAGATCTGGATGCAACTCATCATCTAAGTCTGGCTGCTCTGGGACTTCATTTTCATCATTACCATGTTGTTCATCATTCTGAACACTATCTTCATTCTGTGGCTCAATATGTTGAGGAGCAACAGGATCCAAATCAATAAGATTATCAGTAGATTGAGGAACTATCTTTATCTTCTTAATATCTTTCAATGTCTGATCTTCCACAAATACAACATCACGACTTCTTACAAGTTTCTTCGGAACTGGATCATATAACTTGTATCCAAACTCATCTTGGCCATATCCAAGGAATATGCATGACTTGGTCTTCACATCAAGCTTTGATCTTTCATCTTTGGGAATATGCACAAAATCCTTGCATCCAAAGACCCGCAGATGATGATACGAAACGTCTTTGTTACTCCAAACCATGTCAGGGACATCAAAAGACAAAGGAACAGAGGGAGTAAGATTAATAACATGTACCGCCATATTCAAAGCTTCACCCCAGAAAAAATTTGGTAAACCTGCATGCGAGAGCAAACATGTAACTCGCTCAGTCAATGTTCTGTTCATTCTTTCTGCTAAACCATTTAGTTGTCGTGTCATTGGAGGAGTCTTTTGGTTCCAAATACCTTGCTCTCTACAATAAGCATCAAAAGGACCAATGTATTCACCTCCATTATCTGTTCGAATACACTTAAGCTTCTTCCCAGTTTGCCTCTCAACTAAGGCATGAAACTGCTTAAACGCACCTAATACTTGATCTTTGGAATTTAAGATATAAACACATACCTTCCTTGAATGATCATTGATGAATGTGACAAAATATAAGCAGCCCCCAAGTGATCTAGTCTTCATGGGACCACATACATCGGAATGTACCAGATCAAGTATATTCTCCTTCCTAGAGGGAGGATGACTCTTAAAGGAAACTCTGTTTTGCTTACCCGCCAGACAGTAAGAACACTTCTTGAAATGAACATCATGCACACCTGTCAACACATTTTTCTTCAACAGTAGAGAATACCCTTTTCACTCATGTGAGCAAGTCTCTTATGCTACAAATTAGTCATATCCGTATTCATAGTGCATTGACCCTATCTTTAGAGATCTTTGGATGTGCCATGTATAATTTTGAAGTTCTTTTACCTCTTGCCACGATCAGAGAAGCACGAGTGAGTTTCCAAATTCCATCACCAAAGTTGTTGTGGTAACCATTATCATCAAGTAAGCGTGTGGATATCAAATTAAGTCTAATATCTAGAACATGTTTTACATTGTGTAAAACCAACTCCATCCCAATATCAAACTTCAAACAAACATCACCAACGCCAACAATCTTTGATAGCCCATTATTACCCATCTTGACAATCCCAAAGTCACCAGGAGTATAAGATGAATAAAAATCCCTTTGTGATGTCACATGACACATAGCACCACTGTCAATAACCCGACTCGAATCATCATGTGCAAGGTTAACCATATAATAATCACAACAAATAAAGAACTCTTCTGTAGCAGTATTAGCTTCAGCACCATCATTGCCACCTTCATCTTTCTTATGGTTGTTCTTTTGTTTGTTGTAATTAGCCTTCTTGTTTTCCTTTTTCAACTGTCTGCAAAATCATATTGTGTGCCCTTTTCTACCACAATGATAGCACTCAAAATCAGCAAACTTTCCTTTGGATTTACTTCGATGCTTTCCTTTGTTACTCGGACCTCTATTTTGACTTCTCCCCCTATTTTCTATAACCAAGAAATCTAAAATAGAAGAGGAAGCTTGTGACTTTCTTCTCGTCTCTTCATTTAAAATACTGCTTTTAGCCAATTCCATGGTGATAATACCATCTGGTGCAGAGTTGGAAAATGATGTCCTAAAAGACTCCCAAGAATCCGATAAAGTGCCAACGAGCCATAAGCCGTGTATCTCATCTTCAAACTTGATACCCATTCCTTCAAGCTGATTAATAATTCCTTGAAAAGAGTTCAAATGATCTGTAATAGGATTTCCATCATGGTACTTCAAAGCTATCAACTGTTTAATCAAGAACAATTTATTGTTCCCAGTCTTCCAAGCATACAACTGCTCAAGCTTGTTCCACAAAGTACGAGCATGAGTCTCCCTACTAATATGGTTCAAAACATTATCATCAACTGCTTGTCGAATATACCCACAAACTTTCCTGTGAAAAATATTCCATTGTGCATCTGCTTTATCTTCAGGTTTATCCGTACTAAACACATGCGCATAATAATCTTTCACGTAAAGAAGGTCTTCCATCTTGCCTTTCCAAATATGATAATTAGAACCATTCAAATTAACCATCCTACTTGTATTATCTTCCATCGTTCAAACAAGTAACCTAATAACAAGAACCAACAGCTCTGATACCAAACTGATGGGAAAAACACAGCCACAAACGGTAAACAATAATTGCGGAATTAATCTTCGTTTGAGTAAACTTTCCCGACTTGAATGAACCTTTGAGGATGATAACAAATAAGGTATTTTAGATAAAACCAAAACAGCCCTAATGCAGTTTTATAACCAATCTAATCAGCCCCAAAACAATAAGCAATCAACCAAAATATAACACCGGAATTTTAGCATGGAAAACCCCTCAAAACGAGAGTAAAAACCATGGGAGTACTAGAGCCGCTTCAAATCCACTACCATCAATATTTGAGCAATACAAAGTCTTCTCTAGATGAACTAGAGGTATACAACAGTCATCATATACTTGGAAACAGATTACATCAAGTATATGGAATCAAACAACAAACAGATGCAGCATTTCCCGATGCTCCGGAATAGATCTGGACAAGCCAACCGGATAGAATGTCGGTATGGATGTTAGGAAGCAGCTGTCCAAAAATCAAGGCAAACGGACCGACGGATCTCCGGGAAATGATGGAACACTGCAGGGGTATCCAGAAAAAGGGAAATGAAGAAACCTTTTGTTTTGCTCTCTGTTTTCTCTCGATGGAATGGCTGCAAAACCTCAAAAAATGAAATGAGGCTGAAAATTTAATACATATATATATATATATATATATATATATATATATATATATATATATATATATATATATATATATATATATATATATATATATATATATATATATGGGCTAATGGTTTTGGGCATCCTCATGGGCCAAAAAAAAACCCAACAGTACTTAAGTTCACCGGTTCCCAAGTTGCGGCCTTTCATCAAAACATTTTGGAGCTCAAAAGGTTATTGGTACTCAAAATTCGGTTGATGAGCTTCTCAAATCGATGCAAAGAATCATAGATATTTTTTAAAGTTCTCCCTATTGATAATGGGACCGATGCTTTCTTAAAGGTCGTCCAAACGTATTTCCTCATGCTATTCGAGAATTTTGGATAACATTTTACCAAATTTTGCAGATGAGGCAGGGCCTTCTTCTTCAAAAGAGGGAGAAGCTAAGTTGACACAGCAGGTACGAATACCTCGCACGGTCCCTCCTCCTAGTCTAAAGATGATAATCAGAAGAAGACTCCTCCAATTGACCTTATAAACATTCTCTCCGAGTCTAACGGAGAAGAAAATGATAATGCAGAGGATTTAGAGAAAGTCGAAGCTAAGAAAGACATTCCGAAAAACCTGATGAACCAGAGCTGGAAGGCAAACAGAAGATTCCTCCATCTTTGGATAAACCTAAAGAGTCAAAATTCATCACCCCTCCTTCACATACTGAAGAAGCCTCCTCTCCAAATGCCCTTATGAAAGATAAAGGGAAAGGGAAAATATCTAATGATGAGTGTTAGTGTATCCCACATTGGTACGACACGGTCTTATGAGTTTGTATATATGATGGAGTCTCCCTCTCTCCAAAAGAGCCCTTGTGGAGAGAGGGAAGACTCCAACATATATACAAACTTATAGGACCGTGTCGCACCAATGTGTATGTGGAGCACAAGAGTGTCTCTCTAAAAGAGCCCTTGTGGAGAGAGGGGAGACTCCAACATATATACAAACTTATAAGACCGTGTCGCACCAATGTGGGATACATTAACACTCCCCCTCAGACACGTAGGCTCGATGAGGTTATAGGGTGCGGGACACCGGCTCTGATACCGTGTAAATATATGTGGAACCCAAGAATGTCTCTCCAAAAGAGCCCTTGTGGAGAGAGGGGAGACTCCAACATATATACAAACTCATAAGACCGTGTCGCACCAATGTGGGATACACTAACACTCCCCCTTAGAGACGTAGGTTCGATGAGGTACAGGGTGCGGGACACTGGCTCTGATACCATGTAAATATATGTGGAGCCCAAGAGTGTCTCTCCAAAAGAGCCCTTGTGGAGAGAGGGGAGACTCCAACATATATACAAACTCATAAGACCATGTCGCACCAATGTGGGATACATTAACAATGAGCCTGGAAGAGATCCTGATAAGTCCTTTAATGATGAAGGACTTACTCAAAATAAAGTGACTTCCTTCTAGCTCAAAAGCTCCAAGATGATGAAGACAAACAAAAGTCTCATTCGAAAATCCCATAACCTGGAATTGCTTATCTTCCTAACAAACCTTGGGAAGAATTGATTCGACCATTGATTGACGGATAGGGACTATCGTCCGGCCTCAACATTCGATCCTTCATATTCTACGGGACAAAACTTGGATTATCCAAATACCCGTAATGGGATGTTTGTTCGGATCTTCGATCTTATCGAAATAGACATTCTTGATCGCGATTTTGAAGAATGGTGAAGACAAGAAAAATTCATCAAATCGCATCAACACTCCACCTTCGTCAACTGGAAGCGGTATGCCATCAAAAACATCAAGTCTGTGAAATAAAGAAAGTAAGATCATCATACTTTGAATTCAATGTTGTTAGATCCGATGATGAATCAATAGTCATCTCTGCTGTGGATTTTTCAATAACCAATCCTGCTGACATCTTGGATATTGGAAAAATCCTTTTCAAGAAGCTGAAGTCAAAGCCTTTTGCCAGTGCTCCTTTTAATTTTCTCCGGAGATTTCTATTTGGGCTTATGACTGATTTCGTGGAGATCGACTATGAACTTGATACAATCTTTCGTGTTCGCTTGGGTATAAAGCATGATGTGCCTTTTTAAGGATTCAATGAGAGAGTTACGGATCACCCACATGTTGGGGTATATATTCTCTAGAGGTGAAGCCAGAAAAGAAGAAGTTCTTTTCTCTTTGATAGAATAATCACAACTCCAATTATTTTCTCAAAGATATGTCAATTTATGAATGACACTCCTAAGTAAAGTCCTTGCGAGGAATGCGTAGTTGATCAAGAACCAAAGCGAAGCTCCATGAAGCCGACAATGTTCGCCTTGCGATCGTCCACCAAAAGAGAAATGCCAAAGTTTAAACTCACCAAGTTGGAATTAACTTAATCCGGACCTTAGAGACCTGAAATGATAATTCAGAAGCTATCTACAAATCCAAGTCATAATGTATTTTCAAAACACATATTGCTATGCAAGAATAAGGATGACATGAAAGAACATAAAAACATGCCAAATTAACCACCCTTTTTTGTTGAACATGAAAGAGAGAACGAAGAAGAGAAGTGCACTATGTATGACGTGAATGAGATAAATTAAGATGATGTAGTACAATAATACAGCCCTAGAAAAGAAAACACACGCCAAACGCCCCCACTAGTCTAAACTGTAGATTGGCAGCACACCAAGTAACAACACAAGTTTTATACCCCCCAACCCCCGTTTAAGTTCAGATACATATACGTATAAAAAGTACTTGTTCATCATTTGCTTACAAACACATCCGTCAAGAATGCTACACTCCTTTCATTATAGGAAATGAAAATTTAAATTTTCCATTTGACTTGATATACCATCTTTAGGTGGGATTGATACAATTGTAGGACCAATCGTCAGCTTCTACCTAGCTTTTCTCACTTTAATTGCCTTGAAATGAAAGGAGATACAAGACAGCCATTCCATGTGGCCATTATTACATTCTTTTTTGTATTTATTCGTATACATAACGGTGTGAAATTTTTGTAGCTCATTCTAGAAATAAAGATTACATGTAGTAAAGTACTGAATCCGTGATTATTTCTATAGAACTTCTTGGATTGGATTGAACAATAAAGACAAGACGTGGGGTCTAGTTAGCTCTGGACAACCATGCCCGTCTCCAACACCATACATAAACTGTGCCATCCTAGCAACGTTTGTTGCACCATCATTAAACTCCCTTAAAATTTGAGAGTTTGCTCCTGCTCTTTCTTTATTAAGTTTCTTCCAGGTGTTGTCGATTAAGTTTTCTATATACCTTTTAGCTTCATTTTCTGTAGCACCAGTCTCATGCATGTAACATTGGATTGATTTTGGAGTATCACCTCTTGCAATTTCATCCTTGAAGGAATAAGATAATGTTAGAGCGTATTTATTTTAAATACTTTTTGCCAAAGAAATAACAATGATGTTGAAAATGAATTTTTAACTGAATATGACTTAAATTAAAAGTGCATAACTATATATGTAATGATAGAAGTAAAAAAATAATAATTACTGAGGATGTCTCCAAGTCATCAGCAAGTCGGAAGATTAAGGATGAGTAGCGGACTATATTTTTAGCACCTTCTACACCTTGCAACATTTCTTCGTTTGAACTATTTGACGTCAAAATTTTGAGATGCGTAAGTACTACAGGACCAGATATTGTTATCCAAGCATTGTCCAAGTATTCTTTGAGTGTTGGTGTATGACCACTATGGTACCATCGTGCTTCTAGTAGGTATGCCTTGCATAAATCTGCCCACTATAACATTATTGTTCCAGTATAAAAAATGAGATGTCAATGTCACAATATTATTAATCAAAAAAGAAATTGAATATGTTATAGCTAAATAAGATATATAAATTACTGCTTTCTTTAGCTGAGGAAGGATCAGGCATCCGGTTTCCGTTAATGTGGTGTATGTGATCTCATTTATGGAGTTGTAGAATCCAATGAAACAGATCTTCATATAATGTGGAAGTTTTCCTACCAAATTGATATCCCATCTACAAATGACAAATTTTTTATTTTGTAAACCATGTGAAATTTGTGCAATTACTAGATAATCAACTTGTAATTCATATCTGAAGGAAGAAAGACTATATTTAGAATTACCTACTAATAACATTAGTAAATTGTTCAAGTTCATCCAAAGTACCATACACGTCATAGATATCATCAATAGTTGTGATCATGGCAGTAACCTTTGTAAGCGTTTCCCTCCCACTAAAGTGAGGCAGGTAATTAAAACCAATCGCCCACATGAAATGCTCCACCAATCGGTCTCGGGCAAAACCTAACTCCGTATCCCAACTTGTATTTCTCCACCATCTATTCATATGTATCGTTAGTTTAATGTACGTGCACTTACGGTAGTTTTGTTATGGAGTATGCACAAGCTGGAATGAAATATAGGAGACATATATCTGGAAGAAATGATACCTTGATGCGCGTTTTAGATCTTCAAGGTGGATAGCTTGGACTATATTAAAATCCAATTTTGCAAGCTCGATTAGTGTTGGATGCATGCCACTTCTTTTCTCATATACTTCGATAAACCACTTTGCCTCTACCCTTGGCACTCTCCGGTGAAGTGGAAGCTCTAACGCATGAGTTACTAATGATGATAAACTTTCAGGAATGTTCTCTAAGTTTTCTTGGAGATATCTAGTAGTGAAGTCTCTAGCATCATCTAATATGCTTTCGTTCTCAAATGAAAGATAAGAAGCCTCGTACAAATTCAGCATGCACAATATATCTTCGTATAAGTGCGGCTTAAAATTTTTAAGCTCGTCCTTGAAGGTTTCAAATATCTCTAATTATACAGAAAAATGAAATAACGTGAAGTATTAATTTGTGAATCGTCTTCTATAAAAGATTCTTATTAGCTTTGTACCTTGAGGAACATGATAACCTTGTTGTCTTAGTAATCTAAAACCCAGAGCTTTAAGGTTGAGTTCCATTGGATTCCACTTGTCATGAGCTTCAAAGTAATTGTGGTAAATCGTCTCCAAGAGGTAACTTGTTTCATGCACAAAATGATATGATATTCCAAGTCTCTGCAAATCATCAATGAATTCAAGGGTACTCAATGGATTGCGAACTTCGCGAATCATCCCCTTCACTGCATCTATCAATGTATCTGCCCTTGACGTGTAACCATTTCCCTGTATCATGAGCCTAAATACCTAAATATACCACCACAATAAAAGGCATGTAAAGAGCAAATGGTTATAGAATTTATAGTACGTGCATTGTATTTGCTAGAGAGTGACTGAATATGTTCAAATGACCATAAAGATGGCTCAAAGTTTGCTGATCGTCTAGCGAGGGGTTGAGCCGTTGAAATGGCCATCGATATGAATTGTGGTGAATATAGTGGCTTGCAGATGTTAAACCCTCTGCTATTGGCATAAAACTTATTGTAATAGAAACTTGAACCAGAAACGAAGCATGCTGATGCCATTGGGAACGATATATGTCAAAGCCAAAGGCCACAATTGTGTTAAATATTACACACTTTAATTTTCTACGTTAGTGCTCGGTATTTATTAGCCCATTATTCATTTATATCCTTCCTTCCCAATGCCTAACTCCTAGCTTGCTAGGTATGTGTTAGGTTTTTGTGGTGGTTGTCTTTGAATAAAATTCTCGCCGGTAAAAAAAATACTCACATTATCTTGCTTTCATTGTTATGGGTTAATCATCTTAAATCTTTTTCATAGTTAGCCTCATGATGTTGACCATGCAAGTAATGTTTTAAATACGCTTTCTAATGAAATAAAAAACCTACGGACAGTATCGTTATAATCAAAGTTCTAAATGGCGCGATGCGTGACGTGACGGTAATGTCAAGCCTAGCCTCAAGTTTTACGAGCCTTGGCGAGCCATGACGTTTTTCAAGGCATGATTTATGGCGGTAATTTTATATGAATGTATAATTATATTATATGTAAATATAGATTTATATCACACATATCATGTTTTTAGAGGTGTTTTATCAATAACCAATAACCAAAAGTTAATTCAAACTCAAATGTTTTATGCCCAATCAAGAAATGCAAGAAAAAGGAGAAAAAACAGGCCGCAAATAGTAAAAACTCGCGCATTGGCATGCCATGGCTCGCCTTATCCCGCACCACGCCTAGCAGTGCTGACATGAGGGTTTTCGGGAAGGCAGAGTCGCGCCTCACGCCATGGCACGCCTTCACGCGCGTCATGGCGCGCCTTTTAGAACACTGGTTATAATTATATGACTTAGCAATTTTATATGTGCACATACATTAATAGTAATAAATAATTTATTTGTGGTTGTTTTGTACAAGGAATGATTGATCACGAGGAAGTAAGAAGAAAGATGAACAAAAAAATTAAAATTTTATTGAAATTATTAAATTTTTTTTGTATAAATAACTAGGAGTTTTTGTAAAAGTAGGCTACTTTCCAAATCTATTTGTAAAACAGGGCATTTTGAAATTGTTTTGTAAAATAGGGCTTTGGCCGACTAGGTTACCAATCATTTTAAATATAATTACAATTTTAACCCTTAAAGTTTTGTTTTTTATTATTAAGTTTCAACATACTTTATATGTTACATCTAGATTCTTTCTTTTTATATCTACTTACTCTTTTATAGTAAAAACATGTTACAATTCTAAATAGTAACAAATGTTATGGAGTTTTAATTCGTTGTCAACAATTTAACATGTATAATAGATCTTCAATACTTTAACAAGTTAAATCTAAACTATATATTCTTTGTAATAGTTAAAAAACATAATTCATTTGTAACTTTTATGTATTTAGATCATTAATTTTTTGTGTAAATGCTATCAAGTTAACTTTTAGTGTACATCTTTATTGATGTACTTTCATTTTTAACATTTGAACTTACTTAATATATTGTATTACATCAATCTCATTTTAAACTTGTATTTTATATATTTATTGTATCATTAGTTTTGAAATTTTTGAATACCTGAAAAATAACCACACACCTTCGTTAGGGGAGACTTTTCTCATATGTTATTGTGGTCATGGAGTACTACATCCAACCTATATTTAATATATATTATACTTTCTTGTGCCAATAGAGGTTCGTTTGCAGTGACTTCTAGGCATGAGGCGGCACTTCATGTTCACATAAAACGATAGTTGATGTGCGCGAAAGCTGACTCGAACACACTCATTAAGAGTGACCCTTCTAAAGGAACCCAAAATTTAACCGGTGCAAAAGTACGTAATTGAGAAACCAAAAAAACATAATCTAAAAACAAAAATAAAACAAAAACAAGCATAACTATTTCGTTCAAATTCCATAAAAAACTAAAGATATAACAACAAAAAATAAAAGAACTTTTTTTCTAAACTTGACTGGCTATAAAAAGTTACTTATTATGACGTTTTAAAGATTCCTTGAAAATGCATACATTTTTATACAAAGATACTAAAGAGATTTTAGTTATATAATTTGTTAAAAATTATTTATCAACTTTAACTATATTTTCGATTAATAAAATAATGTATAAGATATAATAATATATGAAATAGCATATTATTATAAAAGTGAGGTTAATAAATTGTGTTATGTAAGTTAAATGTTGAATGAACAAATTGTACGGTGAAACACGGAAAATTTTAAAAATCATTTGTTTTAACTACTAGTTAATGGTATTTTTGAGTTATTTACAAATCAGTATTGCAAAATACGGCCGAGTATTTGGACTCCCCTATATAAATTGGCGATTTTTAAAAAATCGGCTATAAAACTTGAACACGATCTTACTCGGTCAAACTCGCTCTAAGTCGGCTGACTCAGGTTTACTCGGTGCAACTCGGTCTCACCGGTCCACCTCGGTCAAACGAGTACTCGACCTTGTACTCGGATTAATTTCCTTTTTGTCATAAAACTATTGTATGAAGATGTTATATGTGTGTGTGCGTGTGTGTATATATATATATATATATATATATATATATATATATATATATATATATATATATATATATATATATATATATATATAGATAGGAATAGGTTCAAATGAGAATCACTAAAAGGTTAAGAACCGTGAGAACCGATATTCACACATTAAGAATTATTTTTTTTTTTGTTTTTTTTTTGTTTTTTTGTTTTTTAACACTTGTTTATTATATGAAAATACATAAAAGTTAATAAATTTCCTTATTTTTAATACGTTTTACAATATTCACAATATAATAAAATTTGTAGTTATTAAACTGTGAATACTATAACGTAAGTTTTTTATTAAACTGTGAATTAATGGTTCTCACGGTTCTCAACTGTAACATCAAATACTTGTGAAAAGTATTTGAAAGTCAACTCTAGTAAAAAGGGGTAAATTGGTCATTTTACCATAAAAGGGTCATTTGGTCAATTGACCATGTAAAGGACCAATTATGTAAAAATATTGTTGCTTGTGGCAAAAACATAAGAAAAGAAAGTTTTATTGTGATAAAATGTGAGAAAAGTGCAATAGTTTAAGAAATGGAACTCCAGGGGCTAAATTCTAAATTCTGGAAGTATAAATAGTGGAAAAGTTCTCCCACATGTGCAGAAGGTTGGAGAATCATCGGGAGAGGGTTTTCCATGTGTGATTTCTGCAGAACTTGGAGATTCCTTGAAGATTGAAGCTAGATTTTCGATATTTGGCTTTGAATTGAAGATTTGGAAGCATTGGAGGTTAGTAATTCAAGTTCTAACCTAGATTGTTCTTGGTGGGTTTTGTGGATAAACTGAAATCTGTAATTTCAGTGAAGTCCATGAAGATTGAATATGATTTCTGGGTTTGAACATGTTCATATGATAAGAACATGCCATTGAAACAATTGGTTTTGATGAATTTGAAGTTTTGGGGTTTTTGGAACTAAGAACCCTAATTCTTCCTTTTGATTGATTGAGTTGGTTTCAATGGATTAAAACCTTGTATTAATGTAAGGTTTTAGCTTGGAAATAAACCCCATAAGATTAAGAACAAGAATAAGAACTTAATATGTCAAAACAGGATGCTACAGTGCAAAATCGGGACTGAATCTGGACTGCCCAGCAAGAGCACGGGTCGTGCTCTTTATGCACGAGTCGTGCATACCCTGGAAACCAAAGTACATTGCATTTTAAGCCTTGCACGAGTCGTGCTCCTCAAGGCATAAAAATGCACGAGTCGTGCTTGCCTGGAAGGGGACTCAAAAACGTGAATTTTCGCTAGGCATGTCCGATTTACCTCAAACTTGAACCATAAGTCCATGATGGTTTGAAAAGTCCTAGAAAAATACTAAATTGACTTTTCGACTCCTCGGGGGCATTGTAGAACAATATGAATGCTTCGGTAAAGCGTATAATTCGTGAAAAGATGGTAAATGGAAAGTTTATCATCTAGACATTGTTTGTAATGTTATTATATTGAACTCTTATGCATTAGAGTCAATTAAAATGATTTTTAACCTATAATCATTGTGAAAATGAATGAAATTATAGGTACGGGACAAAATCTTGCGGAATCCATAACAAAGGCAAGAAACAACCGAAATGTAAATGCAGCTAGTCTCCAGGTGAGTAATCTCACTTATATCACATATGATATGTATTGATTGGACTGTTACAGATTGAAACAGATTTGGGGGACGAAATTTGACAGTTTACAGCTGCATTGAAAAGATAATACCAGATAAGTCATGAGTCTGCGAAAGAGAAGAACGGAGCTGTGAGTCAATAAAAAGACAATACCGGATAAGCCGTGAGTCAATGAAATGACAAGAATGGAGCCGTGAGTCTAGGCAAAAGCGGGGCAAACCCGTGAGCCATAAATGTCTATGATATACAACATTATTAAATGGTGCGGCCACTTGTGGCTATGATATTGGATGTTATATCCAACTGGTGCGGCCTATATGGCTATGATATTGGATGCTATATCCAACTGGTGCGGCCTATACGACTATGATATTGTTATATGGAAATGGTGCGGCCTTATGGCTATGATATTGGGTTGTTAAAACATGTTTGGTGCGGCCTTAGGGCTATGATTTATATGTTGAAAATGTTTTGGTGCGGCTTGTATAGCCATGACACATGGTGCGGCTTATATAGCCATGATATATGGTGTAGTCAATTGTGACTAAGAAACATGGGACAGAAATGGTAATTGAGAATTTATATGTTTAATTTCTTTTGTATACATATGGCTTTTGGTGGCTAACAGATTTGATTTGATCAATATGCAAATAACAGGATAAGAAGTAGGATGTGAAATCCTAAGAAATATATGGACAGCCAGTAAGGCTAGGAATTTGGATCCGATATCCAGATTAACATATACGGTTAGCCGGAAGGGGCTATAAAACGGGACATGGTATTGAAGAGATGAATAATAAGATATTTATCATATATAGTAAATTATATATGAATGCATTTCTTATACATGTTATTTGCAGATATGATTACTCACTGAGCTTTATAGCTCACGTTATATGTTAAATGTCCCTGCAGGTTAGCATGATCCTAATAAGGGAAAAGATAGAGTCCGTGACTAAAGAAGTGGGACTTATAGATGTTGTCAGTAGCAGCCCGGCTTCAAAGGAGATTATGGTATTTATACTCTCCTTGATACACTTGTACCCGTTTTTAATAAAATATACCCCTCTTGTTATCGTTTTACGTATTGAAACCTTTGTTTTAAACGAAAATTTTTCAGGGGTTTTTTTGTTTTAAAAGCCGGGTGTTACAAGTTGGTATCAGAGTCGTGGTTTAAGTGAATAGGTGTCTATAGAGTAGATTCCTGGACTTAAAACTTGAGATAGTAGACACGATGTATAGTTAGGTGTATATAAGTTATTATTATACATATATAACCTAACTGTTGCTGACTTCTGACATATAAGAAGTATGAGCAGTGAATCTTATTGGGAGGAAATTCAGGGTATGGAGCTTTAAGCGGTGGACCAGCCCTTTTCTCAACGCTCCATTGAACGAGGGGCAAAGAGACAAGTAGCAGAAAATCCACATAACAAGCAACAGTAGCTGATGTGGTCAGAAAAAGAAATTGGTTGCTCATCAAGAGTGATATTCAAGGTGAAAGAAAAGTAGTTGAGACTACAAGAAAAGCAGAAAAATGTTAGTGGAAACTTCAGAAGAAGTTAACACGATTTAGGTCCAACCTTAAAGAGAATGGACCAAAATGAAAAAGGCGATGTGCTGTAAGAAGTGCAGGAAAAGCACTCAGAAAATTGTAGAGTTGTGACTCTACCGCTGAATTGTTGAAATCGTAGAAAACAGGAGCATATTGCTCGAGCTTGTTGGATGGAACGGAAGTGTTTCCAGCGCGGAGCTATAGATTACTTTCCTACAAAATGTTCACATGCTAAATGTGGAGTAACGGGTGATAAACCCAGGAAAGAATGGGGAGGAAAGAAAGAAGAAATGAATGGACGAAAAGGATCAGTGGTACCATGAGTATTCCAGCAGACTATGGAAAAAGCTCGTGATGAGACTGACATGGTCTCAGATATGATTGTTTTGAATATAATCCCCGTGTATGTTATATTTGACCCATGAAGCTACGCTTTGGATCGGTGACTTTGATGTCTTGTCTGAATATTTCATCAACGATTATAGATGAAATCTTGGAAGTAGCTATAGCAGATAGCAAATATGTTTGAGATATTGAACACTTGGGAGGTTGTCTGCCTAGGATTTACGGGACCATTTTTCCCTATAAATCTGAAGCCGATGACTACCAATGAATCTGAAGTAATTGTGCGTATGAATTGGTTAGCAATGAATGATGCTAACATGAACTGTAGAAATATGAACATTATGGTTCAACAATTAGAAATGAAATGGAGCAAAATCCACGGTAAATGACTGCTGTTGAGAATACCGGCTATTTTCCTTTGCTTATACTCGGAGAAGGGTTAGTAAAGGAAGGATGTTTTAGTTGGCATATGTAGTATTTACCAAGTTAAATAAAGTGGCGATAGAAGTGTAAAACTTTAAATGAATTCTTGGATGTATCTTCCAAACAACTTCCAAAATTACCGTCAGATTGATGAGAAGAGTTTATGATTAAACTGATTTCGGGAGCTGCTACTGTTATTTAGGCTCCGTATCGGCACCTACAGAGATGGCAGAGTGGGAAAGCAATTAGAAGAAATTTTGTATTGGGGTCTCATATGACTCAATGTGTCATCGTGTGGAGCCCTATCTTGTTTGAAAAGAAGAAAGACAAATTGATGTGTATGTGCATTGACTACTGAGAATCTGATATTCTGGAAACCAGATCGAATATGAGGTACATTTGTACTAGATATTGGAGTTACTTCATGGAGAAAAGTGATATACGAAATTTTCAAAGCATATAGTTTGGCTAAAAGAAGTTTCAATTCTTTGGGCATGTTAACAGTGCCAAAGATGTTAAAGTAGATCCAGTGGAAATGATGCTGTGATAAAACGGGAACCCCCTGAGGAATCTGACTAAAATTGTAGTTCCTTGGATTGGCGGGTTATTCTAGGAGAGTTGTAGAAAACTGCTCCTTGATTTCTGTCTAGTTGACTAAAGTTGACCAAGAAAAGTGAAAAGTTTGAGTGGGTAGAAAGACCATATATATCTTTTCAAAGTTTGAGACAAACCTTATGTGAAGCTCCGGTGTTAGCATTATCGCTAAGCGGAGAAGATAAATTGTTTTATAGAAATGCATCCAGAGTTAACTTTGGGTACATAACATTGCAGTAGCAATTATGATTTTGGCATTGAAGCTTTGAAGACACTACTTATGTGGTGTAAAGCTTATGGTTTATACGCATCATAAAAGTTTGAAGTACTTAAGTGATCAAAACGAAGCTAAATATGAGATAGCAAAGATAGATGGGTTACTCAAAGATTTCGGCTATGAAATCTTGTACCATCTTGGAAAGGCGGATGTGATTATAGATGCCTTGAGTTGAAAAGAGTATTTTTTTGAAAGATACAACCACATGTGTGAGTGTGGTGAATTGATTACCTGAGTTGATTCGGGTAGCACAGAAAGAAGCGTGGAAGTCTGAAAATGTGAAAAATGAATGAATGATTGGATATTAGAAGAAGCTAGTTGGAAAATCACAGCTATTTAAAACCCTTGGTGGTTGTGTATGTGGATTCCAACGCAAAGCGAAACATGAGATTTACTTTGAAAAGATGCATATTGTAGTAGATATGCAATAAATCCGGGCCAGTGCCAAACGGTATAGGATGATGAAACCTATATATTGGTGGCCTGGAGTGAAGAAAGATATTGAAAAGTATGTGAAAAAGTGTTTGACATGTTTGTAAGAAAAGTCAAATCATTAGAAGCATACGAAAGAATTTAGCCGTTGTCGGTCCCAAAGAAGAAATGGGACGATATTATTATAGATTTTGTAAGAAAGTCTCCGCAAGTACCACATGGATATGACACCATATGGGAAATAGTTAACTGAATGATGAAATCAGCATAAATCTATACCGATTAGGGAAGAAATTAAGATCGAAAAGTAGTGAAAAACTACATAGAAAGAGTAATTTGTCGACGTGAGTTACCGGTGTCGATTGTATCGGGTCGAGATAATAGAATTATTCACTGATTTTGGTATAAATCCCAAGAATAATCAGTTCAAAGTACTAGTAAGTACTGTATATGATTTGTAGATTGATAGACAAGGCGAGATAATGATGCAGACTCTAGAAGATATGCTTGAAATTTGCATAACAGACCCTGGTGGAAGACGAGAAAATCGTCTATCTTGGGTAGAATTTGTAAGGAATAATAACTTGCATACTAGTATTCTGATGGCTTGCGTGGAGTATTATATGTAGTATTGTGTCCTACTCCGTTTTGTTAGATTGAAATTGTGAAAAAGCCGTTGGCTAGATCCTAGATTATGGTACAAACTGAAGAAAAGACTAGAATTTGTTTTGGGACAGGAAGGAAAGTGGAATCCTTATTTTATTAGACCTTTCCATATATCCCAAAAAGTAAGAATTGTGATGTATTGATCGAAATTTCTTGATGAACTTCAAGATAGTTATAATGTTTTCCAGGAATTCCATTCTTGAAGACATTGAATGATGAATTCTAAATAATACCTCATGATGAAATGGGGGTAGATAAGAAGTTGTGATACCGGGACAATAGGAGGAGTGTTAGATGGAAAACGAGATAGTTATAAAATAAGAAGATTAGTATGGTTAAGTGCTTAGACAATACCATAGAGGTTTCCATGTGATATGGGAGACCGAAATTGTAAAGAGATAGAAATATCCCCAACTCTTTGTTTGATTCCGAGGACGGAATCTTTTGAAGGAGGGGAGAATTTGTAACATCAAATACTTGTGAAAAGTATTTGAAAGTCAACTCTAGTAAAAAGGGGTAAATTGGTCATTTTACCATAAAAGGGTCATTTGGTCAATTGACCATGTAAAGGACCAATTATGTAAAAATATTGTTGCTTGTGGCAAAAACATAAGAAAAGAAAGTTTTATTGTGATAAAATGTGAGAAAAGTGCAATAGTTTAAGAAATGGAACTCCAGGGGCTAAATTCTAAATTCTGGAAGTATAAATAGTGGAAAAGTTCTCCCACATGTGCAGAAGGTTGGAGAATCATCGGGAGAGGGTTTTCCATGTGTGATTTCTGCAGAACTTGGAGATTCCTTGAAGATTGAAGCTAGATTTTCGATATTTGGCTTTGAATTGAAGATTTGGAAGCATTGGAGGTTAGTAATTCAAGTTCTAACCTAGATTGTTCTTGGTGGGTTTTGTGGATAAACTGAAATCTGTAATTTCAGTGAAGTCCATGAAGATTGAATATGATTTCTGGGTTTGAACATGTTCATATGATAAGAACATGCCATTGAAACAATTGGTTTTGATGAATTTGAAGTTTTGGGGTTTTTGGAACTAAGAACCCTAATTCTTCCTTTTGATTGATTGAGTTGGTTTCAATGGATTAAAACCTTGTATTAATGTAAGGTTTTAGCCTGGAAATAAACCCCATAAGATTAAGAACAAGAATAAGAACTTAATATGTCAAAACAGGATGCTACAGTGCAAAATCGGGACTGAATCTGGACTGCCCAGCAAGAGCACGGGTTGTGCTCTTTATGCACGAGTCGTGCATACCCTGGAAACCAAAGTACATTGCATTTTAAGCCTTGCACGAGTCGTGCTACTCAAGGCATAAAAATGCACGAGTCGTGCTTGCCTGGCAGGGGACTCAAAATCGTGAATTTTCGCTAGGCATGTCCGATTTACCTCAAACTTGAACCATAAGTCCATGATGGTTTGAAAAGTCCTAGAAAAATACTAAACTGAGTTTTCGACTCCTCGGGGGCACTGTAGAACAATACGAATGCTTCGGTAAAGCGTATAATTCGTGAAAAGATGGTAAATGGAAAGTTTATCATCTAGACATTGTTTGTAATGTTATTATATTGAACTCTTATGCATTAGAGTCAATTAAAATGATTGTTAACCTATAATCATTGTGAAAATGAATGGAATTATAGGTACGGGACAAAATCTTGCGGAATCCATAACAAAGGCAAGAAACAACCGAAATTTAAATGCAGCTAGTCTCCAGGTGAGTAATCTCACTTATATCACATATGATATGTATTGATTGGACTGTTACAGATTGAAACAGATTTGGGGGACGAAATTTGACAGTTTACAGCTGCATTGAAAAGACAATACCAGATAAGTCGTGAGTCTGCGAAAGACAAGAACGGAGCTGTGAGTTAATAAAAAGACAATACCAGATAAGCCGTGAGTCAATGAAATGACAAGAACGGAGCCGTGAGTCTAGGCAAAAGCGGGGCAAACCCGTGAGCCATAAATGTCTATGATATACAACATTATTAAATGGTGCGGCCACTTGTGGCTATGATATTGGATGCTATATCCAACTGGTGCGGCCTTATGGCTATGATATTGGGTTGTTAAAACCTGTTTGGTGCGGCCTTAGGGCTATGATTTATATGTTGAAAATGTTTTGGTGCGGCTTGTATAGCCATGACACATGGTGCGGCTTATATAGCCATGATATATGGTGCAGTCAATTGTGACTAAGAAACATGGGACAGAAATGGTAATTGAGAATTTATATGTTTAATTTCTCTTGTATACATATGGCTTTCGGTGGCTAACAGATTTGATTTGATCAATATGCAAATAACAGGATAAGAAGTAGGATGTGAAATCCTAAGAAATATATGGACAGCCAGTAAGGCTAGGAATTTGGATCCGATATCCAGATTAACATATACGGTTAGCCGGAAGGGGCTATAAAACGGGACATGGTATTGAAGAGATGAATAATAAGATATTTATCATATATAGTAAATTATATATGAATGCATTTCTTATACATGTTATTTGCAGATATGATTACTGACTGAGCTTTATAGCTCACGTTATATGTTAAATGTCCCTGCAGGTTAGCATGATCCTGATAAGGGAAAAGATAGAGTTCGTGACTAAAGAAGTGGGACTTATAGATGCTGTCAGTAGCAGCCCGGCTTCAAAGGAGATTATGGTATTTATACTCTCCTTGATACACTTGTACCCGTTTTTAATAAAATATGCCCCTCTTGTTATGGTTTTACGTATTGAAACCTTTGTTTCAAACGAAAATTTTTCAGGTGTGTTTTTGTTTTAAAAGTCGGGTGTTACATCAACCTTTTAGTGGTTCTCATTTGAACCCTTCCCTATATATATATATATATATATATATATATATATATATATATATATATATATATATATATATATATATATATATATATATATATATATATATATATGGAAGGGTTCAAATGAGAACCACTAATATATATATATATATATATATATATATATATATATATATATATATATATATATATATATATATATAGGGAAGGGTTCAAATAAGAACCACTAAAATATTGAAAACCGTGAGAACCACTAATTCACGGTTTAATAAAAAATTTACGTTATAGTATTCACAGTTTAATAACTAGAATTTTATTATATTGTGAATATTGTAAAACGTATTAAAAAATAAGGAAATTTATTAAGTTTGATCTATTTTCAAATAATAAACAAGTGTGAAAAAATAAAAAAACGAAAAAAAACATAATTCTTAATGTGTGAATATCGGTTCTCACGGTTCTTAACCTTTTAGTGGTTCTCATTTGAACCTAATCCTATATATATATATATATATATATATATATATATATATATATATATATATATATATATATATATATATATATATATATATATATATATATATATATATATATATATATATATATATATATATATATATATATATATATATATATATATATATATATATATATATATATATATATATATATATATATATTACATATAGATTCTTTCTAATTGTATTTTATTTTCTATTTTTATTATATTTTGTATTTAAAATTTTTCATTTAACACATATAGTTAGTGTTGCAAATGTCGTTAGGTGCTGCCAGGTCGGCGGACTAACGAGTAGCGAGTAATCGGTGAGTACTGTTCATGGCTATATATATATATATATATATATATATATATATATATATATATATATATATATATATATATATATATATATATATATATATATATATATATATATATATATATATATATATATATATATATATATATATATATCCATGAACAGTACTCACCGATTACTCGATACTTGTTAGTCCGCCAACATGGCAGCGCCTTGCGACATTTGCCATAATAACTATATATGTTAAATAAAAAAATCGAAATACAAAATATAATAAAAATAGAAAAAAAAATACAATTAGAAAGAATCTATATGTAATGTAATAATTATGTTTAAACTTAATAATAAAAGTCAAAACCTAAAGGGTTAAAAGTGTAAGTTTTATACATATATGGTGTAATGTCGTAATACTTTCGGTAAGTGAAATTGAGTTAATCTTCGTTTAATTAAGATTTACAAGGTTGTTATATGAGTTACGATGGTTAAAAACCCATTTAGCAGAAGTTTTAACTTCAATCTAGAGTCACATGGGTTGTGTAGAGAGCCGTTAAAGACTGTTTTGGCCTCTGCTGGACCCAGACGGGTTGTGTCCAAGTACACGGGTCATGTACAATTTACATTAAGCATCTAGTGAGATTGCACGGGTCGTGTATACGAGCATGGGGCGGGTTTTAAATGTTAGCGACACTAACATTAGAGGTTAGCGCCGCGAACCTTGCTTAGTGGGTTTAAATTTGACAATAACGTTCATTTCAATGAAAAACTTTACCAACTCGATTTAAAGAGCTTGAGGTGTGATTTTAGGTCAAGTTAAGCAAGGGTTTTGTGTAGGAAAGCTTGGGGAACTCGGATTTAACACCCAAAACGTGTTCTTGATTTCTAAATCAATGAGGTTAGTTGGTTGCGGGTTTGAGGGTTTTAAACCCTAGGTTCTCCAATCTGAAAATCTACTATGAATTTCTTTATGGGTTGTTAGTAGGTTGTTTTTATATGTTATTATGAGTATTTGATATGATTATTGTGATGTTTGGACGGTTGAATGAGTAGAACCGCAAAAATTGAATTCTTGATTCTTTGAGTTTGTAGTAATAAGTTAATTGATGATAATGAGACATAATATGTGATGATATTCACATCTGATATCAATAGGTGGGAAGGAGACACCCAAGGCATAGGTGGAAACCGAGCTGACCAAACTTCAAGTGAGTAACACTAATTCGTTATTTATGATTGGATTGTGATGTGATTGTGTTACTTGTAAATTCTAATTGGCCGAGATAACTAATTAGCATAAGTTATACAAGAGTGAGAATCCCTTTTAGTATATGAGTACTTGGTGTGAATGAGCACACTAATTGACTGAGATAGTCAAAGAGTATGATGTTAATGTGTTTATATGCTAGTAGTTGTTTAGTACTACTGTATTTGTTGAGAAATTATTGAATGATCACCAAATCTTGAGTATTTTCTAACAAAGCTTAAATAGCTCATAAACTTTGTTTGTGTTGTATGTGCTAGAGGTGACACGGAAAGAAAGTTGCAAAAGGATAGATGATTTAGACCCGGACTTAACTTTTTGGGACTTTTGTGATCCAAGGAAAGTTTCTTTTGAAACATATGTACATTTTTTAAAATTGTCTTTTGTAACCCAGTGTTTGGGATATGTTTGTATTAACTACTTGTTCTTTTGATAACTGCTTGTAGTTTTGTTTCTTAGCTTTGATTACACCATAAACACTTGTTGTTATTTAAATAATTATTGGTGTAATTCGGAGATAAGAAACGGAGATAAGAAACTGGGTGTCAAAAGTTAGTATTAGAGCCAGGTTTGAGTGAACTAGACTTTAAAGAGTAAGTCTTAGACTCAAACTAATTTAAAGAGGGATGTCCGAACTAGTCATTATGCAACTTTCCTTCTAAGCACATGTAATGAGTAGATGTGTTAAATTGAGAATGTCTGTGATTATACAATACAAATAGATTATTGAGACATAGGAGACTAGAATGAGTTGAATTCCTTTTCAGCCTCATTATGAGTTCTGGAAAAGAAAAAGAGGGAGGTGATCCCTAAGACAAGCAATCGGGGACACAAGGTTCGGGACTGGGGCACCATCCCGAATGCGAGAGACTGCCTAAGTTACCATTGAATTTAAAAAAGCTTATCATTTATGAGGTAGCGAAAGCAGTTAAACGTTTACTGGCTAGTTTATAGGGATTTCAAGCTGAGACGACGAGCAGAGATGAACGAGATCGACCCTTTATTACTCCTGTGATGGGGGAGGGTCAGGGAGTGCCAGTTATCATACCTACTGAGAAGGGAGGATCAAAAGAAGCAAAGAGTTGTAGTTACAAGACATTTCGCAAGTGTAAGCCAAATGAAATCTTTGGTACTGACGATCCTATTGTTGCCCAAAACTGGCTAACACATATTGAGAATGCTTTCCGTACGAGCAAGTGTGCAGACAAAGATAAAGTTTAGTATGCTACAAATTGTTTACACAAGGATGCCCAGTTTTGGTGGGAAAATATCTGCATTGATATAGAGAAAGGTTTGGAGCCTGAGTCAACATGGGAGGAGTTTAAAGTGAAATTTATGAAAGAGTACTATTCCAATATCGCAATGAAAAGTTTAGAGGAAGATTTTTTGAGGTTGCAGTAGGGTACAAGGTCGGTACAGGATTATACAATGGAATTCAATGAAAAAGCCAGATTTGATGCACACCTAGTGGAACAGAGGAGAGAAAGGTTGATAGATATTATGGGGACTGACGACCCAAATACGAGAGTTTTTACAGAGTTCGAATATTTCTACTTACCAGCAGGTTATCGAGGCAGCCAAGTCCAGAGAGAAAGAATTGAAGAGACATGATGATGAAAGAAAGGATGACTGAGAAGGTGGAAGTTAGAAGAGGAAGTGGGAAGGAAAGTCTAGTAGTGGTTCTCTAAAGCACTCGGTTCCAAGTTCACAACCTCGAAGTGATACAAGAAAAGCTGAGGGTATGTGGTATGAAAAGTATCGCGGAAAGCATGCTAGAGATTGTAATACGAGCATTCCATCTGCTACTTGTTATCAGTGTGGGAAGACTGGGCACATGGCCCGAGATTGTTTGAAGAAAAACAGGATCTGTTTTAATTGTGTAGAAAGCTGCCACATTCGCCCGGATTGCTCGAAACCGAAATGGAGACATACCGAGAGACCCCTAGGTCAGGACGAGGAGACACTCGAGGCGAGAGGCGAGATAAAGGTGGAGGGAGCGCCAAGACTCGAGCTTTCCAGATGACAGGTGAAGAGGCCCGAGAGTGGTCAGATGTGATCATAGGTACCTTTAATCTAAACTCACTCCGAGCTCGTATGATATTTTATTTTGGTGCTGCAGTTTCTTTTGTGTTTGTGCCTTTTGCATCTTGACTTCATCTCCCGATGACTAAAATGAGTGAAAGTTTGTTAGATGATATAGTGGATGGAGGGTATGTTATAGCAACGAGTCATATGCTATGTGTCGACTTGAAATCAACGGGATCTCATTCCTTATTGATTTGAAGTCGATCCATATTCGTGCATTTAATGTGATAGTTGGTATAGACTGGTTAGATGAGGATTGGGCAAATATGGATTGTCATGGGAAAACCATTTCTGTAAGAATGCCAGACGGGTCCCAAAAGTTAATACGAGGGGATCATCGTTTTGAACATATACCTGTTGTATCTTTCACGAGAGCGCGAAGATATATATACCGAAAAAGGTGCCATTCATTTATATTTGAATCCAAACGTCCCATGGTGAAAGATGTTGAGGTGGTAGATGATTTTTCTGATGTTTTTCCTTACGATCTTCCCGACTTACCGCCAAATCGTCAAATAAAGTTTGTCATTGATTTAGTTCTGGGAGCGAAAACGAGATCTTGAGCACCCTATATATTGGTGCCATCATAGATGGAGGAATTAAAGAAGCAATTACAAGAGCTTTTAGATCACGGTTTTATTCGTCCGAGTTCATCCCCGTGGGGTGCTCCGATATTGTTTGTCAGAAAGAAGGATGGTTCTATGTGCATGTGCACAGACTATCGAGAGTTGAACAAAATCATGGTGAAAATCATTATCCTTTGCCAAGAATTGACGATCTATTTGACCAACTAGAAGGAGGGGCATACTTCTCAAATATTGATTTAAGATCGGGATACCATCATCTAAGAGTAAGAGAAGCTGACATTTCAAAGACAACATTTCCTACCCGATACGGTCACTATGAGTTCTTAGTAATGCCTTTCGGTTTGACGAATTCCCCGACGGCCTTTATGGATCTGATGAACCGAGCTTTCCATCCGTTTTTAGACAAGTTTGTGATTGTGTTCATTGAAGATGTTCTGATTTATTCCAAGAGTTGGTACGAGCAGAAACAACATTTTACAGTTGATTCTAGATCTTCTTCGCAAAGAAAAGTTATACACAAAATTTTCTAATTGCGAGTTTTGGTTACAAGAGATTCAATTTTTTTGTCACGGGATAAATCAAGAAAGTGTTAAAGTAGATCCTTCCAAGATAGAAGTGGTGATGAGTTGGGCACCACCCAAGAGTCCGACAGAGGTTCGAAGCTTTTTGGGGTTAGCTGGATATTATCGGCGATTTGTAGAAAACTTTTCGAGCATTGCGTTGGCTTTAACTAAATTAACCAAAAAGACAGAGTAGTTTATTTGGACTGAAGCACAACAGGCGACTTTTGAGAGATTAAGACGTGCCTTATGTAAAGCTTCGGTGATAACATTTCCTCAAGGTGGAGAAGATTTTTTTTTATTTTTTACAGATGCCTCACAAATTGGTCTCGGATGTGTATTAATGCAAAGAGGACGAGTGATTTCATATGCATCCCGTCAATTGAAGTTCCATGAGCAAACATACCCAGTGCATGATTTAGAGTTAGCTGCTATTATGTTCGTATTGAAGATTTGACGGCATTATCTATAAGGTGTGAGATTTCAAGTGTACACATATCACAAGACTTTAAAGTATCTGTTTGATAAAAGAATTGAATATGAGACAATGAAGATGGTTGGATGTTTTGAAAGATTATGATTGTGAAATCCTTTACCATCCTAGTCAAGCACATGTAGTGGCAGGCGAGCTAAGCCGAAAAGAGCCATCCATTCGAGTAGTTTCAGCTTGAATGGGAGTGGTTAGTAGATTACAAGAGATGATTCAATGTGTCCAGAGAGAAGCCAATGACATGAAGATAGAGAGAATGGTTGGCTGTGTAGATAAACTTGTTGAAAATATACTAGGAGTAAAAACTTTTCGGGGACGAGTGTGGGTCCCAAGGCATGGAGAAGCGAGACAGCTGTTACTTGAAGATGCTCATTGTACTCGGTACTCAATCCATCCACGTAGTACAAAAATGTACCGAAGTTTAAAGCCGTTTTACTAGTGGCCGGGGATGAAATGTGGATTTAGAAGATATGTTGAGAAGTGACTGACTTGTTTACAAGGCAAGGCAAATCATCAGAGACCATACGGGACTGTAAAACCGTTGCCTGTACTGATGAAAAAGTGGGATGAGATTTCTATGGACTTTATCACTAAGTTACCTCGAACACCGAGAGGGTTCGATTCTATCTGGGTGATTGTTGATAGATTGACCAAATCTGCACAATTCATTCCCATACAAGAAGATTATCAAGCATCCAAACTGGCAGAGATTTATATTAGAGAAGTGATGAGATGACACGGACTACCGACCTCGATAGTTTCCCATCGTGATAGTCGTGTTACTTCGCATTTTTGGCATAGTTTCCAAAGACACTTGTGTACCAAAGCCTTGATGACTACGGCTTATCATCAGCAGATTGACGGCCAAACTGAGAGAACGATACAGATGTTGGAAGATATGCTTAGAACTGCGGTAATTGATTTCAGAGGTAGCTAGGACGATCAATTGCCTTTGGCGGAATTTGCGTATAATAATTCTTACCATTCCAATTTTCAGATGCCACCTTTTGAGGCGTTATATGGATCAATGTGTAGAACACCGACGTGTTAGTTAGAGGAGGGAGAAAAGCCACTAGCAGGTCTCGAAATAATAACTGAAACTGAGGCAAAGATGGAAGCATACGTGAGCACATGAGAGTTGCTCAGCAGTGTCAAAACCAGTATGCAGATAAACGAAGGAAACCACTAGAGTTTCAAGTTGGAGACACGATGATGTTAAAAGTGTCTCCTTTGAAAGGAATTATCCGGTTTGGTAAGCGGGGCAAGTTGAGTCCCCGATTTATCGGACCTTTCTGTGTACTACAATGGGTGGGAGCTGTAGCTTATAGACTCGAGCTTCCTGATGAGTTACGAGAAATTCATAATGTGTTTCATATATCACATCTTCATAAAACTTTATATGATGAGTCTACGTGAGTTTCCTTGACTGACGTTCAGTTAGATAAGAAACTACAATATCAGGAACAGTCGGAGAAGATATTAGACAGAATGATTAAAAGGTTGTGGAATAAAGAGATCAGAATAGGGAAAGTACAGTGATGAGTTGGGCACCACCCAAGAGTCCGATTGAGGTTCGGAGCTTTTTGGGGTTAGCTGGATATTATCGGCGGTTTGTAGAAAACGTTTTGAGCATTGCGTTGCCTTTAACTAAATTAACCAAAAAGACATAGTAGTTTATTTGGACTGAAGCACAGGAGGCGGCTTTTGAGAGATTGAGACGTACATTATGTAAAGCTACCGTGTTAGCATTTCCTCAAGGTGGAGAAGATTTTGTTATTTTTACAGATGCCTCACAAATTGGTCTCGGATGTGTATTAATGCAAAGAGGATGAGTGATTTCATATGTATCCCGCCAACTGAAGTCCCACGAGAAAACATACCCAGTGCATGATTTATAGTTAGCTGCTATTATGTTCGCATTGAAGATTTGGCGACATTATCTATACAGTGTGAGATTTCAAGTGTACACAGATCACAAGAGTTGATTGTGAAATAGTTTACCATCCTGGTCAAGAAAATGTGAGGCAACAAAGATGAATGCATGTTTTGAAAGATATGATTGTGAAATACTTTACCATCTTCGTCAAGCAAATGTAGTGGCAGACGAGCTAAGCCAAAAAGAGCCATCCATTCGAGTAGTTTCAGCTCGAATGGGAGTGGTTAGTAGATTACCAGAGATGATTCAATGTGCCCAGAGAGAAGCCAATGACATGAAGAGTGAGAGAATGGTTGGCTGTGTAGATAAACTTGTTGAAAATATACAAGGAGTAAAAACTTTTCGGGGACGAGTGTGGGTCCCAAGGCATGGAGAAGCGAGACAGCAGTTACTTGAAGATGCTCATTGTACTCGGTACTCAAAACATCCATGTAGTACAAAAATGTACCGAAGTTTAAAGCCGTTTTACTGGAGGCCGGGGATGAAATGTGGATTTAGGAGATATGTTGAGAAGTGACTGACTTGTTTACAAGTCAAGGCAAATCATCAGAGACCATACGGGACTGTGCAGCCGTTGCCTGTACTGATGAAAAAGTGGGATGAGATTTCTATGGACTTTATCACTAAGTTACCTCGAACTCCGAGAGGGTTCTATTCTATCTAGGTGATTATTGATAGATTGACCAAATCTGCACAATTCATTCCCATACAAGAAGATTATCAAGCATCAAAACTGGCAAAGATTTATATTAGAGAAGTGATAAAACGACACGGACTATCGAGACGACACGGACTACCGACCTCGATAGTTTCTGATCGTGATAGTCGTGTTATTTCACATCTTTGACAGAGTCTCCAAAGACAATTGTGTACCAAAGCCTTGATGAGTACGGCTTATCATCAACAGACCGACGGCCAAACTGAGAGAGCGATACAGACGTTGGAAGATATGCTTAGAGCTGTGGTAATTGATTTCAGAGGTAGGTGGGACGATCACTTGCCTTTGGCTGAATTTGCATATAATAATTCATACCATTCCAATTTTCAGATGGCACCTTTCGAGGCGTTATATGGATCAGTATGTAGAACACCGATGTGTTAGTCAGAGGCGGGAGAAAAAGCCACTAGCGGGTCCCGAAATAATAACTGAAACTGAGGCAAACATTAGAAGCATACATGAGCATATGAGAGTTGCTCAACAGTGTCAAAACCAGTATGCAGATAAACGAAGGAATCCACAAGAGTTTCAAGTTGGAGACACGGTGATGTTAAAAGTGTCTCCTTTGAAAGGAATTATCCAGTTTGGTAAGAGGGGCAAGTTGAGTGCCCGATTTATCTGACCTTTCTGTATACTACAATGAGTGGTAGCTGTAGCATATAGACTCGAGCTTCCTGATGAGTTACGAGAAATTCATAATGTGTTTCATATATCACATCTTCGTAAAACTTTATATGATGAGTCTGTGCGAGTTTCCTTGACTAAGGTTCAGTTAGATAAGAAACTACAATATCAGGAACAGTCGGAGACGATATTAGACAGAAAGATTAAAAGGTTGTGGAATAAAGAGATCAGAATAGTGAAAATGCAGTGGACACATCACCGAGGCACTTATGTTACATGGGAACCTGAGGAATAGATGAAAACTAAATACCCTCTTTTCTTTTAAGAGATTCCAAGGACGGAATCTTTTGAAAAAGGAGAGAACTTGTAATGCGAAGGTACTTTCGGTAAGTGAAATTGAGTCAATCTTAGTTTAATTAAGATTTACTATGTTTTTATATGAGTTACGATGGTTAGAAACTCATTTAGGAGAAGTTTAAACTTCAAAAATGCCAAAAAAAGGCTACACGGGTCATGTAGAGAGCCCTTAGAGACTGTTTTGGCCTCTGCTGGACCCACACGGGTCATGTCTAACTACACCGGTCATGTAAAAATTACAGGAAGCATCCAGTGATATTACACGGGTCGTGTATACGAGCACGGGTGGGGTTTAAATGTTAGCAATGCTAACATTTGAGGTTAGCGCCACTAACCTTGCATAGTGGGTTTAAATTTGACAGCAACCTTCATTTCGAGGAACGCTTTACCAAGTCGATTTTTAGAGCTTGAGGTGCGATTTTAGGACAAGTTTGCAGGGGTTTTGCATAGGAAAGCTTAGGGAATTTGGATTTAACACCCGAAACATGTTCTCGATTTCTAAATCAACGAGGTTACTGGGTTGCGGGTTTGAAGATTTTAAGCCCTAGGTTTTCAAATCTGAAAATCTACTATGAATTTCTTTACGTGTTGTTAGTAGGTTGTTTGTATATGTTATTATGAGTATTTGATATGATTATTGTGATGTTTGGACGGTTGAATGTGTAGAACCGTCAAAATTGAATTCTTGATTCTTTGTGTATGCAGTAATGAGTTAATTGATGATAATGCGACCTAATATGTGATGATATTCACAGCTGATATCAATAGGTGGGAAGGAGATGCCTGAGGTATAGGTGGAGACCGCGCTGACCAAACTTCATGTGAGTAACTTTAATTCGTTAGTTATGATTGGATTGTGATGTAATTGTGTTACTTGTAAATTCTAATTGGTCGAGATAACCAATTAGCATGAGTTATACAAGGTTGAGAAACCCTTGTAGTATAAGAGTACTTGGTGTGAATGAGCACACTAATTGACTGAGATAGTCAAAAAGTATGAGGTTAATGAGTTTATATGCTGGTAGTTGTTGAGTACTATTGTATTTGTTTAGAAATTATTCAATGATCACCAAATCTTGAGTATTTTCTCAATGAGCTTAAATAGCTCATAAACTTTGTTAGTGTTGTGTGTGCTATATTGATAGGGGAAAGAAAGTTGCAAAAGGATAGATAATTTAGACTCAGACTTATCTTTTTGGGACTTTTGTGATCCAAGGAAACTTTCTTTTGAAACATATGTACATTTTGTAGAATTGTCTTTTGTAACCCAGTGTTTGGGATATGTTTGTATTAAGTACTTGTTCTTTTGATAACTGCTTGTACTTCTGTTGGTTAGCTTTGAATACACCATAAACCCTTGTGGTTATTTAAGTAATTATTGGTGTAATTCGGATATAAGAAACTGGGTGTTATATATTGGTAACCCAAGTGGACCCAAAGCCCTATTTTCATCAAACATTCAAAGCACCTTATTTCTATAATTAAATTTGAAAAACGCCCTATATTTACAAAAGACATAGAATGATGAGCAGCGCTTTATGATCTTGAATATTCAAGCTTATTCGATCCTAGAATCACCCCGATATATATATATATATATATATATATATATATATATATATATATATATATATATATATACATATACATGATAAGGGGAATATTATTACAAATACCTAAGGAATGTGTATCCAAGTAACTGATAAAACTAAACCATGCTCCACGTCTGGTACACTATACGGGCCACCACCTTGTACACTATATCAGAATCATATTCTTTTGTACGAGCATCACGTGAACTATGGGCCACCACCTTGTAGACTTTATCATTTATGATTTGAAAATGACGACTTCAATAAGTTGGTGTAATGGGGGTCTCGAATGAGACGGTAGCTTTTAAGATTAAACTAAAAAATCAAAAGAATGCTATAAAGGAGTGGAATAATGTGAGAAGGCAGGCTATGGAAGTGACCACGAAAGAATTAAAAGAAGAGGTGACTATTATAGATAATTGCGTTTCTGAAAATACAGTGTCGGATGATGATCTAAACGAGCGGATTAATTATATAAAGAAATGGCTAGAAATAGAACATTTTGAGAACCATGCTATGGCTCAAAAAGCCAAGATTAAATAGGAAATACAAGGGGATGAAAATTCAAAGTGTTTTCATGCTGCAGTTAACTGTAAGAGAAGACAAGTAACCATTCGTGCTATTTTGAAAGATGGGGTGTGGGTTGAATATCCTAAGGAAGTGAATGTTAGATTAGATGTCTAAGCCATGACTTATAATTGTATTTATCTTATGAATAAAAGCAAATTCCATTTGGTTTGCCCTCATAGATGGAGGATAGATATATAGTTCAGTAGAGAGAATAGTTGATTTATTAATTGTATAATAAATCAATAGAATATATATATATATATATATATATATATATATATATATATATATATATATATATGGTTTATTAATATATTTAAGTGTTAATATATTAATTAGAAACTATAATAATTAATTAAGATTTAATCTAGAATTAATTGGATTTAATTCAGTGATTAAATTAATTAATTAAAAGGTGCATGGACTGGTTTGGCATTTATTCAATAGTTGAATAACTGGCCAGGTAAAAACCACCTGGGGCAAAGTTGGCGCCACCCTGGAGGTGCCTCCAGGGTTTTGGCGAAACCCTATTAGGGTTTTGGGGAGTCTGGTCCAAGTGGCCAAAAGCCTTGTCCACTTGGAGGCTTTCTAGAGTTTCAAGTGTAACCCTAGGAGGCTATATAAGGAACCCCCTGGATGCCCTAAATCCCACGCCTCTCTCTCTCTAAAATTACTCTGCTAGACTGATTCTTCCATCACTTGGGTGTGACTTGCATTTGAGGCAGGATTCTTTTGCTGCTTGCTTGAAGGATCATAAGATCAAAGGTTGGTTTTCCTAATTCTTCTTTAGAATTGAATTGTATCCTTTAGGTTTTTAGTTCTAATCTTCATAGAAGAAAACATAGATCTTATTAGGGTTGCATGTGAACCTTAGGAATATTTTGTGTTCATTGATTGCATAGAAACCCTTCAGTGGTATCAGAGCTAGCTTGTTTTCTTGTGAATTGATTTGAACTGCATGAGATCTGTTCTTGCCTTGAGGTATTTTGCGAAAATACCTCCTTGGGAGGCATTGAAGTCGACAGCTTGGCTAGGGTTTCCTAACCCTAGCCACCATGCCCTATTGGTCCCCCTTGATTGCTTGATATACTTGTCACAATTGTGTGTTGTTATTTTTGGTAATAAGATCAATTAAAATAACTTGAACCCCTTTTGTTTGGCCTGTAAATTTCGAGAATCACAAGGACCAATACAGATAAATTAATTTGATTAATTTGGTAATCTGTAACCTGGATTTAATTAGTTTAATTAATTGATTAATTAAAAGACCAATTAAATCAGTTTAAAGAATTAATTAAAATTTTCAAAAATTAGTAATAATTTGCAAAAATTAAGATAAAATTAATTCTAAAATATTTTAATGAGATTTAAATATATCTTATATATATTTATGATTAAAAGTTAATTTAATATATATAAGAAAATTGGTTAGTCTACCGTTAGTAGACCTCATTCACAAAACTGTCCTATAAATAGGGTATAAGGCGACTGACTATAAAATGTTAGTTTAATGGTTATCTACTCTTACCCACCGCTCTCCTGGTCAGTCAAGTGTCGTTAGCCGAACGGGTATGATAGAACCGCTAAGCCTCTTAAAAGTATAATGCTATAATTGAAAGTACTAGAACCCTAAAACAAATCTCAATCTAGTTACTTTAAGTTAAAAATGTGAATTGGTGCTAATCCATGAAATTGCACATTGCACCTTGTGGAATGTTGGTGGAGCGTGTGTGGTTTACCGGCATGCCAACTGGGGTCCGCAATGAGTCGCGATGGGTTTCTTGATTTTATCATTATTAACGGAGTGTGTGTGGATTACCGACACCTTAATTAGAGATGACAATTGACTTCAAGAGTACCAAGCAATTTGCATGGTTATTCACACCCGGTTTGTGATCCTCGGTATCCCTGTCACAAACAGCGGGGCATTCCCGAGATTAAAACATGTTATCGAACAGTTCGGTAAATCTCAAAGAAACTAGGAATTCCATTATAATATGATTATGTTTCCGTGGTGGAATTGGCTGAATCGTCATTCGCCTACCTTATAAAATTTACAATATTGATTACGGCATCCCTTTTCCGTATTCTAGATTGTTATTGTAGGATCCTAGCCTTCTATTTATTCTTGGGTGAATATGAGGATTATTATTATTATCATATCTAATTAAAACTACCTTCTTCTTGTTCAGATGTCTTCTGACCAATCCGTTCCCCACTCAAACCCCAATAATGTCACCTCGATTCTGTCATTATGATCAAAGGTGACATTGGACGGCACCAACTATAATGACTGGATCCACAACATCAAAATGGCTTTAAGGTTTGAACATAAAGAGTATGTTCTGGAAACCGAGCTTGTTGATGTGGACACTGAAACCGCTACTCCCGAGGAAATCGCTGCGTACACTAAACACTCTGATGATTCAACCAAAGTGGCTTGCATCATGATCGCTACTATGAACCCTGAACTGCAGCGTATCTATGAGGACTATTGGCCTTACGAGATGCACAAAGAGCTCGCGGAAAGGTTCCGCAAGCAAGAGCGCATCGAAAGGCATGAGGTTGTAAAAGCTTTCACTAACAGCAAGCCCAAGGAGGGCGAGTCCATCTGTGTACATGTGCAGAGGATGCATGGTTATGTGGAAAGGCTTAGAAAGCTGGAGATGCCTGTCCATGAAGATTTAGCAGTTGACATAGTGCAAAATTCCTTGCCCAGTTCTTATGACCAGTTCACACTGGCGTATCATTTGAACAACAACCAGGCAAATCTAGCTGAGTTACACTGCATGCTTCGTACGGCTGAGGACAGGATAAAGGGAAAGGCTGTGCTCCCTGTCAACCCGGCTGTCCTGGCTATTGGCTCCGGAAAGGGAAAGAAACGAAAAGGCCCTCCTAAGCAGAACTGGAGGGAAAAGACTCACGTCAGGTCATCTAGCGGTGCCCCGAAAGGTAAGTCTTCCGGAATTCCACATGTTCAGATCCCAAAGACGTCGACTGCTTTTACTGCAAGCAGAAGGGTCATTGGAAGAGGAGCTGCCCAACGTATCTGCAGGACGTCAAGGACGGTAAAGTGAAACCGTCACAGGCAGGTACGTATTCTATATCTAATAACTCATCTTTTTCCCATTCATTGGTCCTTGATACATGATGTGGTTTTCATATATGTTCTGATTTGCAGGGCCTAGAGGAAAGTAGGGAGCTAGAGCATGGCAGACTGAACCTGGTCATGGGGAATAGGCGAACGTCAACTGTTACCAAGATCGGTGTTTATAGACTGATGCTGAGTAGTGGAGTTAGATTAGATTTACATAATTGTTGCTATGCGCCTGATATGGCAAAGAACATAATTTCATTTCATGCATTGTTTAAACAAGGCTTTTATTACGAGTTTAATAAATTGAATGGTTCAATTTCAGTTATCAAAAATAATGTTTTTATATTTAATGTTATGCCTTGTGATGGAGTGTATGAATCTATTATGTGTGTTGATAATTATGGTAAAAATGTATTAGCTATTGATGCTTCAAGCGGTATAGAAAAGGCATGTCTGTGGCATTGTCGCCTTGGCCATATAAACAAGAAATGCAGTACCCAACTCCAAAAGGATGGAGTGTTGGAATCATTCGACCTCGGGTCGGATGATGTATGCGAATCTTGCTTACTTGGCAAGATGACAAAATCACCATTCAAAGGTTCCTTTGAAAGAGGTGAAGGTCTGTTGGATATCATACACACAAATGTGTGTGGTCCCTTCAGAACAACCACTAAAGATGGCACGCGGTTCTGTGTGACCTTTATTGACGATTTTAGTAGATATGGGTATATCTACTTAATCAAGAATAAGTCGGATACCATTGAAAAGTTCAAAGAGTTTAAGAATGAAGCGGAAAATCAATTGGGCAGAAAGATAAAGATGCTTAGATCCGACAGATGCGGTGAGTATCTTAGTATCGAGTTTCTCGATTACCTCAAGGAATGTGGAATTGTTTCACAGTTGTCGCCTCCAAGAACACCTCAGCTGAATATTGTTGCAGAGAGACGAAACCGAACCTTGTTGGTCATGGTTCGTTCCATGATAAGTCGAGCCTCACTTCCAATCCATTTCTGGGGGTATGCCTTAGAGACTGCCGCCCATATCCTAAATCTTATCCCAACCAAGAAGGTTGAGAAAACACTGCACGAGATGTGGACGGGGAAAGTTCCCTCGTTGGCACACATCAAAGTCTGGGGCTGTGAAGCATTCGTGAGACGATATACTTCAGATAAGCTTTCAGAAAGAAGTGAGAGGTTTTACTTTATCGGATACCCGAAACAGTCTTTTGGATACTTGTTCTATAGACCGAGCGAGGACGTGGTCTTTGTAGCAAGACGGGGGTTCTTTCGAGAGAGAGAACTCATATCCAAAGAGGACAGTGGGAGTACGATCGATCTCGAAGAAATTCAGGAGACACCCGATGAAACAACCTTGGAAGAAACTAGCAACCAACATGAGGAAGAAGTTCCTGTTGGACCCACCGACATTTCATTGCCCCTTAAGCGTTCAGGTAGAGTTAGCATGTCGCCCGAGTTCTATGGTTTCCATATTACTTCGGACGGAGACACGTTAGTCAGTGATCGTACATTGACTAATTTGGATGAGCCAGCTAACTACCGTGAAGCAGTGGCAGGCCCCGAGTCTGCAAAATGGAAAGAGGAAATGGACAGCGAGATAAAGTCCATGTATGACAATCAAGTTTGGAACTTGGTTGACAATGTACCGGGTCGAAAGACAGTCGGATGCAAGTGGATCTTCAAAAAGAAGACCGACATGGATGGAAAAGTGCATACTTATAAAGCTCGGCTGGTTGCGAAGGGATTCACTCAAACCTTGGGGGTTAACTATGATGAAACCTTCTCACCAGTAGCCAAGATTAAGTCAATCAGGATAATGCTTGCCATAGCTGCGTTTCATGATTATGAAATCTGGCAGATGGATGTCAAAAATCGCTTTCCTTAACAGGAAACTGACTAAGGATGTTTACATGAGTCAGCCAGAAGGTTTTGTAGACACAAAGCACCCTGATAAAGTATGTAAGCTTGAAAGATCAATCTACGGGTTGAAGCAAGCATCTCGCAGCTGGAATCGTTGCTTCCATGAGAAAGTCAAAGAGTTTGGCTTCTCTAGGAGTGAGGATGAGTCTTGTGTATATGTCAAGGCTAGTGGGAGTATAGTCACTTTCCTGGTGCTGTATGTTGATGACATACTGCTCATGGGAAACGACATTCCGACCTTGAAAAATGTTAAGGCTTGGCTCGGGAAGTGTTTCGCCATGAAAGACCTAGGGGAAGCGGCTTATATTCTCGGGATAAGAATTCATAGAGATAGAAAGAGAAAATTGATAGGTCTAAGCCAGTGTACATATTTGGAAAAGGTGTTAAAGAGATTTAACATGGAAAATTCCAAAAAGGGAGAGTTACCAATCCAAAGTAATACTAAATTGAGTAAGACTCAAAGTCCGAGTACCGATAAGGAAATAGCTTAAATGAGTCGGGTGCCTTATGCTTCGGCAGTAGGGTCGATCATGTACGCTATGACATGTACTCGTCCCGACGTATCCTATGCACTAAGCATGGTTAGTTGGTTCCAGGGTAATCCTGAAAAAGCACATTGGATTGTAGTCAAGAACATACTCAAGTATCTGCGAAGGACAAAGAATCTGGTATTAGTACTTGGTGGCAGTGATGAGTTAAAAGTGAGTGGATATACAGATGCCAGCTTCCAGACAGATAGGGACAATGGACGGTCTCAGTCGGGCTGGGTATTTCTTTTGAACGGTGGAGCGGTCACTTGGAAAAGTTCCAAGCAGGAAACGATGGCTGATTCAACGTGCGAATCAGAGTACATCGCAGCAAGTGAAGTGTCTAAGGAAGCGGCTTGGCTGAAGAACTTCATCGGGGACCTTGGAGTTGTCCCGAGCATTCAGGAGCCGGTGGAACTTTTCTGCGATAATGAACGAGCGGTTGCCTTGACAAAGGAACCGCGAGACCATGGAAAGTCCAGGCATATCGAAAGAAAGTACCACTACATTCGACATCAAGTAGAAGAAGGGCACTTACTGGTTAAGTGAGAATCATCAGAAGACAATCCTGTAGATCCTTTGACTAAGGCTCTGAATAGGATCAAGCACAATCAGCATGCTCGGAGCATTGGATTGAAGGATGATATTAGTTTTAGTAATTAGATAGATTAGAAACTTGTAACAGTATAAATGTAATTGACTCGGTGATTTTATAATTGAGATTTATAAATGAGTATTGTTACTGCCTTTGTCAATTGTTTATTTCTGTGTTTCTATATTTGCATGTTTAACTTCCTTAATAATTAGATTATTTAAAACTCCACAGTCGATCATACTGTTAGGAAGTAAGTATGAACTAAGACTATCATGAATTGGTTGCAGACTGTCTAAAGAGTTAGACATTGCAGTAAGACTGCTGCAACGTTCATGAGTACTTAGAAAATAGAGATTTGAGTATTGGATAAACCCGCGCTTAACAGATTGCTTCATTGATTATATCACGAGCAATGTTAAGACGATAATATCTGGTGATCTTTAAGTGAAGAGATATGATCTGTTATTTGCGATACAAGTGCCTATTGACAATGCAAAAACGCGCCAGTAACTCGGTGTTATAAAACGCATTGTTGTATGTATTTGGACCCACAAAAGACATGGACATATAAGTCGAAACTTATCCGTCCCGTGACCCGATGGAAAACAGATATATGTTGGCCTCTCGATGATTTTGAAGTTGACTAAAAGTGTTGGCCAACCAGGACTAAATTGATGTGTTCAATTAGTAGTCTCTAAAGTCATATGCAAATCAGAAATCGAAAAACAGAGTGTCAGACCAAGATTGATGTTAGTCCATGTCTTGAGTCTGAAAATATCCTATTGGACGGAGGATCATCAGATCACTTATCTTTGGACAGAACTGACTGGGTCAGAGTTTAGACAATTAAAGTCATAGACTTATCCAAGTGGGAGACTGTTGGATTAGATGTCTAAGCCATGACTTATAATTGTATTTATCTTATGAATAAAAGCAAAGTCCATTTGGGTTGCCCTCATAGATGGAGGATAGATATATAGTTCAGTAGAGAGAATAGTTGATTTATTAATTGTATAATAAATCAATAGAAAATATATATATGGTTTATTAATATATTTAAGTGTTAATATATTAATTAGAAACTATAATAATTAATTCAGATTTAATCTAGAATTAAGTGGATTTAATTCAGTGATTAAATTAATTAATTAAAAGGTGCATGGACTGGTTTGGCATTTTTTCAATAGTTGAATAACTGGCCAGGTAAAAACTTGGGGCAAAGTTGGCGCCACCCTGGAGGTGCCTCCAGGGTTTTGGTGAAACCCTATTAGGGTTTTGGCGAAACCCTATTAGGGTTTTGGGGAGTCTGGTCCAACTGGCCAAAAGCCATGTCCACTTGGAGGCTTTCTAGGGTTTCAGGTGTAACCCTAGGAGGCTATATAAGGAACCCCCTTGGTGCCCTAAATCCCACGCCTCTCTCTCTCTGGAATTACTCTGCTGGACTGATTCTTCCATCACTTGGGTGTGACTTGCATTTAAGGCAGGATTCTTTTGCTGCTTGCTTGAAGGATCATAAGATCAAAGGTTGGTTTTCTTAATTCTTCTTTAGAATTGAATTGTATCCTTTAGGTTTTTAGTTCTAATCTTCATAGAAGAAAATATAGATCTTATTAGGGTTGCATGTGAACCTTAGGAATATTTTGTGTTCATTGATTGCATAGAAACTCTTCAGTGAAGGCTGAATTTTTGTAGTCACTTTAAATCTCGATTTGAAGCTTAAAATACCATTAGACCCACAATTGTTTCTAATAGTTTTCTTCAACTTTCTAATGCTCAAAAGGTTTCTGTTGATGCTTTGTTTTCTCACGAGGAGATTAAGGCGGCTGTTTGGGACTATGGTAGTAGTAGAGCCCTAGGGCATGATGGGTTTACTTTTGGTTTTATTAACCGATTCCGGGAATTGGTTAAAGAATATGTTTTTGGCCTAGTGAAGCATTTTCAATATAATAAAGGGATTCCTAAAGGTTGCAATTCTTCCTTTATTGCTCTTATCCCGAAAGTGAATGATCCAAATGTTACTTCTTATTTTAGACCAATAAGTCTCATTGGTTGTCTGTATAAAATTATTAGTAAGCTTTTGGCAAATCGTTTGGCTACAGTTACTGGGTCGGTAGTTAGTGCTGAGCAATCTATGTTTATCAAAGCAAGGCATATTTTGGATGGCCCTCTCATGTTGAGTGAAATCATAGCTAATGCTAAAACTACTAAAAAGAAAGTTATGGTCTTTAAGGTGGACTTTGAGAAAGCATATGATTTTTTTTCATGGGATTTTCATTTTGAAGTCATGAAGGAAATGGCTTTTAGTAATAATTGGTGTGCTTGGATAAAGGTTGCTTTGAATACTAATAAAGCATCAGTGTTGGTGAATGGGGCTCCTACAGATGAATTTGATGTAAAAAGGGGGTTAAGGCAAGGGGATCCTTTATCACCTTTTCTTTTTGTGCTTTATATGGAGGGGTTTCATGTTGCCATGTTGGAGACAAGTAGCGTGGGGGCGTTTAAAGGGATTGTTCTTGGTACGAATAAAATTGAGATTTCACTTTATGTAGATGATGCAATCTTATTATGTGAGTGGGACATGGATAATGCTAGGCGGATCACACGTATCATAAAAGTTTTTCAGCTTGCTCCAGGTTTAAAAATCAATTTATTTAAAAGTAAATTAATTGGAGTTGGTGTTGATTTTCAAATGGTTCATGAAATGGCAACCTTGGTGGGGTGCAAACCTCTTGGATTACCTTTTTGTTTATTTGGGCATTCCGGTTGGGGGTAACATCAATATAATTATGTCCTGGAAATGTATGATTGACAAGTTTGTGCAAAAATTGTCTCCGTGGAAAGCCATGCTCCTTTCTATAGGAGGACGTTTAACTCTGCCGTAGCACGACTATTTACTATATGTCTATTTTTAAGGTTCCAGAAATGGTTATTAGAATAATAGAGTCTTTAAGATCTAGATTCTTTTGGGGTGCTGATTTGGGAGAAAAGAAGATTCATCGGATTGCTTGGAAACGAGCTTTGGCTTCTAAAAATAAAGGTAGTTTGAGGGTTGGAAGCTTATGGGCTTTTAATAAGGCTCTATTATTCAAATGGTATTGGATATTTTTGGAGGATCCGAAGGCTCTTTGGGTGAAAGTTATTTAAGTTATACATGGAGATATAAGGGGGAGTGTGTTCTTCTAGGAATTATGGAGGGCTATGTCCTTGGGTAAATATGGTTAAAGGAGTTGAGAAGCTTAGAAATGACGATATTTATCTTCATGAATTTATTTCAATTAAAGTTGGTAATGTGCAAGACACTGGATTTTGGCTGGATGCGTGGCTAGGGAACACCCCTTTGAAAGATCTTTTCCCTAGGATTTATTCTCTTGATAAGGATCCCCAAGCTAAGGTGGCGGATAGAAATACAAGAGAGAAGTTGAAGAATGGGCTTATTAGACAGCCAAGAGTAGGGGTCCCTATAAATCAATTGAATGATTTGGGAGCTAAATTGTTGGAGGTCACGGATTCAGAGGATAAGGATCATATGATGTGGGAACTTGATGATCAAGGGTGTTTTTCGGTTTCTACAACAAGATGTTTTTTGGATGGAGTGACTTTGCCTAGTTCGATGACCCATACTAAGTGGAATAAACTTCTTCCAGTTAGAGTAAATGATTTGAAGTGGAGAATTATGTGGGATAGGATTCCAACCAGATTATACCTTAGAGACAAGGGCATTGATCTGGATTCTTTGTTATGTCCTACGTGTGAGATTGGAGTTGAAACCTTGGAGCATGTGTTTGTTAATTGCAGTTTTTCAAGTGCCATTTGGAATAAAGTTGCTAAATGGTGGGATATTATTTTGATTAACATTCATTCAGTGCCGTCTTTACTGTCTTGGGCGGATAAAATGAATATGAGGGCGGATCAAAAAATGATATTTGATGCGGTGGAGGATGTTACTTTTTGGAACAGTTAGAGCTTTCGTAATTAGCTCATTTTTGGAACGAATAAACCAGTAAATGATGAGGTGTTTGATGAGATCAGATCCACTTCTTTTTTTGGATTACAAATAGACATAGGAAGTGTAAGTTAAGTTGGGACATTTGTGAGTCATATCCTAATCTTGCGATGTCAAACTTGTCATATTTTTTTTTTCTCTAGCTCCTTGCTAGAGAATTTTTTTTATAATAATCCTGTCATTCCAAAAAAAACATAGGTCAACAGTATGTATGTCCCTCATCAGCAAAGTAACAAAACATGCTTCGACTTTAATGCTTCAGGTCATCACAAAATTAATTCTTGAAGGACTAGCTTTTGATATACTATGACTTCTAATCCAAAGGTTATACACTTCTCACAACACAAAATACTCAACAAAACCTGAAAGTATATTCGCTCATGGTAATCCTTCCTGCTGTCAATCAAGTGAACTATTATTCCTTTGATATCAAATGCAATATGGTACTAATGTTCTGGTTTAAATATTGGAAAGAGATCCCGAAAAGAAAACTCATTCGTAGTTATATTCGTCCATATGTGCATATATGTTAATGTGCATAAGTTTAAAAACATAATAGTTAGCAAATATGATGATGTACGTCATTTTACTATTATATATGTGCATATGTGCACATGCATAGTCATAGTTATATGTACATACATGCATTTACATATGTTCATAAGTATATTTGTACTTGTATTAATCATTATATATTAATAGCATCTTAAACATTATGATTGTAACATCCGAAGTTTATATCGATAAATAGAAAGTGGGTTTATCATTTGTTAGCTTCAATATTTTCAATTTCCAAGTAAAGAGTACAACACTAATCTTTAATGTATTAGATATGTGATACATGAAAAAATATAAATTCATTGAATAATGATAAAAGTATTACGTGGTTGAGTTAGAATTTGTACAAAAGGCTAGTTGGAATACAAAGAACAAGAATCTTGAAAAATAAGGGAATGTCTCACTAGCTAAGATGGAAAAGTAATTTCTTTCAATGGACATAGTACTGATTATAAAAGAATCAAATATTGTGACATGTTTAAGAAGCTCAAAATCAAAAAAGTGTGATTCCACAAAGAAACAGTTGGCGAAACCACTTTAGTAGATTCTTAGTAAACAAAACACATTTTTTATTTTAAGCTTACTAATCCTATCACAATATTTCATTCTTTTATCATGCATAATATTATGTCATTATCAAAATCAATCAACTTATCTTAATCTCTTAAGATATTCTCCATGTCTACAAGATTCTAGTATTTCCTTTCCTAAGTAGCTCTTAGTACAACTTTTAGACCAACCAAATAACCCTTAAACATCTACTTATGGAGTATACTCCTAGTCATAGTGATGCATATGCTTATTATTTTACATTTATGTTATTATGTTACATTTATTTTAATATATATATATATATATATATATATATATATATATATATATATATATATATATATATATATATATATATATATATATATATATATATATATATATATATATATAGTTTAGGGTTAATAACATCAAAGCAACTATAGTTTGGCCAAAATTCGGGTTTAACCATTATATTTATTTTTGTTCCATAAAAACCACTCATACTTTCAAAAAATTTCATACTGACCGCTATTCATTTTATTTTATAACTTTTAAATTTTATTTTCATCGAAATATTAAGTGAAGTGTTTTAAATCGACATTTGAAGCAAATATTAGAAGTCTATTGCAGTGAAAATGATACATAAGTTGTCTACATGTGATTTTTGTCTTCGTAACTACAGCTCTTCGGTTACTTTGTGAATGCATAGGGTGTCTAAGTGAATCCGCTAAATTTTAGATGCAACGAGGGTAAGGAGTGTTCCGAGTTAGCCGGATACAATCATGACTTTTATATGCTATAGCGGTCGCAATGGATCTTTTTGAAAATATGAGTGGTTTTTACGAATTTTTTTTGAACGTATTAGTGGTTTTTTAGAACAAAATGAAATATAGTGCTAAAACCGGATTTTCACGAAACTATAGTGGTTTTATGTTTTTAGCCCTATATTTATATATTTATATAAATGTGTACTTATATACTAAACATATATATAAACATCTTTATGCATATATCACTTACATTGTACATGTACACCGCATGTTTATATACATATGTAAATATGTAAATGTACATAACATGTACGTATACACATGTTATATATATATATATATATATATATATATATATATATATATATATATATATATATATATATAACATGTGTATACGTACATGTTATGTACATTTACATATTTACATATGTATATAAACATGCGGTGTACATGTACAATGTAAGTGATATATGCATAAAGATGTTTATATATACGTTTAGTATATAAGTACACATTTATATAAATATATATATATATATATATATATATATATATATATATATATATATATATATACATTTGGGTATGCTTCGGATGGCTTCGGAACTCTTTTAACATTTCCAAAATCAGTATTCTGAAAGCAAAATCTCTTGTAGTTTCCATATACACTATAACATGATTTCATCAGTGTAACTGAGCAGAGCATATCACTTTCACGTCATTTTGAGCTCTGAAGACATAATATTTTACTTCTTCATGCTAAACCAAATATATAATGTTTATCTTCCTAGGATAACTGATCTAATGGACAAATATTTGATTTTAGGATCTATTGAGCATATTCCATCGCACACAAGGGATATTTGGGATTCGATTTGCAACATACGGTAAACCACGTACTTCCGAATGAGGTTAAGGATGTCTTAATATTAACTGCAATAATGATATCTTTAATGATATACATATATCTACATTCCCAATGGTTCCCATTTCACTTTATCAACTAATTATTCGGAATGCTTTATTGCTTTTCAGGAATACTTGTATTCCGAAATTTCGTTGATAAGAAAACCCTAAGAATGTCTGATAATGAAGTTTATGGTCTGTTACACCTAAGATACAAATTATGTAAGACCTGGTTCCTGAAAATGACCAGTTTGGACTCGAGGAAAAGTAATTTTGGGGAAAATTCAGAGATAGACTCGCTATGTAGGGAGGATAGCGCCGCTATCTAGATAGAGTCGCTATCTCTTGAGTTATGTTGTATGCAAGAAGTCTATAGTTAGTGATGCTAATTGTTATAGTTAGCGATGCTAACCACCGGCAAAAGCACAAAACCCTAGATTTCGGGCATTGAGCCTTATTTAAAGGTCACTAAACACTAGGGAGCCACCATTTCACCTTCTTCAGCTTGAAGTCTCTCTCTTGAAAGCCCATCCTCTTTTTAGTGATTTTTCCTCCATACCTCATCTTGGAAGGTTTCTTTAAGAGGAAGGTGTGTGATGGTGTAAGGAACACTTCTTCAAGTTGGATTCAGCTAGATCTACACTCTTTGGACCAGGGTAAGCTTAAAGTCTCCCTCTTTTGTGTTTTGAGGTCTTATCTTCTTTCATGAGTGACGTTTTATGGATTTTTGGTCCCTTAGGGATGTTATCTTTGGAGATATGTGGAAAAACTCAGATCTTTATGTCCTCAGAACCATTTCTAGATGTTTGAACCTATTTTGAGAGTGAGCCAACTCTCTTGAATGATTTGCATGGTAGTTTTGGTTAGTTCGAAGCTTTTGGACTTAGGTTTTAAGATTTGGACATGTATTGGACATGCATGACCATAAAGGTGGCAACTTTATGGGTTTGTGGTCGTTTTGGGTAAGTAATGTAAAGGATTGACGTATTTCTGAACGTATTAAGAGCTTATCAAGGAAATTTAGATCTACGAGGTTAGCGATGCTAACCATATGAGATAGCGATGCTACCTTGGGATGAAGCTCGTAATTGGAGAGGACCTTAGTGATGCCATCACTATGGGATAATATCACTAAGTGTGACTTTGACTTTTGACTGTTGCCTATGAATTTGACTTATGATCAGTTTGACTTTTTGTCAAATTGGGAGGTTTCTGGGTGCCGATCTAAAGCGTTGACCTTGTTTTGGGTGCTGGTTTAGTAAGGTCGTGTTTATCCTTATTAGCAGGTTCATATTATCTAGATCTAAGGAGCGCACCTATATTGCTTATTAGCTTGGCAGATCAAGTGAGTCTTCTCACTATACTATGGGTGATGTTACATGTGTTGGTAGCCATAATTTACTATGAATAGTAATGTGTCTTTAAGCTAGGTGTACTTTGTGTCATATGACTGTATGGTCGAGATTAAGGACCCGTTGGGTCAGTTGTGTGCTTAGGCTTCAGTACTGCTATATGTTAGCTGTTAGTCATTCAATTTGTTATCGCAACTGAAGAATGCCGATGGAGCGGGTGAGCAGCGAGCCCGACTGTTCGTGGTGAGCTCGAAGGTCGTATATGACTGATGGCGAAGCAGGTGAGCCCCTTCTTTCGTATTCTTCTTGACTCGAGGGGGAGTATATCAATGCCAACAACCACATTCTTTCACATGAAATTTCACATATTCTATCATTGTATCCTGATGTCCAAGGTAGCCATAAGTTTCATTTCAACCATGAACGATGAACTCACTCACTGCTTTGGTTGTGGGAGAGCAAACTCTTACTCTAAATCCTCAGTTTGATACAAACTACCCTCCTTTGGAGAAATGGACGAAGATTTATCCTCAATCTCAAGTCATCGGTGATTTTCATGATAGGGTTATGACACGTGCACAACTTCATCAAAAACAACAAAATTTAGACTAAAATTCATAATTGTGTATGTCCAATGTTTTCATTTCAAAAATTGAACCCAAGAACATCAAAGATACTTTTGATCACCCTGATTGGATCGAAGCAACGCAATTGGAATTGGAAGAGTTTGAAAGAAAAAAAAGTGTGGAGACTCATTTCAAAACCAGAAAATGCTTCGATTGTAGGTCTGAAATGGGTATGTCGCAACAAGCTTGATACCAAAGGTAATGTGATCCGAAATAAGCCAAGGTTGGTTGTCAAAGGCTATTGTCAACAAAAAGGAATTGATTATGAAGAAACCTTCGCACCTGTTGGACTTGAGTCCGTTCGAATATTTTTAGCTTATGCTACACATAAAAACTTTGATGTCTATCAAATGGATGTCAAATGTGCCTTCTTGAATGCGGATGTTGAGAACATCCTAATCACTATTATAATTTGGACAAAGCCGTCTATGGTTCAAAACAAGATCCTCGTGCTTGGTATGAGACCTTGACAAAATTTTTAAAACAATCAAGCTTTAAGCAAGGTTCAGTGGATCCAACTCTTTTTAGAAAGAAAGTTGGACAACATCTTATGTTGGTCGAATTTTATATTGATGTCATCATCTTCGGATCCACTGATCCTTCCTTAAAAAAAGAATTTGAAAATCTGATGAAATGCAAATTTCAAATGAGCATTACGGGGAAAATCAACTTTTTCCTTGGATTGCAAGTCAAACAATCAAAAGAGGGAATTTTTATCAATCAACAAAAATACACCCGAAGCCTCCTTGAGCGCTTCAGAATGACTAATTGTTCAAATGCCAAAGTTCCAATGGCTGCACGTACAAGGTTGTATCCTTCATTAGACAAACCAAAGGTTGATCTTCAAAAGTACAGGAGTATGATTGGATCACTGCTTTATCTTACAACTAGTAGTCCAAATATAATGTTCTTAGTGTGTAATTGTGCATATAAATTAGATCCACGAGAACCTCACCTTGCTACTGTAAACACAATCTTTTTTTATGTACATCATACACCTACGTATGGCCTTTGGTACCCTGCAAATTCAGGCTTCTACATACAAGCATATTCAGATTTGGATCTAAGAGGTTGTTCTATTGATTACAATAGCATATCTGGAGGTTGTCAATTGCTTGATGGAAAACTCATAAGCTGGCAATCAAAGAAACAAACCTGCATATCCATATCAACTGCAGAAGCTGAATATATGGCAGCTGCAGCCTGCACTTTACAAATAATCTGGATTCAAAGTCAACTTAAAGATTATGCAATTAACATGCAAAGGATACCATTCTTTTGTGATTCACAAAGTGCAATCTGAATCTGTCATAATCTTGATCAACTTTCAAAGAAAAAGCACATAACCTTTCGCTATCACTTTATCAAAAGTCATGTTGAAGAAGGAAACATTAAAGTTCACTTTGTGCACACTCAAGAACAATTATCTGACATTTTCACCAAGGCATTGAATGAGAGGTCATTCACACGAATAGTTCATGGACTAGGGAAGATTGATGCAGCCACTCTCACTTGATATCATATTTCCACAATCTTTCGATTTCTTTTTCATAGCAAATAAAGCAATTTTTCATGTCCGTAGACATCTGACCCTTTAGATGCCATTGGATCTGTAAAAATCTCATAAACAATGTCTAATTGTCAACTTTCGTTTTAAGCATCAAATGTTTCTCATCAAAAGAAGATGATTTTGCAACCTATAACATTTTGATGTTGATACTTCTTTTTGGTGCAATCTAAACAAGTCAGACACATGATTCAAATGTCATATGAGTAGGATCATGCTAAACAAATTTTCAAGACATGCTTGTGACAAGAATGACTTCATTCTTTGGAAAATCATGATAAAGGACAAAACTTTGATTTTAGATTTTGTTAATCATATATTGTTGCACTAAAACATATCTGAGAATCAAATTGCAACATTGGTAAATAAATAGACTTCGGAGTGAGGTTATGGATATTTTACAAACTGATGATATGTTTGATTGGAATATCCTTAGCATTGTGTCTAATCCTAAGCACCCTGTTGTATCTAACTCGCTTCATTATTACACTATTCAAGAAGTTTTATACTTCTTAGGATACAAACATGTTCTGAATCTTTCTTCATAAATGATACTTGCAATGTCTAATAATAAATCTAAAAGTGTGTTTCCCTTTTGTTACACAATTGAGCTATATGGAGTAAAGGAAACGTTTATGAGAAATCTTTATATCACCAACAATTGAACCAATTGGTGAAGTTTCAAAATCTTACCCTTCGGATGACATATCCAACAAAAACGATTTTAAAGAAAATAGAATTCTAAAAGAAAAAAAGAAACAATCAATTCCAAAATGTGCAATCAAAGCAGCAAATATTTGGTACAAAATATGTACCTCAAGGCATACTAATATTTCTTAAATGAAAATATGAGGAGCACCTATAACATAGTCGAGTACCTTTTAGGGAGTTTGAACATCTCAAGTAATCCGTCTTTAGTGACAAAGTTGGAGTAATGCACAGATTACAAAGGCTTGTCATCAGGGAAATGTGTCCAAATACTTCATCTGATGAAATGGGGTAAATTTCTCAAAAGTTCTTCAAAGTTTAAATCAAAATTTCCAAAATTGTTCTGATGCTCAATTTATGAAAGAAAAATCATGAAATTTTAATGTAGTGATTATTAACCTCATTTTTCCAAGAAAATTTTCAAACATTCAATTGAAGATCAAAATTCAAAAACATCAAATATGCGAAATTGGATATCACATTAAGTGGTTAGACTTAACCAATTTTTGATTGATATTCATCAAACAAGCTTCGGATTGAAAAACGGACTTCCAACATGATCCGAATGCCTCTAAATTCAAATATGGTCAATCTTGTTTTTACACAAATCTTAGAGAACCAAGTCTAATACTTACAATGAATATTCAAAGAAAAATCTTATTATTGCTCTTTCTGTTGATTATCATGGTTGCGACAAAATGATTGCCTTCGTACATTTCAAAACGCATTCTTTCTACATATCCAAAGGCAATCCACACCTTTTATTCGGAGGATTGCATTTTATTTGTGTATCTACATTAATTTGTCTCATACAACATTTAATGTCTTTTATGATCCGAAAATATTTAATGTTAAATGACTTCTGACATTTATGACACAAATAAATGTAAATGTTTAAATCTATTTATTTAATGACCAATCATTTAATAAAATTCGCAATTTAGGTACCTTAAACATCATCCAATCCTAATGAAAATTTTCTATAAACATGGTGGTTTGATTTTGAATTTCAAAATAACCATTGACTGACACAGTGATAGTTCACTTTTTGCAGAGATAGTGGGACGTTGTGTAGCTGATGTGGCGTAATCTTATTGGACCAAATCTCATGCAGATTTAATGCCCTTGGGACCACAATCCATTTAATGCCCTTGGGACCACAATCCATATACCCAAATTCTCACGTGCATTTAATGCCTTTACGAGAACAACTCTCAGAATTCTCTCTGCAAAATCCTTCACTGTTCATCTTCTTCTTCGTCACACTCTCTGCAATGACTGCTGCTTATGACGGTGCTTCTCACAGTCCAAAGGAAGGCTTGTCAATTCCAAACCAAAAATCTCAACCTGTAAATTATTTGCTCATAACCGATCCAGCCCTTTAACTAGAACCCTATGATGCTCTAGTTGAATGTCTCAAATATTCACCATTTTGATATGCCCTAACCGCTTGCCCGGTTTTTCTGGCAAGTATGGTTCATAGAGCACACTACACTACCATTCTGATAAACAATGAATGTAATACTCCTGAATCCATCACGTTTGAAATTCTTTAAACTGATAATTCCACTAGGAGACTGACGACCAATCGTTGTCGATTTGCAAGGGCTCGTCATCGTTGCTTAGCCCTAAAGCTCTGATCACTGCTTCCATTGACAAACTTCTTGACATGTTCAATGGAATGGGGTATACTCCAGAAATCAAGACCATTGGGAGCTTCAAGAAGAACAAGCTTCCAAGCATCTAGAAACTATTTTTTGAATTTGTCTTCATTGTCTACCTGGACAAACCTTTGGTTTTGATTCTACAAGTCAGACCTTCATGGATTTGTTGTATGGTGTTTACAACGATGTTGCTATTAACTATGCATCCATTGTTTGGGGTGATTTCTATACTCATCTCAATCACTCCAAAAAAGCAACTGAAATCTCATCTGCAAGATTTTGGGCAATCATTCTTGCAGATGGCTATCAACGGAATAATATAGCATATGAAGCTGATCTTGAACCTATGTCTTACATCAACTACCAAATTCCTCTGGTTTCTGAAGATTCTGAATTCAACATTGTTGGCTCAAATTCCTCCTACAATGATTTCCATGGTACCACTTCCAAAAAATGTTATTGATAAATATCGTACATATCTTAAACTTCCTTACCCTGTCCGCAATCTTGCTGCTTAGAGACAATCTGAAGGGGTCTCTAAGAAAAGGGAAAGAAGAAGACCACTGGTGGTCCTAGTGATCAGGAGAAAAAAAAGTTGTTAAAAAGAGGAAAACTCCATAGCAGCCACCAAAACGTTCCAGTCCCAAAAGTGGTAGACCAAACCAAAAAAAAATTGTAGTCTTAGATGAGCCTTCGGACTCTAAAAACACTGTTTCTAATGAAGAAAATGAACCGAATATGTAACACCCCGATCTTTAATACTCTCTGAGAAGTGTAATATTTTATAAAAATGTTGCGGAACAAAATGTCAACTCTAAAAAAAAACTTTTCTCAATACATAAAGTCACGTCTTAAAATTTCGGTCCCAACAAAAACATTTAAGGTTTAATAAAATGTTTAAACAACTTCGGGGGTTATAACTCCATATCATACTACACCATAGAAAGCAAATGATAGATTCGCGACCCACAGAGATCTCAGGCGTCTCTCTTTCTCTTGTCTAATGCACACACATGCAAATCGAGAGTGTGTGCGTGTTTGATTTCTTTCCGAATTTGAATTGTAGTTCCCGATTTCCCTTTCTCTGAAGTTTGTTTGCGTGTTTTGGAAATAGACGAGCCCACAGGAAGGTTAAAGGAACAGCTGGTTGGTTTAATTAGCAAAAGACAAAAATACCCCTTTCCAGCCTTAGAAATATCTTTCTTTGGTTCCTTATATTTCCTTATTTTGATCAAACCATAACTTTCTCGCATGATGTCTAAATATTACAAACTTTATACCCTTAGAAAAGTGGGAATGAGCTTTACAACTCTTCCCTACTGACTTTCGTCTGAATCTTACTAGATTTTACGTTATTAACCCTTGAAAATGACTCTTTGGTCATTTTTGTCACTTTAAGGCCATTTTCAAACCTTCATAACTCCTTCGTTACTACTCCAAATGGCCTGAATCTTTTTCCTATATTTTTGCTATCTCAAATATTACTAAAGTCATTTTTATGCCTTTTCCCCAATTCCTTATGGATTTTGAGATAAATTTTTACAGTTGTTCCATAAAATTTTCACTTTTAGTCCTTTGATTCTCATTTTGCCCTTGTATCCTTAGAACCAAAATTCTAAATGAAATAATACTTACTTATGACTTGGTAAATGGTCTTAATACATAACCTTCCATATTTTCACCTTCTTGGACCATTTTGCCTTTCTATTGTACATTTAATAAATGTGATATCAATCATTCTTGACATTAAATATACTTACACTTCATTCTTATTTATACAAAATTTTTAGTTGTCACAGAATATACCCTCACCTCCTCATGAATCAAATCTACCCTCACCTCCTCCACAATTTCAATCTGAAACCCACCTACAATAGCACCACTCACCTCAACAATTGAAACACCTCCCACATCCGAACCCCTACATTTTCCACCCCTATCATAACCTCAATACAAACCACCTAATCGGATATGCCTCTCAACATAACCACTTCGGATACACCTATCACTTCATCCACCATGACTACAACGCCCATTACATCTATTGTTTCTACATCCGAACCCCTAATCTCCGAAGGTATCATTACTTCACCACCCACATCAACGGAATTGATGATTACTCTTTTTGATCCCTTATTTTTCCCACACATCAACTTTTGGTGTTGGTACTTCAATACCAAAATTTGAAATTCAAAATGCTTTTGGTATTCCTTTGCTTTCATCTCGTCAACCACCACCAAATGCCGACGAGACAGCCAACACTTTTCACATGGATCCCATATCTACAGCTGATGAAGAGTTAAATGATGATGACTTTTCTTTGATAAAGCAATACAAAACTCTCAACGTCAAACTTGACATCATATTACAAAGTCAAATTGGTTATGATCCTGAGGCCACTTCTGACTCACCTTCATTGCTTGATGTGGTTTCCCGAATTGAAGAATCTAATTCAAAAACTGAAGCCAATATTAAATCTGTACTTGCTCAGTCCGAAAAGAAAATTTTTGATAATCAACTCCTTATCCAAAATACTATTAAGCACAAGCTAGCTTCTGTTGTGAGTGGAATTGAATCTAGATGTCAATCTCTTTAGGACGAGACAAATAAGAAGATTGAAGAAGCTGTTGCTAAGCTGGAGTCTTTGGGTGCTGACTTGAAAAACTCCATTGAATATCTTCGCACCAAGACTCAATCTTTCAACAATCAATACAATTTATCCGGAGAGTTGCAAGTTGCAAATGCAAGAATTGTTGAGCTGACTTCTTCTCAATCGACTTCTACTGTTGTTGAGTTTGAAAATAAGATTAAAGCAACCAATGACATAATTATAGAAAATGTTGTTGCCAACTTGAAGGATGCTCTTCAACCTATTCTTAAAGTTTCTAATAGCATGCGTCGTGCTCATGCTTCCTACCCAGGACCAATACTAACTGTTCAGGCTGGCCCTTTGGTTCATCCTTCACAAGGGGAGAGACCACCAACTCTCGGTCCCATACTTTAACTACAGCAATGAAACAGCAACAACAACTCCAATAACAACAACAATAATAACCACGTAAACAACCACCTTTGCCACCCTAACCACAATTCCTCCAAGACCTCCTCCAATTCCAAATCCTAATATCCGAAGGGGAATTGTCATCAGATCCACATCTTCTAGTTGAACTTATTCAACCATCACTTCCACCATGGGCCAAGGAACTGGACCTTCAGGCTAAGGGTCTTTGGGTCCATGAGGCTCAAGATCTTCTGGTGCTATCAATAAAGGTAAAGGTGTGCTCATTGAGCAGAGCAAATAACAAAGATAAAAGCAAAGGAAAGAGCAATACACCATAATGTTGAAGATCAAATCCATTGCTCCCTCAAGGACCAAAACAAGATCTTGGTTCCATCAACAAGACGTGAACGCCAAACAAATTGAAGTCCATGGATTTGGTGACTATGAGGTCTTCTGGTCAGCTACTCAATAGCCGACACCATCAGTGACCAGCTTGACATTCCTTATAATGCGAAGACTTTCTCCTACTTCCAATTTGTCAAATCTATAAGAGAAAGAAACATGGAGGAATTTAAACAGAGAAAAATTCACTTTCATGCACTTACACAAGAACTAGAGGTCGTTTGGAGTTCGAAGAGGATTGTCAAGATAATGTCGATGACTGAGGGTGTTTTCTTTGAAAATACTTTTCAAAATATTGACTACTTCGTTCTTCAAGGTTCGGATAACCTTGAATAGAGGTTTACTATCATCGACTTCTCTGCCATGAACCCATATGATTTCATTTTACCCATACCGCATCGTGACCTCGCGGTGTCCGCGGCAACTTTGTTACAAAATCCATAGTAATATTGTCCCATTTCTTCTCTGGAATCGGTAACGTCTGGATTTCTCCGTACGGTTTCTGATGGTTTGACTTTACTTGTAGACACGTCAAACACTTTTCTATATATCTTCCAACATCTCTCTTCATTCCAGGCCACCAATATAACGGTTTTAGCGTCTGATACATCTTGGTACTGCCCGGATGAACTGCATAGCGACTGCAGTGTGCATCTTTTAGAAGCAAGTTCCGCACCTCTCCTTGTTTTGGAACCCATACGCGACCTCTAAAGGTTTTTAATTTCTGTGCATTTTCACCCAAATGTTTCAAATACCCAACCATTCGCTCGCTTTTTACATGTTCAGGCTTGCACGCCTTTTCTTGGGCCAAACGGATCAGTTCGGGTAATCGGCTTGCTACACCCATACATGCGGATGTAACTTTCAAATGAGCTTCTTTCTGACTTAGAGCATCTGCCACCACATTCGCCTTGCCAGGGTGGTATAAAATTTCGCAGTCAAAGTCTTTAAGTAGATCCATCCATCTTTGCTGTCTCATGTTGAGCTCTTTTTGGTCAAATAAGTACTTCAAGCTTTTGTGATCCGTATAAATAACAAATTTCACACCATACAAGTAGTGTCTCCACAACTTCAACGCTAGAATCACAGCAGCTAATTCCAGATCATGAACTGGATATTTCTTCTCGGCTTCTTTTAGTTGGCGGGACGCATAAGCTATTACCCGACCTTTCTGCATTAACACACATCCAAGGCCGACTCTAGAAGCATCGCTGTAGATCACATATTCTTCTCCGCTTTGCGGTAGTGCTAACACCGGTGCTTCACATAAGGCTTGTTTCAACCTTTGAAAAGCTTCTTGTTGTTTTTCCGCCCATTCAAATTTTTCGCCTTTATTGGTTAACTTGGTCAACGGGGCAGCTATCGAGGAAAAATTCTCGACAAATCTTCTATAATAACCTGCCAAACCAAGGAAACTTCGTACCTCAGTTGGACTTCGAGGCGGTTCCTACTTCATCACGGCTTCAATTTTCGCTGGATCGACTTTCACCCCTTCAGCATTAATTACATGGCCAACAAATTGAACTTCTCTTAGCCAGAATTCACACTTGGAGAATTTTGCGTACAACTTTTCTTGGCGAAGCAACTTCAACATTTGTCGCAGGTGCACTTCATGCTCGGCTTGGCTTCGCGAATACACCAAAATGTCGTCTATAAATACTATCACCGAGGTATCGAGGAACGGACGGCACACCCGGTTCATGAGATCCATGAATACAGCCGGAGCATTGGTTAACCCGAAAGGCATCACCAAAAACTCATAATGACCGTATCGTGTACGAAAAGCTGTCTTCGGAATGTCAGATTCTCAAATCTTCAACTGATGATACCCTGATCTCAGATCAATTTTAGAAAATTAAGATGCTCCCTGTAGCTGATCAAACAGGTCATCAATTCTTGGTAGTGAATATTTGTTCTTCACCGTGATCTTATTAAGTTCCTGGTAGTCAATACACATGCGCATCGACCCGTCTTTCTTCTTAACAAACAGAATAGGGGCTCCCCAAGGCGATGTACTTAGTCTAATGAAACCTCTATCTAACAGTTCTTCCAGTTGCTTTCGCAGTTCCACCATCTCTGAAGGTGCTAAACGATATGGAGCTCGGGCAACAGGATCAGCTCCCGGGACCAATTCAATCGTGAACTCTACTTGTCGATCTGGTGGTAACCCTGGAAGTTCGTCTTGAAACACATCTGGAAATTCGTTTACCACGTTTACATTTGCAACCCCCACTTTAATTGGTTTAGCCACTGCTACATAGGCCAGATAAAACATCCCCCCTTTACTAATACAGCTTCGAGCTTGAGCAAAGGAGATAACCGGCATTCTCAACCGAGGTCTTTCACCCTGAATCTTTATCCATTTCCCATCCGGTGACAATACTATGATGCTTTTATTTCTACAATCCATGTTAGCATAATTCGTTGCCAACCAATCCATACCCACAATTACTCCAAATTCATTGGTAGTCATCGGCCTCAAATCTATAGGGAAAGTGGTCCCGTAGATTTTAAGCTGACAACCTTCCAGGTGTTCGGAAACCCAAACATATCTGCCATCCGCTATAGCTACTTCCAAACTTTCTTCCATAGGAGTTAATGTTACATTCAAGCGAGGCATCAAAGACTCCGATACAAAACAATGAGTAGCTCCTGGATCAAATATAACATATACATGTATGGAATTGAGAGTGAAGATACCTGTAACCGCATCTATCTTTTCACGAGCTTCTTCAACAGTCATCTGAAAGGCTCGCGAGGCTACTGGTCTTCCTCGGTTCTTCACCTCTTCTTTCTTCCCTCCCTGATCATCTCTAGGCCTCTCACTGTATGCCCCCGATTTCAGCTGTGGACAGTTCGGGCGAATATGATCCGTAGCTCCGCATTGGAAACGCCTACGCTCTGCCCGACAGTTGCTGGCATCATGCCCTGGTTTTCCACAATTTCGACAATTAGCAGATGCAGTGTTGACCCGACAACTTCCCGAGTGCCTTTTTCTGCACTTTTCACACCATTTTCCTTCATCTCTTTGGCCTTTACCCTTAGACCAGTTTGTTGCGACTTTTTCTGAGGCGTCCAACTTTGGTCTTCCGCCTTTCTTTTAGTTTCAATCACTTTCTTTTCATCTTCTTGTCGTTTCAATTATGTCTCCCTTTCAGTGGCCCTATCCACCACTTGTCGGAAAGTAGACAGTTTCAGTGGTTGCACAATTTCTCTGATTCGGGTCGTCAGCCCCCAAACATACTTATCAATCTTCCTCTTTTCAGTGTTTACATGATGTTCCGCAAATCTTGCTTTCTCCAGAAAGCTCACAGTGTATTCTTGGACAGATTTGGAACCCTGGTCCATATGCAGAAATTCATCCTCCAATTTCTTTATAGCTACTTCTGAACAATACTCTTCATTGAACTTGGTCTTGAATTGCTCCCAAGGTATCGATAGGGACGAATCAGGACCCAATGACTTGTGGTAAATCTGCCACCAATGTAATGCACTGCTCGTGAGTTGATTTGTGGCAAACTCTACCTTGTCTTCATCAGCACATTTGCTGACTCGAAACACCTTCTCAATATGCATTATCCACTCCATTGCCTGGACCGGATTATCTGTCCCCGAAAATTCTTTTGGTTTACAGCCAAGGAAAGCTTTGTAAGTACATCCGACTTTCTTTTCAGAAGCTTCCCTGCCTTGTGTTTCTTTTACTGCACGGGCATGGCTTTCCCCCTGATTTTCTGTTTCAAGTTGCTTGTCATGGGTTCTTTTTGCAGCCTCTTCACTTGGGTTTGGGTTGTTCATTAGTGTCGGCATCAATTCCCTAACCACATCAGCCACAATACTCTGTATATCTGGTGGATTTTCACCCACTGGTTCCACCACTGGTTCTGTTGAAAAATATATTTTTATATGTGACCATCACTGAAATAAGATGAACTGTTTTTATCTAACAAATATTATCAGTTTATTTCAGATTGCATGAATTCAAGATCAAAAACAAAGATGAATCAAGAACCGAGAAACTTTGAGAAAACAACCAAACCTGAGAAAAAGACACTATGTACCAAAGAGCAAAAATGTCACCGAGCTACAGCAATCGCGACCCGACAGCACATGTATCGCAACGTGAAGAAAAACAAAACAAAAGAAGAAAAAAAGGCAGAAACAGCATGGATCGCGACCCGATCACAACCCGGATCGCGACCCGATCTAATGACATATGCGTGACACTGTTATGACAAAAGATCGCGAGTCGATGGCAACCCTACGCGATCGCGACCCGATCTTCATCCCCATCGCGACCCGACCCGGATCGCGACCCGATCTCGTTAAAGATCGCGACCCTACTCACCTACCACACTCCACCGAGTCGGGTAGTGGCCAGCACAAAAGCGGGAACCACTCAAGATCGCGACCCGGTCCCATAGAGGATCGCGACCCGATCTCCGCTGGAACAGACTATAAATAGAGACTTCCTCTTGCTGATTTTGTACAACATACACTTAAAAACCTCAAGTATACTCACGACCAAACAGCTCAAAATTATGATATTTCTGCATTTGGCAACGAAGATCAAACCGCAAAACCGCAAGAAACAAAACCTCCACCCGACACCAAACCTCAAACCTCCAAACAACCTCTACCCGACACCAAACTCCAAACCTCTAAACAACCTCTACCCGACACCAAAAATCACCAAAACCTCATCTTACCGTGAAGAACAAGAAATCGACATATCAAGAAAAACGCTATCTTCCGCAGCTACCGATAAGTTCTTTTAAAATTATATGTGTCGTTATTGATTTATTTAAACTGTTATAAATCAACTGTACCAAAAATCAAATACACCCGAATTGAACTGTGACAACGAAAACATATGTGGACTGTAGTTAACCGAGACTTTTAACTTCTAACTTCTAACCTTTTTACTTATTGTAAAAACATGTTATCGTTGATAATGGCGTTTATTACATTTAACATCTAATTTCTAACTTCTAACTTCTAACTTCTAACCTTTTTATTTATTGTAAAAACACGTTATCGTTGATAATGGCGTTTATTACATCTAACCTCTAACTTCTAACATTTACTTTATTTACCGCTTTCTGTCTATTTAAATACTGTCTAGTTTAGATTTACCGTTTTATTTTATTCCGCAACTCTTATTTATTCCGCATATTATAGATAAAATACATATCTGTCACACAGTAATAGGCTTAAAAACCTTATTCGTGGAGATCAGTAATCGTATTTTCAACAATTGGTATCAGAGCTCGTGTGATTTAATCTGAAATTTTTGTCGAAAACTTTTGTGTAGCGTTTTTATAAACCACCAATAAGTTTCCTTTAAAAATTTCATCTTAATATCACTTGTTCAAAAAAAAAAAAAAACATTTAAATATTACTTGTGTGATTTATTTTGAAAATTTTTGTCGAAAACTTTTGTGTAGCGTTTTTATAAACCACCAATAAGTTTTCTTTAAAAATTTCATTTTAACATCACATTTTCGTTAAAATAAAAAAAAATGTCTTCCGCAAACTACTCAAACATAAATTCTGTATCTATTGCTAACAGTATAGGTTCAGGTACTCGAGCACCCATTCTTATTCCCGAAGAATATAAATCATGGGTAGGTCGTATGAATCTTCATCTCAACTCTATAAGTGAAGACGTGTGGAAATGTGTAGACGGATCTCTACCAGATAACATGACCTCTCTTACGAGTAACTTGGATATACTGAATGAAAGGAAGAAACTTGAACTTCAAGCCAAAAAGGAGCTTGTTTCTGGAATACCCCACAGTATTCTAAGCCAGATGAATGATATAATCCTTTTAACTGCAAACCAAATTTGGCAAACTTTGAAAAATTGTTTTGAAGGAAATGAGAGAATCATTGGAAACAAGAAAACATTTGTTTTAAACGAATTTGACAACTTCAAAATGTTTTCACATGAGACCATCCATGATGCTCATGACAGATTCAATCTCATTACCATCAAAATGAATAATCTGGGCATCAAAAAGTCACAGCATGAGATAAACCTCAAATTTTTAAACAACCTTTATGAAAGCTGGAAAATGGTCAAACTAATCATTCAGGGAAATCCGGCAATTCATACTGAATCTTTGTACAATCTGTACGGAGAATTACAATCGTATGAATCCTCGATTGACCCACCAACGTCAACTTCTTTTGGAGGACCACTTGCTTTGTTGTCAACATCCTCTCAAAACCAAACACATTTTCATGATCAAAGTCAAATTGATTCAAATCAAAACCAAGCTTTTTTAAGTAATTCTTGTGACTTGTCTGATCCAAATAATGAAGCTGATTACCAACAATTGTGCGCTTTGGTAGCAAACACTAATCTCGAAAGATTTTTGCCACATCATAATCAATCAAACTTCAGACCAAATTTTCAACAAAGATCCACTTTTGGACAAAACTTTCAGAATCGCGGGTTTCAAAATAATCACAACTCTTATAATAACCAAAGTTCTGGATTTCAGAAAAATCATTCACAACAGTCTCAACAGAAACAAACTCAAACATTTGAAAGACCACCTGTTAAGAGCCAAAAGGCTGACAATAACGATGATGATGATGACGTAATCATTTGTCACAAATGCAAAGGACTAAATCATTATGCCCGAGATTGTCGAGCCAAAGTCAAAGTCAAAGACTCCGCCTACTATGCACAAAAAGCCGAAGAGCTGAAGAAACAAGAACAGAAAGCAAAGCAAAAAGCTTTGATGGCATTCCACGAACCTAGCGTGGAATACTGGCCAACTTCTGATGATGAAACCGACACTGAACCAGCTCAGTCAAACTTCTGCTTCATGGCTGACAATGAACCAACCACAAGAGCTCCATATGTCATCGATCAGGTATGGTCTATGATCTCAGATCTCGGTCTTTCAAGAACACCATTTGAGTCCCACATGACTAAGATTGAGAACAGTCTAAAAGCTAATCTCAGACTATATCATGACACAATAGTCAAATCTGATATCTACAAATCTGAATTACAAACCTTGCAACTCAGATTTGGAGAATCTACAAGGACTAGAGACAAACTTGAAAGAGACATTGAACGAAAATCTGAAGAAAATAATCACATCCTAGATCAATTAAATGAAGCTTTAAAACAAAAAAGGGACTTAGAAATAAAAAATCAATCTGTTATTTCATCTGAAATAAAAGATACCTTAGAAAAGGAAGTCCTTCAGTTAAAACAAAAAGTTCAAGACTTAACTGACAAAAACACTAGTTTAATTCTAAAACTAGATGATTCTTCAAAGCAAATCAAATATCTTGAATCCGAAAATCAAAGATTTCAAGGAAAACTGGAGTCTATCAATATTGCCAGAAAATTGACTGATGATGTTTTCACTAAAGCAAACAACTTAGGAACTGGCAAAATTGATACGAATTATAAACCGGGAATTGGAAGAGAATCTTTTGAAAATGAAGAGACTAAAAAGAAGAATGGAACAATTTGTGAAAACTCTAAATCACCTCTACCAGATTTTTTCTTATCTGCTAATGAGGACGATTCAGATGACGAAACAGTTATCAACTGTAGCCCAGATGATACTGCTTTCACTGTTTCCAAAAAGTCTTTCAAAAGAGTCTTAAAATCTGAATCAGACTCTGCTAGTTCAGTAACTCATCAATTGAGATCTACTAAACTAACAATGAATGATGGCACAATCAAACTTGAAAATTTCTTAAATGGAGAAAATTCTGATCATCAACATGGTAGTACTTCTGTTCCAACTGTCTTTCCCTCTTTAAACTCAACCTTTATTGGAAAGAATAATCTGGGACAAAAGTATTCAAAGAAACAACAGACAAATAAACAAACCATTCAAGCTGTCTGTAAACCAAAAGAACAAAGCAGGCCCATTGTTTTCAAAGAAAAACCTTTGAAACCAAGCGCTGTGCCACAAAAACAGAACTTTAATCCAAAACAAAAACCGTTTCAAAAACCAATTCAAAATCGCTTTCAAGAGATAAACTTTAATCTCTCAAGGAACTTTCAGAAACCATCATTTCACCAAATTCCATTCCATCATCAAAGTGTTTTCCAAAACCATTCAGATCCCAGATACAAAGAAAGGTTATCAAACAGATCTTCACATATAGGATACTTTTCACAAAATCAGAAATCATTTCAAATGACAGGTTTTCAAAAACAAATCTCACTTTGGGAAAACCTAATAAATCAACTTAAATCGCAACCATTCCGTCCAATCAACAAATACTACAATGATTCCAAATTATCAAAAACCATGGTTTGGGTACCTAAACTTTCTGTCTAATTGCAGGCACTTTGTGCTGGAGAGCCCAAGGATGGCACATGGTATATCGATAGTGCCTGCTCCAAGCATATGACAGGAAACCAGAGCTTTCTACGAGACTTCAAACCCACAGAATCCAAACAAGATGTTACTTTTGGAAATAACATGACTGCAAGAATCAAAGGTTATGGAAACATAACAAATGGTCACTTCACCATCAAGAATGTAGCCTACGTTGACGGACTGAAACACAACCTAATCAGCGTATCACAACTTTGTGACAACAATCATGAAGTTCTTTTCACCAAACAACGAAGCATAATCACGGATCCCAAGACCAAAGCCATTCTAGTTAATTCTGATCGTCTAGGCAACATGTATCCACTAGATATGGACCTTATCTAGGGAAAACCAGACATCTGTCTCTTATCCAAAGCTTCAGCTGACATTAGCTGGTTGTGGCATCGTCGTCTTTCCCATCTCAACTTCGGCTACATCAACAAGTTGATTGCAAATGATCTTGTTCGCGGACTGCCACTTCTGAAACTTGATAATGAAACTCTTTGTGCAGCTTGTGAAGGAGGAAAACTGTCCAAATCCTCTCATAAAAGCATTCCTGAATCTAGAGTATCCGAACCACTAGAATTACTGCACATTGATCTTTGCGGCCCAGCAAAAACCCAAAGCATAAAAGGGAAGAAATACATCCTTGTTATTATTGATGATTACTCACGCTTTACTTGGGTTTTCTTTTTAAGGCTAAAGTCAGAAGCACCTGAAGAAATAATCAACTTCATAAAACAGATTGAATTAAAGCTCAAACGACCAGTTCGAAGAATCCGAAGTGATAATGGTTTAGAGTTCAAAAACATAACTCTAGACTCATTTCTCAAAAACAAAGGCATCGAACACAACTTCTCAGCCCCTTACACTCCTCAACAAAACGGCGTTGTTGAAAGAAAGAACCGAACTCTGTGCGAAGCTGCAAGATCAATGCTCATCTTTGCTGATCTGCCACAATACTTCTGGGCAGAAGCAATAGCCACAGCTTGCTACACTCAAAATCGTTCTTTAATCCATAAAAAACTTCATAAAACACCATATGAAGTCATTAACAACCGAAAACCAAACATCAAATTCTTTCATATTTTTGGTTGTCGATGCTTCATAAAGAATAACAAAGATCACCTTTCAAAATTTGAATCAAGATCAGACGAAGGAATTTTCCTTGGTTACTCTTTTACCTCAGCTGCTTATCGAGTACTGAATAAACGTACAAGAGTAATTGAAGAAAGTACCGATATTCATTTCGATGAATTTTATGTCAGGAAATTGGATCGTAAACATTTTGGTTCTAAAATGATCGATAATATTTTTCAAAATCCAATTCAACAAATGCCTTCTACGGACATAGAAATTGATCTTGATTTACTTTTTGAACAACCCAAAACCGCTTATAATTCTGAATTACTAACATCTACTACTATTCCTACAGGAAACTCCGATGCAGAAACTTCACAATCAAACCAAGAAAATGCAGATCAAGTTGAGGGGGAATTACCAACACTAAATCCCTCTTTGAACACTCCCAATCCACCTATTCAAAATGATCCCAGTGCATCATCTATGGGGGAACCTTCTTTACCTCATTCTCACCCTATAATCCAAAAAGACATATCAGACAACAACCAAAATCTATTCCCAACAGAATCACCTGACCAAGAAGAACAATAGGACATAGAAATACCAATCGAAATACCTGAAAAAACTCGCCTAAACAAATGGACCAGAAATCATCCTGCAGAACAAATTATAGGAGATCCCAATTCTGGTATTCAAACAAGAGCCGCTACCTCAAATGAATGTTTATACGGAGCATTATTATCCATGACTGAACCCAAAACCATCCATTCAGCTCTCAAAGATCCAGACTGGGTCAAAGCCATGCAAGAAGAACTAGCTGAATTCGAAAGAAACCAAGTATGGGATCTTGTTCCTACTCCTCCCGATGTTACTGTAGTAGGTTCAAGATGGGTTTTCAGAAACAAAACTGATGATCAAGGCATAGTCTGTCGAAACAAAGCAAGACTTGTCGTCAAGGGCTATTCTCAACAAGAAGGAATCGATTACGATGAAACTTATGCTCCAGTTGCAAGACTCGAAGCCATTCGTATCTTTCTAGCATATGCAGCACACAAGAACTTCAAAGTTTACCAAATGGATGTAAAATGTGCATTTTACATGGAGAGATTGATCGTGATGTGTATATTCAACAACCTCCAGGTTTTGAAGATCCACAGTTCCCAAATCACAGTTTTAAGTTACAAAAAGCAGTTTATGGCTTAAAACAAGCACCTCGAGCCTGGTATTCAACATTGTCAACATTTCTAGAAGAATCAGGATTCAAAAGAGGTTCAATTGATCAAACTCTCTTTCGTAAAAATTTTAATAAACATCTGTTAATCGTTCAAATATATGTCGATGACATTATTTTCGGTTCTACTGATGAATCCTTGAGTATCAAGTTTGCAGATTTAATGAAGAGCAAATTTGAGATGAGCATGATAGGAGAAATGACTACTTTTCTTGGACTACAAGTCAAACAATCATCAGATGGAATTTTCATCAATCAAGAAAATTATGTTAAAAATCTTCTAACTCGTTTTTCTCTTGACAAATCAAATACAGCAAAAACCCCAATGGCTCTTGGTTACAAATTAGATGCAGACTTAAATGGCAAGCCTGTTGATCAAAAGAAATATCGAGGAATGATAGGATCACTCCTATACCTCACAGCCAGCAGACCCGACATCATGTTTTCAACATGTGTCTGTGCCAGATACCAAGCCAATCCTATGGAATCTCATGCTATAGCTGTAAAAAGAATTTTCAAATATCTTAAAGGAACTCCATCTCTTGGCCTTTGGTATCCAGCTAACTCTGATTTTCAGCTTAATGCCTTCACCGACTCCGACTATGGAGGATGCAGACTAGACAGAAAAAGCACATCTGGTTCTTGCCAATTTCTTGGAGGCAGACTGGTAAGCTGGACTGCAAAGAAACAATCATGCGTGTCCACTTTAACCGCAGAAGCTGAATATGTAGCTGCCGCAAGCTGCTGTTCACAAGTCATGTGGATGCAAACTCAATTACGTGACTATGGCTACAAAGTATCACAAATTCCTATATTTTGTGACTCAACCAGCGCAATTGCCATTTCTCACAATCCCGTGCACCATTCCATGACAAAGCACATCGACATTCGATATCACTTCCTCAAAGATAATATTCAAAAAGGTCATATCGAATTGCACTTCATAAACACCGAAGATCAAATTGCCGATGTCTTTACCAAGGCTATAGACGAAACCAAGTTTCAATACTTCCTAGGCCGTCTAGGAATGTTGAATCCAGATAACATCCATCCCTAATCTCTTACTTTTTGTTTGTACAAAAGAGTGTTTACTATTATTCAAAAACATTCAAATAACCAAAATTTTCAAAAACATCCACATAATCAAAAATCACAAAAAAAAAATTAGGATAAAGTTTTATCTTTTTAAAATCTTTATAAAACCATGTGATTAACATCTTCGTGACTAAATTTTCAGATACTTATGCTCGATGAATGTTCTCAGTAATATTGATTATTAATTGAAGAGAAGGTTCAAATTTCAAACATTTTTGTTATGTACTTTCTCCTATTCCCTTTGAATTTATTTCAATTATAACGATTTTATATATTAAGGGACAAAAGATCAGGAGATTCAGATGAAAACCAAACCCATGTGAGAAATTGTGCCTCGTCTTTAAATGCTAAGTGGAATTCATTTCTGTGAGCAAAGGTGTTTTCGTTATGACTTATAGGATTTATACTCTTATACCGTGATACTAGTCTCATTTTTTGCTTACATATCAAAATGACCAGGGACAATACTTTCATTTTCTTATATATTAGACAAACTGTCTATTATATCACCTATCCCTATCCTAAATCAAACCACTTCAAAGAAAACCTTCACCATCTGGCATAACGAATCTGACAAATGAAGAAACGACAAAATCATATCCAACAAATGCTGTTAACAAATCACAATTGGTAACCACATCAGATATCTTTTACACAAGGTGTATTCGCACAAATCAAGAAAAGATAAAGACAAAGGTGAACACATCACCAAAGAAAAAGAAGATTTACAACAACAATCCATCAAGACAGACACCTCTCAAAACAACGAATTCTCAAAAGCTTTATCAAATATAGCTGTTCAAAACCGAAGATTTACCGGGATACTGTAGCCTTCATAATTGAATATTCTTAGTTGCAAACTGCACTATGAAAACTTCTAAACCCCTCTACATGTATTTCCCGATGGAGAGAGAGTGAACTTCAATGGCATGAATGAAGAAACCCTCTGAGTAATGCCGAAACCAGTCTTATGTGATTGATTATCTAATATGAAGACCAAGTGACTAAAGTATATAGGTATAAATCCACGTTAAGCATAAGTCAACACCTTCAAACTAAGAGATATCACTCATCTTTAGTGATTATAGACCAGTTCTGCACCCAGAACAAACAAACACCTCAGTCAAGTGTGAGCTATACCTATGAGAGTTCATCTGAATCGACCTATTAAGATCACTTGTCGTCTTTATAAATGCTATAAAATCTTAAGGAATATCATGAAAATACATATACAAAACCTTTTGATAATCGAACTCGAGACTTTGATTCAGAAACAAATATTCTTGACAAACATTTTTCAAAACATAAGTAAAATCTAGTCACACTCTTTCAAAACAAGTGATATGGTTTTATAAATGTTTTATCCAAACTCTAAGAATTTGCAACCTTAACCTTTTAATCTGTTCTTATTTCAGTAATGATCACATAGGGGGAAATTGTTGAAAAATATATTTTTATATGTGACCATCACTGAAATAAGAGGAACTGTTTTTATCTAACAAATATTATCAGTTTATTTCAGATTGCATGAATTCAAGATCAAAAACAAAGATGAATCAAGAACCGAGAAACTTTGAGAAAACAACCAAACCTGAGAAAAAGACACTATGTACCAAAGAGCAAAAATGTCACCGAGCTACAGCAATCGCGACCCGACAACACATGTATCGCAACGTGAAGAAAAACAAAACAAAAGAAGAAAAAAAGGCAGAAACAGCATGGATCGCGACCCGATCACAACCCGGATCGCGACCCGGTCTAATGACATATGCGTGACACTGTTATGACAAAAGATCGCGAGCCGATGGCAACCCTACGCGATCGCGACCCGATCTTCATCCCCATCGCGACCCGACCCGGATCGCGACCCGATCTCGTTAAAGATCGCGACCCTACTCACCTACCACACTCCACCGAGTCGGGTAGTGGCCAGCACAAAAGCGGGAACCACTCAAGATCGCGACCCAATCCCATAGAGGATCGCGACCCGATCTCCGCTGGAACAGACTATAAATAGAGACTTCCTCTTGCTGATTTTGTACAACATACACTTAAAAACCTCAAGTATACTCACGACCAAACAGCTCAAAATTATGATATTTCTGCATTTGGCAACGAAGATCAAACCGCAAAACCGCAAGAAACAAAACCTCCACCCGACACCAAACCTCAAACCTCCAAACAACCTCTACCCGACACCAAACTCCAAACCTCTAAACAACCTCTACCCGACACCAAAAATCACCAAAACCTCATCTTACCGTGAAGAACAAGAAATCGACATATCAAGAAAAACGCTATCTTCCGCAGCTACCGATAAGTTCTTTTAAAATTATATGTGTCGTTATTGATTTATTTAAACTGTTATAAATCAACTGTACCAAAAATCAAATACACCCGAATTGAACTGTGACAACGAAAACATATGTGGACTGTAGTTAACCGAGACTTTTAACTTCTAACTTCTAACCTTTTTACTTATTGTAAAAACACGTTATCGTTGATAATGGCGTTTATTACATTTAACATCTAATTTCTAACTTCTAACTTCTAACTTCTAACCTTTTTATTTATTGTAAAAACACGTTCTCGTTGATAATGGCGTTTATTACATCTAACCTCTAACTTCTAACATTTACTTTATTTACCGCTTTCTGTCTATTTAAATACTGTCTAGTTTAGATTTACCGTTTTATTTTATTCCGCAACTCTTATTTATTCCGCATATTATAGATAAAATACATATCTGTCACACAGTAATAGGCTTAAAAACCTTATTCGTGGAGATCAGTAATGGTATTTTCAACAGGTTCCCTTACTGGTCCTCTTGCTCTTCGTCCATCTGAGCCTTGTGAACGGGCTGGTCCACTCCTTGATGTTCCATGCCCCGAGTTCATACCAGTAGGATTACTTCTTGTATTTCTCATACTTCAAAATTCAGCAAACCGTTAGATTACATCTATGTAGTTAATCGCGCCGGTATAGCGCCGGTATAGCGGTTCGCGGTGGTCAGCATAATCGCGGTTCAGTTTAGCGGTGGAAAATAGCGGTATCGGTATAGCGCCGGTATACCGCAGCGATTTACCGCGATAATGACCGTGATTTACCGCTATTATCCGGGTGGAGGAAAAAAAAATTTTGATACTTTGACATTTTCTATATTAGAATGTTATATTATGTGACTTATTTCTTAAATTAAGCATTATGTGATGTTTTTTGAATGACTTTTATGATATTAATTCTACTAGTAATAGTCTAATATATAAATTCTACATATTACTAAAAAACCGCTATATCACCGCTATACCACCGCGAGAACCGCAAAATTAAATATCGGTAGGTTACCGCGATTACGGTTTTGACCGCGATAACTGCATAGGATTACATATATAATAACAAACTTATATATATATCTAACAGTCCATCATGTCTATTATCTCTCAAGGTTTAAGTCCAGGAATCTAATCTAAAGACACCTAGTTCACTTAAACCACGGCTCTGATACCAACTTGTAACACCCGACTTATTAACATAACACCCCATAAAAAAATTTATTTTTCAAACCATATATTTTACAATAAAACCATATCCAAAGGGTATTTTTTAACAAAAACAGGTACAAGTGTATCAAGGATTACAATACATATAAATATTAAACATCCTTAAAGCCGGGTCGTTACTTCTCCATCCTAAGTCCCTAGTCACGGACTTTATCTTTTCCCTTAGCGGGATCACGCTCACCTGTAGGGACATATCAAATAAAACTGTGAGCTATAAAGCCCAATGAGTAATCAAGCAAATAAACTTTGCATATGTAAGAGAATAATAACAATTAAACTCTCATAACATTTTCTGTCCCATATATCATAGTCATAATTGACCGCACCGAATATCATAGCCATATAGGCCGCACCAAAACATTTAAAATAATCAAATCATAGCCCTAAGGCCGCACCAACAGTTTCATCATATATTTCATAGCCCGAAGGCCGCACCAAATTAGGTTCAATAACCCAAAATCATGGTCCTAAGACCGCACCATATATCATAGCCATATAGGCCGCACCATTTGGATTTTCAACCCAATTTTATATCCGCATATAATTTGGGTATTCTACCCTTGTCTCGTATTCAACTACTTCAAGTAGTGTCATTGTAATCATCATATATCATACTAGATATAGTTAAGATTACTCACCTGAATGCTTGCTACCACTAGCTTTTGTTATTTCTTGCCTTGTAATGGATTCCGCAAGATTTTGTCCCATACCTATAATTTCATTCAGTTTCACAATGATTATAGGTTAACAATCATTTTAGTTGACTCTAATGCATAAGAGTCTAGTATAGAACCAATTCCAAGTGTTTCCAAGCAATAACCATCGTTATAAAAATTTAATACACTTCCCAAAATACGCGTATTCTACTACAGTACTTTCGGGAGGTCGTATACGTATTCCGACAATTTTCCATGAAGTTTCACACCATATTAGACCTATGTTTAAAATTTCAGGTCAAACGGAGCCTAGCATAAGAATCAAACTTGGAAATTGTTCAAAATTTTAACAGAGGAGAAACTCATTTCTGCCGCGACATCGGGTCGCGATCCACCCTATGGTCGGGTCGCGATCCCTGCGATTTCAGGCAGTGAACCCGTTTTTTTGTGCTATAAAATCCCATTTTCTCTTGTTAAGCACTTATTACTCGACTTAATCACTGGGAAATGTTCCAAGACCAAAACCTTTCATTAATATCAAGCTTTAGACAATGGAATTGATGATTCCAACCCATTTCTATAACTTCCCATTTTCACAATTTTGGTCCAAAAACCGAAATTGTTGAATTTTAATTGCTTCTACTGATTTATTTCAGTCAATATAGCATCTAGAACTCATTTTAAACCATCCTAATCAAATTAATCACAAGAACTCACAATCTAGGGTTCTTGATCAAGATTGCAAATTTTCAAGAATAGCAACCTACTTCCATATTCTTGAGTTATGTTCTTAACTAATGACTTATTGGAAGTATTAAGCCACTTAAACCACATAATTCATAACTGAAATTACAGATTTCAGTTTCCATAAAAACTCAACAAGAACAATCTAGGTTAGAACTTGAATTACTAACCTCCAATGCTTCCAAAACTTCAATTCAAAGCCAACTATCAAGTTCCTAACTTTGATCTTCTAGAAATCTCCAAGATTCTGCAAAACCCGTACAAGAAACCCTCTCCCGTGTCTTCCAAAATGATCAGCTCAATACATGGGAGAATGTTCTAGCTTTTATATTTCCAGAGTTTGCATTTTAGTCCTCAAAGTCCATTTACTTGAACTTTTGCCACATCTAACACATTTTATGACAAAAACCAGTTTTTATAACATTTTAAGTCCAAAACTCAAAATATTATTACAAACCAAATCCTTTTCTGTCCAAAAGACCAAATTACCCTTCTAAGGTAAAATGACCAATTTACCCTTTTTATTATATTTACATATAAGGAGTGTCTTGGCGTTACATGCCTTGTCCCATAGTTGTTGTATGATGGGCTGAGCCAAAACCGGGAACCTATAGCTCTTATATGATGGGTGGAACCGCCCCGTGTCCATAGCTGTTGTATGATGGACGCCCGTAGCTGTTGTATGGCGGGTAGGGTCGGGTCGTTCTCGAGGACGGGTTGTTTAATGTGTGGACATGTATCGTAATTTGTGGACTCACTAAGCTTTGTGCTTACCCGTTGATTTTATAACATTTCAGGTTTTTCAAATGACAAAGTAAAGGACAAGGCTCGACGGCAGCGCATCACATACATGAGACTTATTTTAATGATTTATGTTATAATTTTCAAATGCTTTCGCTGTTGGTTTAATAATTATGTCGAAACAGTTTTACTTTTTGGAATAAATACTTTGCTGGAACCTTGGTAATAAATGAAATTTTATAATTGTGAAATTGGGGCGTTACAACTATGAGTAGGGGTCTGCCCAAAATGAAACACAATTTAATTAAGACCAATTGAAAATACAATATGTTCGGTCCAGTAACATCAATTCGACTTGGCTAAACCTAAAATTCAACAATCAAACAAATTGCCGTTTCGTTCCGGTAACCTCACTTCCATTGTTTTCTTTCGTTCCACATATTCCAAAACCACGTAACAACATATGCAAATGAAAGTGATTTTCATCTTTCATCCTATCATATGTGGCCACATCATTTATCGATGAGTCCAACAGCAAACATGTGGCTATGTTTAGAATAGGCGAAATTGTTATCTATTTTTGGCTAATGATTAACAAAAGTGTCTACTTTTCTATTTTTTTCATGTAACTAACTCCTTTATTATAATTATTATAATAATCCCCCAAATCTAACATAATCTCAAGTTTGGCCAAGTGGTTCTCATACAGTTTTTTTTTTTTTTTTTTTTTTTTGTAACCGAGGACCCCACCCGACCCATCCTTTGGATGACCCTGATGAAGCAACCTCGGGACCCACGCACACCTGGCAGCAGGGTGGTCCAGGTCAATCACCTACGGGGGTAGAGAGGTGGCCAGTGGCCATCCCCTGATTGAAACCTAACACTCCCTATGGGGAAAGGGAGGGAGTGGTATTAGAACTTGGAACCTCTTTATGGAATCTCATATTAGTAACATAAAACACATCAATTTTTCATGCAAAAGTCGGTGTACAAATAAATTTTTTATTCTAAAAGTTCGAATCATAAGCACAAAATATATGTAACAATGCATCAAGAAGATATAAACTTAGTGTGTATTTTTTTTAAGTGGTGTTTCCTGTGGTGGTGGTTTTTTGTAAACGTCCTTTGTATCTTTGATTCTCATTCTTGTAGGGGATAAATTTGGGGGTTGTCTTAGGTTTGATTATAAATTTGAGGGTGATGTTAGCGTAATATTTAGAATATATAAAAGATCTAAATCGCTATAGTATATTATCAAAGTTGAAAATATAATGTTTTTTGAAGTTGGTAAACTTATAAAAGAAACTGAACAACAGGTTATTAAGTTATTTGAGAAAAACTCAAATAACTTTTAAATCAAAAATATCGTGTGTGGAAAAACTATTAAAGAGAACTTATTCAAGCCAAGATATATTTATATAAAATACTCTACGGACTATCAATTGAGTATAAATTGGAAAACAAATTCAAAATCAATAAAACCAAGGGCAAATTTCATAAAATACACTAATTTTTCGAAAAAATTCGATTTTGATACTGTGTTATTTTTTTCAATCAAGTCACTAAGTTTTCAATTTTTTCAATTAAGTCACTATGTTTTCAATTTTGTTTCAATTTTGACCATTTGACCGGTCAACCCGGTAGCCAGCTGACGTGGCATGATGACGTGTCAGTCTTTGATGATGTGACGCTGACGTGGCACCCCGAGTGTCAAAATTAAAACAAAATTGAAAACATAGTGACTTAATTGGAAAAAATTGAAAACTTAGTGTCTTAATTGAAAAAAAATAACACAGTGTCAAAATCGAATTTTTTTTAAAAGTTAGTGTCTTTTTTGGAACTTTTTCTACATTTTTTAAATGTATAAATACGTATTTTTATGTTTTTAGAAGTATAAATATATTTTTTTACAAGTATAAATACGGATTTTTATATTTATAAAAACATAGATACATTGTCATAAGTATATATAAATGTATTTTTATGCTTTTAAAAATATAAATACGTTTTTCCGCATATAAACATGTATATATCAATAAAATACGTATTATTTAAAACTCTTTCTCGATATTTTTCCATTATAAACCTGCTTTTGATTGATACGATATGTAATTATATGGAAACAAACGTATTTTGTATTTCTAAAAACATAAAAATAAGTATTTGCTCATTAATTTATGTTTGTTTGTTTATATTTGTTCTTTTATGTTGGTTTAAGTTTGTTTTCACTATTTTCCACTATAAACATGCTTTTGATTGATATCATACGTGATTATTGTTACCATTTACTGCAAGGCGTTCGATGTGTTTGACCACATTAACGATTCCTCACCAAAACCAAATGGTCAGTGTCGCATCATCAAAGACTGACACGTCAGCATGCCACGTCAGCGTCGCATCATCAAAGATTGACACGTCATCATGCCATGTCAGCTGGCTACCGGGTTGACCGGTCAATTGGTCAAAATTGAAACAAAATTGAAAACATAGTGACTTAATTGGAAAAAATAGAAAACTTAGTGACTTAATTGAAAAAAAATAACACAGTGTCAAAATCGAATTTTTTTGAAAAATTAGTGTCTTTTATAAAATTTGTCCTAAAACCAATAATGAAAGTTAGATAAAATAGATGTTTTTACCATCACCTACCTAAGAGCCTATTCATACCAAATTATAGTCTTTTGCCCCTTTATATTCTATTTTAAATTTAATTGTTATCATGTGTTCAATCATTTGATATATATTTTATATCTTTAAAATTTCAGTATCAATCTAATTTGCTATTATGTATTATTTATTATTTAACTTATATTTTATCTAACATTAAATTGTTTATATTGTATTAAAAATATGTTACGTACATCTTATATGTAATTACTATTTTACACAAGTAGATTTAAATATTTTGTTATGGTTTATTGTTATTATTATTATATACAGACTTATGTACATTTTGTTATGGTTTATTGTTATTATTATTATATACATATTTATATATATTTTGTTATGGTTCATTACTATTGTTATTATTATATTTTTATAGATTTTTTCGTACCAACAACATAAAAATTTATAAAAGGTTTGGATTAAGATGTAATTACTTCATACATTCTTAAAGAAATTCATTATTCCTTCAAGGATTTCGTTTTTCTTATATTTATATACTAACTTACTTTAAAATTAACATGCAACTTTAAAAACTCTTAGATTAACGGTGTGAGAAGTGTGATATCATCGGCATTCTATGTGTTATGTTTTTATCGGCAGTGAACACCGTCCCATAGGTATCAACACAAATATACAGCTTAAATTCGTTGGAAAGAGACGTTGGATATATATATATATATATATATATATATATATATATATATATATATATATATATATATATATATATATATATATATATATATATATATATATACTAGCTGGGTACCCGCGCAATGCGGCGGCGGCAAATAGTTTCGTTTCGGCAATTACTTTTTAGGTTTTAGGTTGCAAATGGGAGGGGGAGTTGGCGAATATGAGAGTGATTAATTTCTTTTCGGGCGATTGATTACCTTTCCAACAATATAGGGGACGGTAAATACCCGAGAGCGTGGGACCAAAAATGGAAAAAACTTTTAGAAATCGGTTTGGAACTATAGGGATATTTTGCAATGAAATGATAAATAGAAGTAGAATGCTATAATCTGAACAAAAAACAAAGTAAACAAAGGGGCAAGGGGCAAGACAATTTTTCGTACCAAAACTGTAAAAATTCTTAAATCTAACAAATTTTGTAAAAACAAAAAGTGCAAGGCTTTAATCCGCAAAGAATAAACTAAGTAAATGCTTAGTTTGGGCAGAACTCGCATTTAAGGAAAGTACAATGCTATAATAACAACAATAATAGAAGTGCAATGCTATAATCCAAAAAATAGACAAAGTAAACATTTCGTTTGGGAGAACTCGCATTTAAGTAAAGTACAATGCCATAATCTGCCAAAGTAAACATTTCCAGTGCAATAACTTTAAAAAAATGAAAGGGTCAAAGAAACCATCACATAAAAAGAAATGTACTAAAGTTTATGTGTGTGCAAGAGATGTGTGTTCATGAATTTTTAAACAGAAAGAGGAAAGTACAATGCTATAATCCGCAAAAAATAAAACAAAGTATAAATCTATATTTCACACATCGGTGTGATCTACAGGTGATCTACATGGACACCTACAATCATAAAAACCACTGTAAATTAAAAACAATTTCAACAAAATTATATGAATATATTCGATTATAAAAGAATAATCCGATTGTAAACTTCTTTGTCTCCTCCCTGTTTCGTCATTTGCAAGCATAATATGTCATTTGGGCTCAAGACCAGGTTGAGAAATCTCCATAACTAATATCGTAAGTAAAAAATATATACATGGAGCATATATTTTTAAAAATCAGAATTCAAAATTAATAAAAAATTCATAAGAAAATAATTAGAACACGGGGTTTCGGATTTTTCTTTCTTTATATTGAAACCATTTCAACAACAATATGGTAGGATAGTTAAATTTAACTATACAAAAACAAATATATTTACAAATCAAAGACGAAACATATTGAAACCATTTTATGGGTACAATGGTCAAGTTGAACAAACTAATAGTCAGAGTCCTTAAAAACACCCATTTAAACCATCCTGAAGAGGTAGAACCATACCAGGGGTTGTATGAAATACCACCATAAGCATAACTTATAGCTTCTCCAAAAAATAATTATCTTTTTTGTTATGTAGGGTTGTATTTAGACTCCGAAAGACATTTTTGTATTTGTAATTTTTAAGAAAGTGAAACACACGCGATGCAGCGATGATGTTTCTGTTTGTTTCGACAAATAATCAACGATTATGTTATTATTATTATCTTTTGCAAGATGCTTTGGGTTAAAATTAAGGATATGTTACCATTCTAAGTTAAATGCGTGTTGAGATTTACGTTGAAATTTCCAAAATTCGAAAATTTTCAAATTAACAAATGATTCAAAATTTTCAAATAATTCAAAATTTTCAAACTTTTAGTTCTTACTATTATAAAATTACAATATGATACTTTAAATGTACTTCCTATAATCTATCTTTATATATAGATTATTAAACATCGATATATATACATTACATTTTAAGATAATATGACTAAACATATTATTGTTTATTCAATATTTAAGGGTAGGTACAAACTCTTCATTAATTTAGGATCGATTATAACCAACGAAAACCAAATCGCAATGAAACTGGATACTAAATCGAAATAAATTAATTATAAATTCAATAAATATTTGCAATAAACATCGGACGAAAGTAAATTCTAATTTCTTATTACTATTTGTTACACTAATTTACCAATTAGAAAATCATAAAATCCAAAAGAATATTCTGAAGAGGCTTTGAAGATATTTTCACTCAGCTCTAAGACTTTCGGTCAGCTTGGAAGCTCCTCTACTATCGAGCTCCCTTAAGACGCCATTTTTTGTAACAGTGGTAAGCATAGGCTCTTGTCAGCTGTTACTTTTACCCAGTGAAACTTTCAAGCAATTTATTTACTATTATTTATATAATAAATATAGTATTTAAAATCATAATGATATAGTATTATAGAAAATTTTCAAAAAAAAAATCAAATTGTTCAAACTTTTAAAATTATTCAATTTTAAATCTTTTCAAACTTATAAAAATTTTCAAAATTTTCAAATTTTAAATTATTCTAACTTTTAAAAATCATTCAAATTTTCAAACTTTTCAAATTATTCAAAATTATTCAAAAATTCAAATTTTGAATATTTTAAAATATTCATATTTCAAGAATTTTAAATCATTCAAAATTTTCAAAATCATTCAAATTTCTAGACTTTTCAAACTTTTTAAATTATTCAAGATTTTCAAAATTTTAAGATTATTCAATTTTAAAACTTTTCAAAATTTCAAAATTTTCATATTATCTAAATTTTCAAATGATTCAAAATTTTTAAAATCATTCATATTTTCAGACTTTCCAAATTATTCAAATTTCTGAAAATTTCAATTTTTCAAACTTTTCAAATTTACGAAATTTTTAAAATTTTAAACTTTTCAAATTATTCAAAATTTCAAACTTTTCAAATTATTTAAATTTCCGAAATTTTCAAACTTTTCACATTATTCACAATTTCCAAATTTTCAAATTTCGAAAATTTTAAATTTTTCAAAATTTTCAAAATTATTCAAATTTTCAAATGTTTCAAAAATTTCAAAATTTAAGATTATTCAATTTTAAAACTTTTCAAATTATTCAAATTTTTAAATTTCGAAAATTTTCAAATGATTCAAAATTTTCAAACCTTTTAAAATAATTCAAATTTTCAGACTTTTCAAATTTCCGAAAATTTTTATTTTTCAAATTATTCGTGAGGGAAAACAGAAAAAACGACGTTAGATTACTTAATAAAACGTCCAATAACCAGAGTAAAACCTCAAATTATGTGCTATTGCTTTTAAATATCAAATGAAAGGCAAAAATACATGTAGTTGGGATTTACTTCCATGATGGGTAGAGGATCTGGTCTTTTGTTTGGCATAGGAATGGTAGATACCTGAAAAAAATAACATGAACATGTAAAATAAAAAGGCTAAAGTGAACCTGATATCTATAAATCCAAAAAATAAAAGCATTAGATAGGACCCAAAACCAAATCTCGTAAGAAACCAAAAAATTAAAACTAAAAAATCCACCTAAAACTTTCAAGAAGTTCTACAAATCGGTTTAACTAAAGAAGATAAAAAACATATAAAATTAATTAAATAAGATAAAAAACAGATAAAATTTATTTAAAAAGATCTCAGTTTGGGACCAAAAATGGAAAAAAGTTTTAGAAATCGGTTTGGAAATAGCTATAGAAATCGCTATAATCCGGACCAAAACTGTAAAATTTCTGAAATCTATAAAATTTTGTAAAAAGAAACAGTACAATGCTATAATCCGGTCCAAAACTGTAAAATTTCTGAAATCTATCAAATTTTGTAAAAAAAAATAGTACAATGCTATAATCCGGACCAAAACTGTAAAATTTCTGAAATTTAAAAAATTTTGTAAAAAGAAATAGTACAATGCTATAATCCGGAGCAAAACTGTAAAATTTCTGAAATCTATCAAATTTTGTAAAAAGAAATAGTACAATTCCAACCCCTAGAACCAAATTCACCTGATTCTTTGCACAATTTATAAACTTGCTTCCCACACAAGTCAATATTTCCAAGAAATCTGCAAGTATTTAACCAAAAATTATGGCTCATTTGAAGATCTTAAAAAAGATTGTTGAAAAATATATTTTTGTATGTGACTATCACTGAAATAAGATGAACTGTTTTTATCTAATAAATATTATCAGTTTATTTCAGATTGCATGAATTCAAGATCTAAAACAAAGATGAATGAAGACCCGAGAAACTTTGAGAAAACAACCAAACCTGAGGAAGTAATGCTACGAACCAAAGAGCAAAATACAAAATATCACACTGCTACAGCAATCACGACGCGACAGACACTGTGGTCGCGACAAGAAGAGAAGCAAGGCTGAAGACCAAACTTCTACAGCGATCACGACGCGACGAAGGACATGGTCGCGACGCGAAGGCTCCAACGCGACACCACCAACTTTCTAATCGCGAGACTACCAACCCAACGCACTAACCAGTGGCCGACCAAAAGCACTCGACAGACGCATCTTCGCGACGCGACCTTCCATATGGTCGCGACGCGATGCCTGTGTTCAGTGACTATAAATAAGAAGAAAATCTCTTGCCATTCTTAACACACTACCATATACACAACACCATTACACCCAAGCACCATATACTCTTACCCACGACCAGACACCTCAAGACACTCAAATTTCTGAATTTGGCAACAAGAACCAAACCATATAACCGCAAGAAACAAAACCTTCTCCCGACACCAAACCCATACAGCACCAATACAACTACAATACACACACTCAAGCAAACCCACGTCCAAACCAACACAAAACCGAAGAAATACCATTCAGCAAGAAAAGCCGAGCAAAGAACAAGAATCGACGCTTCAAAGAGAATCGCCATCTTCATTTGCTATCGATAAGTTCTTTTGAAATTCCAATAATTTACCTGAGCCGTTATTGATTTATTTAAACTGTTATAAATCAATTGTACTAAATTCCAAGACATACAAATTGAACCAAGACAACGAAAACATATGTGGACTGTATTTAACCGAGACATCTAACTTCTAACTTCTAACTTCTAACTTCTAACCTTTTTATTTATTGTAAAAACACTTTATCGTTGATAATGGCGTTTATTACATCTAACCTCTAACTTCTAACATTTACTTTATTTACCGCTTTCTGTCTATTTAAATACTGTCTAGTTTAGATTTACCGTTTTATTTTATTCCGCAACTCTTATTTATTCCGCATATTATAGATAAAATACATATCTGTCACACAGTAATAGGCTTAAAAACCTTATTCGTGGAGATCAGTCATCGTATTTTCAACAATTGGTATCAGAGCTCGTGTGATTTAATCTGAAATTTTTGTCGAAAACTTTTGTGTAGCGTTTTTATAAACCACCAATAAGTTTTCTTTAAAAATTTCATCTTAATATCACTTGTTCAACAAAAAAAAACATTTAGAAATTACTTGTGTGATTTACTTTGAAATTTTTGTCGAAAACTTTTGTGTAGTGTTTTTATAAACCACCAATAAGTTTTTCTTTAAAAATTTCATTTTAACATCACATTTTCGTTAACAAAAAAAAATGTCTTCCGCAAACTACTCGAACATAAATTCTGTATCTATTGCTAACAGTATAGGTTCAGGTACTCGAGCACCCATTCTTATTCCCGAAGAATATAAATCATGGGTAGGTCGTATGAATCTTCATCTCAACTCTATAAGTGAAGATGTGTGGAAATGTGTAGACGGATCTCTACCAGATAACATGACCTCTCTTACGAGTAACTTGGATATACTAAATGAAAGGAAGAAACTTGAACTTCAAGCCAAAAAGGAGCTTGTGTCTGGAATACCCCACAGTATTCTAAGCCAAATGAATGATATAATCCTTTTAACTGCAAACCAAATTTGGCAAACTTTGAAAAATCGTTTTGAAGGAAATGAGAGAATCATTGGAAACAAGAAAACATCTGTTTTAAACGAATTTGACAACTTCAAAATGTTTTCACATGAGACCATCCATGATGCTCATGACACCATCCATGATGCTCATGACAGGTTCAATCTCATTACCATCAAAATGAATAATTTAGGCATCAAAAAGTCACAGCATGAGATAAACCTCAAATTTTTAAACAACCTTTATGAAAGCTGGAAAATAGTCAAACTCATCATCCAGGGAAATCCGGAAATTCATACTGAATCTTTGTACAATCTGTACGGAGAATTACAATCGTATGAATCATCGATTGACCCACCAACGTCTACTTCTTTTGGAGGACCACTTGCTTTGTTGTCAACATCCTTTCAAAACCAAACACATTTTCATGATCAAAGTCAAATTGATTTAAATCAAAACCAAGCTTTTTCAAGTAATTCTTGTGACTTGTCTGATCCAAATAATGAAGCTAATTACCAACAATTGTGCGCTTTGGTAGCAAACACTAATCTCGAAAGATTTTTGCCACATCATAATCAATCAAACTTCAGACCAAATTTTCAACAAAGATCCACTTTTGGACAAAACTTTCAGAATCGTGGCTTTCAAAATAATCACAACTCTTATAATAACCAAAGTTCTGGATTTCAGCAAAATCATTCAAAACCATCTCAACAGAAACAAACTCAAACATCTGAAAGACCACCCGTTAAGAGCCAAAAGGCTGACAATAACGATGATGATGATGACGTAATCATTTGTCACAAATGCAAAGGACTAAATCATTATGCCCGAGATTGTCGAGCCAAAATCAAGGTCAAAGACTCAGCTTACTATGCTCAAAAAGCCGAAGAACTGAAGAAACAAGAAAAGAAAGCAAAGCAAAAAGCTTTGATGGCATTCTACGAACCTAGCGTGGAACACTGGCCAACTTCTGATGATGAAACAGATAATGAACCAGCTCAGTCAAACTTCTGCTTCATGGCTGACAATGAACCAACCACAAGAGCTCCATATGTCATCGATCAGGTATGGTCTATGATCTCAGATCTCGGTCTTTCAAGAACACCATTTGAGTCCCACATGACTAAGATTGAGAACAGTCTAAAAGCTGATCTCAGACTGTATCATGACACAATAGTCAAATCTGATATCTACAAATCTGAATTACAAACCTTGCAACTCAGATTTGGAGAATCCACAAGGACTAGAGACAAACTTGAAAGAGACATTGAACGAAAATCTGAAGAAAATAATCACGTCCTAGAACAATTAAATGAAGCTCTAAAACAAAAAAGGGACTTAGAAATAAAAAATCAATCTGTTATTTCATCTGAAATAAAAGATACTTTAGAAAAGGAAGTCCTTCAGTTAAAACAAAAAATTCAAGATTTAACTGACAAAAACACTAGTTTAAATCTAAAACTAGATGATTCTTCAAAGCAAATCAAATTTCTTGAATCCGAAAATCAAAGATTTCAAGGAAAACTGGATTCTATCAATATTGCCAGAAAATTGAGTGATGATGTTTTCACTAAAGCAAACAACTTAGGAACCGGCAAAATTGATACGAATTATAAACCGGGAATTGGAAGAGAATCCTTTGAAAATGAAGAGACTGAAAAGAAAAATGGGAAAATTTGTGAAAACTCTAAATCGCCTCTACAAGATTTCTTCTTATCTGCTAATGAGGACGATTCAGATGATGAAACAGTTATCAACTGTAGCCCAGATGATACCTTGTTGAAAAATACGATAGCTGATCTCCACAAATAAGGTTTTTAAGCCTATTACTGTGTGACAGATATGTATTTTATTTATAATATGCGGAATAAATAAGAGTTGCGGAATAAAATAAAACGGTAAATCTAAACTAGACAGTATTTAAATAGATAGAAAGCGGTAGATAAAGTAAAAGTTAGAAGTTAGAGGTTAGATGTAATAAACGCCATTATCAACGATAAAGTGTTTTTACAATAAATAAAAAGGTTAGAAGTTAGATGTTAGAAGTTAGATGTTAGAAGTTAGATGTCTCGGTTAAATACAGTCCACATATGTTTTCGTTGTCAAGGTTCAATTCGGATGTATTGGATATCTGGTACAATTGATTTATAACAGTTTAAATAAATCAATAACGACACAGATAATTTATTGGAATTATAATTTCAAAAGAACTTATCGATAGCAAATGAAGATGGCGATTCTCTTTGAAGTGTCGATTCTTGTTCTTTGCTCGGCTTTTCTTGCTGAATGGTATTTCTTCGGTTTTGTGTTGGTTTGGACGTGGGTTTGCTTGAGTGTGTGTATTGTAGTTGTATTGGTGTTGTATGGGTTTGGTGTCGGGTAGAGGTTGTTTAGAGGTTTGAAGTTTTGGTGTCAGGAGGATGTCTTGTTTCTTGCGGTTGAGCTGTTTGGTTCTTGTTGCCAAATGCAGAAATTTGAGAGTCTTGAGGTTTCTGGTCGTGGGTGGGAGTGTATGGAGCTTGGTTGATGTATATGTTGTGTATGTGTGTTAGTCTTAGAAATGGCAAGAGGTGAGCTTCAATTTATAGTTGCTGATGAACAGCGTTCGCGTCGCGACCATATGGTCCGTCGCGTCGCGAAGGGGCGTGTGTAGGGTTGCTTTTGGTCGGCCACTGGTTAGTACGTTGGGTTGGTAGTCTCGCGATTAAGAAGTTGGTGGTGTCGCGTTGGGTGTCTTCGAGATGGAGGTCTTCGCCTCGCGACCGTGATGGCCGTCGCGTCGCGATCGCTGTAGCGATCTGAACTTCTGTCTTTGTTCTTCTCTTCACGTCGCGACCATAGGGTCTGTCGCGTCGTGATTGCTGTAGCAGTGTGATATTTTGTATTTTGCTCTTTGGTTCGTAGCGTTACTTCCTCAGGTTTGGATGTTTTCTCAAAGTTTCTCGGCTCTTGATTTATTCTTGTTTTTGATCTCGAATTCACGCAATCTGAAATAAACTGATAATATTTGTTAGATAATAACAGTTCATCTTATTTCAGTGATTGTCACATACAAAAATATATTTTTCAACAATTTCCCCCTATGTGATCATTACTGAAATAAGAACAGATTAAAAGGTAAGGTTGAAAATTCTTGTAATTTGGATAAAACATTTATAAAACCATATCACTTGTTTTGAAAAAGTGTGACTAGATTTTACTTATGTTTTGAAAAATGTTTGTCAAGAATATTTGTTTCTGAATCAAGGTTTCATGTTCAATTATCAAAAGGTTTTTTTTTTTTTTTGTATATGTACTTTCATAATATTCCTTAAGATTTTATAACATTTATAAAGACGACAAGTGATCTTAATAGGTCGATTCAGATGAACTTCTCATAGGTATAACTCACACTTGACTGAGGTGTTTGTTTGTTCTGGGTGCAGAACTGGTGTATAATCACTAAAGATGAGTGATATCTCTCAGTTTGAAGGTGTTGACTTATGCTTAATATGGATTTATACCTATACACTTTAGTCACTTGGTCTTCATATTAGATAATCAATCACATAAGACTGGTTTCGGCATTACTCTGAGGGTTTCTTCATTCATGTCATTGATGTTCACTCTCTCTCCGTCGGGAAATACATGTAGAGAGGTTTAGAAATATTCATAGTGAAATTTGCAACTAAGAATATTCAATTATGAAGGCTACAGTATCCCGGTAAATCTTCGGTTTTTGAGAATCTGTTTGTTTGGAAAGTTTTGAGAGATGTCTGTCTTGATGGATTGTTGTTGTAAATATTTCTTTTCTTTGGTGAAGTGTTCACCTTTGTCTTTATCTTTTCTTGTTTTTTTTTGTGTGAATACACATTGTATAAAGGATATATGATGTGGTTGTCAATTGTGATTTGTTGACAGCATTTGTTGGATGTGACTTTGTCGTTTCTTCATTTGTCAGATTTGTTATGCCAGATGATGAAGCTTTTCTTTGAAGTGGTTTGATTGAGGATAGGGATAGGTGATATAATAGACAGTTTGTCTAATATATAAGAAAATGAATGTATCGTCCCTGGTCATTTTGATATCTAAGCAAAAATGAGACTAGCATCACGGTATAAGAGTATAAATCCTATAAGTCATAATGAAAACACCTTTGCTCACAGAAATGAATTTCACTTAGCAGTTAAAGACGAGGCACAAATTCTCACATGGGTTTGGTTTTCATCTGAATCTCCTGATCTTTTGTCCCTTAATTGATAAAATCGTTATATTTGAAATAAATTCAAAGGGAATAAGAGAATGTACATAACGAAAATTTTGAGATTTGAACCTTCACTTTAATTTAAGAATCAATATGACTGAGAACATTCATCGAGCATAAGTATCTGAAAATTTAGTCAAGAAGATGTTAATCACATGGTTTTATAAGGACTTTAAAAGATAAAACTTTATCCTAATTTTTTGTGATTTTTGATTATGTGGATGTTTTTGGAAAATTTTGGTTATTTGAATGTTTTTGGAAGATTTTGGTTATTTGAATGTTTTTGGAAAATTTTGACTATTTGACTGAAAGTAAACACTCTTTTGTACAAACAAAATGTAAGAGATTAGGGATGAATGTTATCTGGATTCAACATTCCTAGACGGCCTAGGAAGTATTGAAACTTGGTTTCGTCTAAAGCCTTAGTAAAGACATCGGCAATTTGATCTTTGGTGTTTATGAAGTGCAATTCGATATGACCTTTTTGTATGTTGTCTTTGAGGAAATGATATCGAATGTCAATGTGCTTTGTCATGGAATGATGCACGGGATTGTGAGAAATGGCAATTGCGCTGGTTGAGTCACAAAATATGGGAATTTGTGATACTTTGTAGCCATAGTCACGTAATTGAGTTTTCATCCACATGACTTGTGAACAACAGCTTGCGGCAGCTACATATTCAGCTTCTGCGGTTGAAGTGGACACGCATGATTGTTTCTTTGAAGTCCAACTTACCAGTCTGCCTCCTAGAAATTGACAAGAACCAGATGTGCTTTTCCTGTCTAGTCTGCATCCTCCATAGTCGGAGTCGGTGAAGGCGTTAAGCTGAAAATCAGAGTTAGCTGGATACCAAAGGCCAAGAGATGGAGTTCCTTTAAGATATTTAAAAATTCTTTTTACAGCTATAGCATGAGATTCCATAGGATTGGCTTGGTATCTGGCACAGACACATGTAGAAAACATGATGTCGGGTCTGCTGGCTGTGAGGTATAGGAGTGATCCTATCATTCCTCGATATTTCTTTTGATCAACAAGCTTGCCATTTAAGTCTGCATCTAATTTGTAACCAAGGGCCATTGGGGTTTTTGCTGTATTGGATTTATCAAGGGAAAAACGAGTTAGAAGATTTTTGACATAATTTTCTTGATTGATGAAAATTCCATCTGATGATTGTTTGACTTGTAGTCCAAGAAAAGTAGTCATTTCTCCTATCATGCTCATCTCAAATTTGCTCTTCATTAAATCTGCAAACTTGATACTCAAGGATTCATCAGTAGAACCGAAAATAATGTCATCGACATATATTTGAACGATTAACAGATGTTTATTAAAAATTTTACGAAAGAGAGTTTGATCAATTGAACCTCTTTTGAATCCTGATTCTTCTAGAAATGTTGACAATGTTGAATACCAGGCTCGAGGTGCTTGTTTTAAGCCATAAACTGCTTTTTGTAACTTAAAACTGTGATTTGGGAGCTGTGGATCTTCAAAACCTGGAGGTTGTTGAATATACACATCGCGATCAATCTCTCCATGTAAAAAAGCACATTTTACATCCATTTGGTAAACTTTGAAGTTCTTGTGAGCTGCATATGCTAGAAAGATACGAATGGCTTCGAGTCTTGCAACTGGAGCATAAGTTTCATCGTAGTCAATTCCTTCTTGTTGTGAATAGCCCTTGACGACAAGTCTTGCTTTGTTTCGACAAACTATGCCTTGATCATCAGTTTTGTTTCTGAAAACCCATCTTGAACCTACTACAGTAACATCGGGAGGAGTAGGAACAAGATCCCATACTTGGTTTCTTTCGAATTCAGCTAGTTCTTCTTGCATGGCTTTGACCCAGTCTGGATCTTTGAGAGCTGAATGGATGGTTTTGGGTTCAGTCATTGATAAGAATGCTCCATATAAACATTCATTTGAGGTAGCGGCTCTTGTTTGAATACCAGAATTGGGATCTCCTATGATTTGGTTTGTAGGATGATTCCTGGTCCATTTGTTTAGGCGAGTTTTTTCAGGTATTTCGATTGTTGTTTCTATGTCCCATTGTTCTTCTTGGTCGGGTGATTCTATTGGGAATAGATTTTGGTTGTTGTCAGATATGTCTTTTTGGATTATAGGGTGAGTATGGGGTAAAGAAGGTTCCCCCATAGATGATGCACTGGGATCATTTTGGACAGGTGGATTGGGAGTGTTCAAAGAGGAATTTGGTGTTGGTAATTCCCCCTCGACTTGATCTGTATTTTCTTGGTTTGATTGTGAAGTTTCTGCATCGGAGTTTCCTGTAGGAAAAGTAGAAGATGTTAGAAATTCAGAATTATAAGCGGTTTTGGGTTGTTCAAAAAGTAAATCAAGATCAATTTCTATGTCCGTAGAAGGCATTTGTTGAATTGGATTTTGAAAAATATTATCGATCATTTTAGAACCAAAATGTTTACGATCCAATTTCCTGACATAAAATTCATCGAAATGAATATCGGTACTTTCTTCAATTACTCTAGTACGTTTATTCAGTACTCGATAAGCAGCTGAGGTAAAGGAGTAACCAAGGAAAATTCCTTCGTCTGATCTTGATTCAAATTTTTAAAGGTGATCTTTGTTATTCTTTATGAAGCATCGACAACCAAAAATATGAAAGAATTTGATGTTTGGTTTTCGGTTGTTAATGACTTCATATGGTGTTTTATGAAGTTGTTTATGGATTAAAGAACGATTTTGAGTGTAGCAAGCTGTGGCTATTGCTTCTGCCCAGAAGTATTGTGGCAGATCAGCAAAGATGAGCATTGATCTTGCAGCTTCGCACAGAGTTCGGTTCTTTCTTTCAACAACACCGTTTTGTTGAGGAGTGTAAGGGGCTGAGAAGTTGTGTTCGATGCCTTTGTTTTTGAGAAATGAGTCTAGAGTTATGTTTTTGAACTCTAAACCATTATCACTTCGGATTCTTCGAACTGGTCGTTTGAGCTTCAATTCAATCTGTTTGATGAAGTTGATTATTTCTTCAGGTGCTTCTGACTTTAGCCTTAAAAAGAAAACCCAAGTAAAGCGTGAGTAATCATCAATAATAACAAGGATGTATTTCATCCCTTTTATGCTTTGGGTTTTTGCAGGGCCACAAAGATCAATGTGCAGTAATTCTAGTGGTTCGGATACACTAGATTCAGAAATGCTTTTATGAGAGGATTTGGACAATTTTCCTCCTTCACAAGCTGCACAAAGAGTTTCATTATCAAGTTTCAGAAGTGGCAGTCCGCGAACAAGATCATTTGCAATTAACTTGTTGATGTAGCCGAAGTTGAGATGGGAAAGACGACGATGCCACAACCAACTAATATCAGCAGAGGCTTTGGACAAGAGACAGATGTCTGGTTTTCCATAGATAAGGTCCATATCTAGTGGATACATGTTGCCTAGACGATCAGAATTAACTAGAATGGCTTTGGTCTTGGCATCTGTGATTATGCTTCGTTGTTTGGTGAAAAGAACTTCATGATTGTTGTCACAAAGTTGTGATACGCTGATTAGGTTGTGTTTCAGGCCGTCAACATAGGCTACTTTCTTGATGGTGAAGTGACCATTTGTTATGTTTCCATAACCTTTGATTCTTGCAGTCATGTTATTTCCAAAAGTAACATCTTGTTTGGATTCTGTGGGTTTGAAGTCTCGTAGAAAGCTCTGGTTTCCTGTCATATGCTTGGAGCAGCCACTATCGATATACCATGTGCCATCCTTGGGCTCTCCAGCACAAAGTGCCTGCAATTAGACAGAAATTTTAGGTACCCAAACCATGGTGGGTCCTGATTTGTTAATGGTTTTTGATAATTTGGAATCATTGTAGTATTTGTTGATTGGATGGAATGGTTGAGGTTTAAGTTGATTTATTAGATTTTCCCAAAGTGAGATTTGTTTTTGAAAACCTGTCATTTGAAACGATTTCTGATTTTGTGAAAAGTATCTTATATGTGAAGTTCTGTTTGATAACCTTTCTTTGTATCTGGGATCTGAATGGTTTTGGAAAACACTTTGATGATGGAATGGAATTTGGTGAAATGATGGTTTCTGAAAGTTCCTTGAGAGATTGAAGTTTATCTTTTGAAAGTGACTTTGAATCGGTTTTTGAAAAGGTTTTTGTTTTGGATTAAAGGTTTGTTTTTGTGGCACAGCGACTGGTTTCAAAGGTTTTTCTTTGAAAACAATGGGCTTGCTTTGTTCTTTTGGTTTAAAGACAGCTTGAATGGGTTGTTTATTTGTCTGTTGTTTCTTTGAATACTTTTGTCCCAGACTGTTCTTTCCAATAAAGGTTGAGTTTAAAGAGGGAACGACAGTTGGAACAGAAGTACTACCATTTTGATGATCAGAATTTTCTCCATTTAAGAAATTTTCAAGTTTGATTGTGCCATCATTCCTTGTTAGTTTAGTAGATCTCAATTGATGAGTTACTGAACTAGCAGAGTCTGATTCAGATTTTACAACTCTTTTGAATGACTTGTTGAAGAAAGTATCATCTGGGCTACAGTTTATAACAGTTTCATCATCTGAATCGTCCTCATTAGCAGATAAGAAGAAATCTGGTAGAGGCGATTTAGAGTTTTCACAAATTTTCCCATTTTTCTTTTCAGTCTCTTCATTTTCAAAAGATTCTCTTCCAATTCCCGGTTTATAATTCGTATCAATTTTGCCAGTTCCTAAGTTGTTTGCTTTAGTAAAAACATTATCACTCAATTTTCTGGCAATATTGATAGAATCCAGTTTTCCTTGAAATCTTTGATTTTCGGATTCAAGAAATTTGATTTGCTTTGAAGAATCATCTAGTTTTAGAATTAAACTAGTGTTTTTGTCAGTTAAATCTTGAACTTTTTGTTTTAACTGAAGGACTTCCTTTTCTAAGGTATCTTTTATTTCAGATGAAATAACAGATTGATTTTTTATTTCTAAGTCCCTTTTTTGTTTTAGAGCTTCATTTAATTGTTCTAGGATGTGATTATTTTCTTCAGATTTTCGTTCAATGTCTCTTTCAAGTTTGTCTCTAGTCCTTGTAGATTCTCCAAATCTGAGTTGCAAGGTTTGTAATTCAGATTTGTAGATATTGGATTTGACTATTGTGTCATGATACAGTCTGAGATCAGCTTTTAGACTGTTCTCAATCTTAGTCATGTAGGACTCAAATGGTGTTCTTGAAAGACCAAGTTCTGAGATCATAGACCATACCTGATCGATGATATATGGAGCTCTTGTGGTTGGTTCATTGTCAGCCATGAAGCAGAAATTTGACTGAGCTGGTTCAGTATCTGTTTCATCATCAGAAGTTGGCCAGTATTCCACGCTAGGTTCGTGGAATGCCATCAAAGCTTTTTGCTTTGCTTTTTGTTCTTGTTTCTTCAGCTCTTCGGCTTTTTGAGCATAGTAGGCTGAGTCTTTGGCCTTGACTTTGGCTCGACAATCTCGGGCATAATGATTTAGTCCTTTGCATTTGTGACAAATGATTACGTCATCATCATCATCGTTATTGTCAGCCTTTTGGCTCTTAACAGGTGGTCTTTCAGATGTTTGAGTTTGTTTCTGTTGAGACTGTTGTGAATGATTTTTCTGAAATCCAGAACTTTGGTTATTATAAGAGTTGTGATTATTTTGAAAACCGCGATTCTGAAAGTTTTGTCCAAAAGTGGATCTTTGTTGAAAATTTGGTCTGAAGTTTGATTGATTATGATGTGGCAAAAATCTTTCGAGATTAGTGTTTGCTACCAAAGCGCACAATTGTTGGTAATCAGCTTCATTATTTGGATCAGACAAGTCACAATAATTACTTAAAAAAGCTTGGTTTTGATTTAAATCAATTTGACTTTGATCATGAAAATGTGTTTGGTTTTGAGAGGATGTTGACAATAAAGCAAGTGGTCCTCCAAAAGAAGTAGACGTTGGTGGGTCAATCGAGGATTCATACGATTGTAATTCTCCGTACAGATTGTACAAAGATTCAGTATGAATTGCCGGATTTCCCTGAATGATGAGTTTGACCATTTTCCAGCTTTCATAAAGGTTGTTTAAAAATTTGAGGTTTATCTCATGCTGTGACTTTTTAATGCCCAAATTATTCATTTTGATGGTAATGAGATTGAACCTGTCATGAGCATCATGGATGGTCTCATGTGAAAACATTTTGAAGTTGTCAAATTCGTTTAAAACAGATGTTTTCTTGTTTCCAATGATTCTCTCATTTCCTTCAAAACGATTTTTCAAAGTTTGCCAAATTTGGTTTGCAGTTAAAAGGATTATATCATTCATTTGGCTTAGAATACTATGGGGTATTCCAGACACAAGCTCCTTTTTTGGCTTGAAGTTCAAGTTTCTTCCTTTCATTCAGTATATCCAAGTTACTCGTAAGAGAGGTCATGTTATCTGGTAGAGATCCGTCTACACATTTCCACACGTCTTCACTTATAGAGTTGAGATGAAGATTCATACGACCTACCCATGATTTATATTCTTCGGGAATAGGAATGGGTGCTCGAGTACCTGAACCTATACTGTTAGCAATAGATACAGAATTTATGTTTGAGTAGTTTGCGGAAGACATTTTTTTTGTTAACGAAAATGTGATGTTAAGATGAAATTTTTAAAGGAAACTTGTTGGTGGTTTATAAAAACGCTACACAAAAGATCTCGACAAAAATTTTCAAAATAAATCACACAAGTAATTTTTAAACGTTTTTTTTTTTTTTTTTTGTTTAGAACAAGTGATATTAAGATGAAATTTTTAAAGAAAACTTATTGGTGGTTTATAAAAACGCTACACAAAAGTTCTCAACAAAAATTTCAAAGTAAATCACACAAGCTCTGATACCAATTGTTGAAAAATACGATAGCTGATCTCCACAAATAAGGTTTTTAAGCCTATTACTGTGTGACAGATATGTATTTTATTTATAATATGCGGAATAAATAAGAGTTGCGGAATAAAATAAAACGGTAAGTCTAAACTAGACAATATTTAAATAGACAGAAAGCGGTAGATAAAGTAAAAGTTAGAAGTTAGAGGTTAGATGTAATAAACGCCATTATCAACGATAAAGTGTTTTTACAATAAATAAAAAGGTTAGAAGTTAGATGTTAGAAGTTAGATGTTAGAAGTTAGATGTCTCGGTTAAATACAATCCACATATGTTTTCGTTGTCAAGGTTCAATTCGGATGTATTGGATATCTGGTACAATTGATTTATAACAGTTTAAATAAATCAATAACGACACAGATAATTTATTGGAATTATAATTTCAAAAGAACTTATCGATAGCAAATGAAGATGGCGATTCTCTTTGAAGTGTCGATTCTTGTTCTTTGCTCGGCTTTTCTTGCTGAATGGTATTTCTTCGGTTTTGTGTTGGTTTGGACGTGGGTTTGCTTGAGTGTGTGTATTGTAGTTGTATTGGTGTTGTATGGGTTTGGTGTCGGGTAGAGGTTGTTTAGAGGTTTGAAGTTTTGGTGTCGGGAGGATGTCTTGTTTCTTGCGGTTGAGCTGTTTGGTTCTTGTTGCCAAATGCAGAAATTTGAGAGTCTTGAGGTTTCTGGTCGTGGGTGGGAGTGTATGGAGCTTGGTTGATGTATATGTTGTGTATGTGTGTTAGTCTTAGAAATGGCAAGAGGTGAGCTTCAATTTATAGTTGCTGATGAACAGCGTTCGCGTCGCGACCATATGGTCCGTCGCGTCGCGAAGGGGCGTGTGTCAGGTTGCTTTTGGTCGGCCACTGGTTAGTGCATTGGGTTAGTAGTCTCGCGATCAAGAAGTTGGTGGTGTCACGTTGGGTGTCTTCGCGATAGAGGTCTTCGCGTCGCGACCGTGATGGCCGTCGCGTCGCGATCGCTGTAGCGATCTGAACTTCTGTCTTTGTTCTTCTCTTCACGTCGCGACCATAGTGTCTGTCGCATCGTGATTGCTGTAGCAGTGTGATATTTTGTATTTTGCTCTTTGGTTCGTAGCGTTACTTCCTCAGGTTTGGATGTTTTCTCAAAGTTTCTCGGGTCTTGATTTATTCTTGTTTTTGATCTCGAATTCACGCAATCTGAAATAAACTGATAATATTTGTTAGATAATAACAGTTCATCTTATTTCAGTGATTGTCACATACAAAAATATATTTTTCAACATACCTTTTTCAACAAATCATTCAAAAGAGTTGTAAAATCTGAATCAGACTCTGCTAGTTCAGTAACTCATCAATTGAGATCTACTAAAGTAACAAGGAATGATGGCACAAACAAACTTGAAAATTTCTTAAATGGAGAAAATTCTGATCATCAAAATGGTAGTACTTCTGCTCCAACTGTCTTTCCCTCTTTAAACTCAACCTTTATTGGAAAGAACAGTCTGGGACAAAAGTATTCAAAGAAACAACAGACAAATAAACAACCCATTCAAGCTGTCTTTAAACCAAAAGAACAAAGCAAGCCGATTGTTTTCAAAGAAAAACCTTTGAAACCAGTCGCTGTGCCACAAAAACAAACCTTTAATCCAAAACAAAAACCTTTTCAAAAACCGATTCAAAGTCACTTTCAAGAGATAAACTTCAATCTCTCAAGGAACTTTCAGAAACCATCATTTCACCAAATTCCATTCCATCATCATAATGTTTTCCAAAACCATTCAGATCACAGATACAAAGAAAGGTTATCAAACAGATCTTCACATATAGGATACTTTTCACAAAATCAGAAATCATTTCAAATGACAGGTTTTCAAAAACAAATCTCACTTTGGGAAAATCTAATAAATCAACTTAAACCTCAACCGTTCCGTCTAATCAACAAATACTACAATGATTCCAAATTATCAAAAACCATTAACAAATCAGGACCCACCATGGTTTGGGTACCTAAAATTTCTGTCTAATTGCAGGCACTTTGTGCTGGAGAGCCCAAGGATGGCACATGGTATATCGATAGTGGCTGCTCCAAGCATATGACAGGAAACCAGAGCTTTCTACGAGACTTCAAACCCGCAGAATCCAAACAAGATGTAACTTTTGGAAATAACATGACTGCAAGAATCAAAGGTTATGGAAACATAACAAATGGTCACTTCACCATCAAGAAAGTAGCCTACGTTGACGGACTGAAACACAACCTAATCAGCGTATCACAACTTTGTGACAACAATCATGAAGTTCTTTTCACCAAACAACGAAGCATAATCACGGATGCCAAGACCAAAGCCATTCTAGTTAATTCTGATCGTCTAGGCAACATGTATCCACTAGATATGGACCTTATCTATGGAAAACCAGACATCTGTCTCTTGTCCAAAGCTTCTGCTGATATTAGTTGGTTGTGGCATCGTCGTCTTTCCCATCTCAACTTCGGCTACATCAACAAGTTGATTGCAAATGATCTTGTTCGCGGACTGCCACTTCTGAAACTTGATAATGAAACTCTTTGTGCAGCTTGTGAAGGAGGAAAACTGTCCAAATCCTCTCATAAAAGCATTCCTGAATCTAGTGTATCCGAACCACTAGAATTACTGCACATTGATCTTTGCGGCCCTGCAAAAACCCAAAGCATAAAAGGGAAGAAATACATCCTTGTTATTATTGATGATTACTCACGCTTTACTTGGGTTTTCTTTTTAAGGCTAAAGTCAGAAGCACCTGAAGAAATGATCAACTTCATCAAACAGATTGAATTAAAGCTCAAACGACCAGTTCGAAGAATCCGAAGTGACAATGGTTTAGAGTTCAAAAACATAACTCTAGACTCATTTCTCAAAAACAAAGGCATCGAACACAACTTCTCAGCCCCTTACACTCCTCAACAAAACGGCGTTGTTGAAAGAAAGAACCGAACTCTGTGCGAAGCTGCAAGATCAATGCTCATCTTTGCTGATCTGCCACAATACTTCTGGGCAGAAGCAATAGCCACAGCTTGTTACACTCAAAATCGTTCTTTAATCAATAAACAACTTCATAAAACACCAATTCCCAAATCACAGTTTTAAGTTACAAAAAGCAGTTTATGGCTTAAAACAAGCACCTCATGCCTGGTATTCAACATTGTCAACATTTTTAGAAGAATCAGGATTCAAAAGAGGTTCAATTGATCAAACTCTCTTTCGTAAAATTTTTAATAAACATCTGTTAATCGTTCAAATATATGTCGATGACATTATTTTCGGTTCTACTGATGAATCCTTGAGTATCAAGTTTGCAGATTTGATGAAGAGCAAATTTGAGATGAGCATGATAGGAGAAATGACTACTTTTCTTGGACTACAAGTCAAACAATCATCAGATGGAATTTTCATCAATCAAGAAAATTATGTCAAAAATCTTCTAACTCGTTTTTCTCTTGACAAATCAAATACAGCAAAAACCCCAATGGCTCTTGGTTACAAATTAGATGCAGACTTAAATGGCAAGCCTGTTGATCAAAAGAAATATCGAGGAATGATAGGATCACTCCTATACCTCACAGCCAGTAGACCCGACATCATGTTTTCTACATGTGTCTGTGTCAAATACCAAGCCAATTCTATGGAATCTCATGCTATAGCTGTAAAAAGAATTTTCAAATATCTTAAAGGAACTCCATCTCTTGGCCTTTGGTATCCAGCTAACTCTGATTTTCAGCTTAATGCCTTCACCGACTCCGACTATGGAGGATGCAGACTAGACAGAAAAAGCACATCTGGTTCTTGTCAATTTCTAGGAGGCAGACTGGTAAGCTGGACTTCAAAGAAACAATCATGCGTGTCCACTTCAACTGCAGAAGCTGAATATGTAGCCGCCGCAAGCTGCTGTTCACAAGTCATGTGGATGCAAACTCAATTGCGTGACTATGGCTACAAAGTATCACAAATTCCCATATTTTATGACTCAACCAGCGCAATTGCCATTTCTCACAATCCCGTGCACCATTCCATGACAAAGCACATCGACATTCGATATCATTTCCTCAAAGACAACATACAAAAAGGCCATATCGAATTGCACTTCATAAACACCGAAGATCAAATTGCCGATGTCTTTACTAAGGCTCTAGACGAAACCAAGTTTCAATAATTCCTAGGCCGTCTAGGAATGTTGAATCCAGATAACATCCATCCCTAATCTCTTACTTTTTGTACAAAAGAGTGTTTACTTTCATTCAAAAAGAAAAACCAAAAACATTCAAATAACCAAAATTTTCAAAAAACATCCACATAATCAAAAATCACAAAAAAAAAATTAGGATATAGTTTTATCTTTTTACAAAACCATGTGATATCTTTTACACAAAAGGTATTCGCGAAAATCAAGAAAAGATAAAACAAAGGTGAACAAATCACCAAAGCAAAAGAAGAGTTATTACAACAATCCGTGAAGATAGACATCTCTCAAACAACGAATTCTCAAAAGATTTATCAAATATAGCTGTCAAAACCGAAGACTTACCGGGATACTGTAGCCTTCATAAATTGAATATTCTTAGTTGCAATACGCACTATGAAAATTTCTAAACCCCTCTACATGTATTTCCCGACAGAGAGAGAGTGAACATCAATGGCATGAATGAAGAAACCCTCTGAGTAATGCCGAAACCAGTCTTATGTGATTGATTATCTAATATGAAGACCAAGTGACTAAAGTATATAGGTATAAATCCATATTAAGCATAAGTCAACACCTTCAAACTAAGAGATATCACTCATCTTTAGTGATTATACACCAGTTCTGCACCCAGAACAACCAAAACACCTCAGTCAAGTGTGAGCTATACCTATGAGAGTTCATCTGAATCGACCTATTAAGATCACTTGTCGTCTTTATAAATGTTATAAAATCTTAAGGAATATTATGAAAGTACATATACAAAAACTCTTTGATATTTGAACATGATACCTTGATTCAGAAACAAATATTCTTGACAAACATTTTTCAAAACATAAGTAAAATCTAGTCGCACTTTTTCAAAACACGTGATATGGCTTTATAAATGTTTTATCCAAATTTCAAGAATTTGCAACCTTGCCTTTTAATCTGTTCTTATTTCAGTATTAATCACATAGGGGGAAATTGTTGAAAAATATATTTTTGTATGTGACTATCACTGAAATAAGATGAACTGTTTTTATCTAATAAATATTATCAGTTTATTTCAGATTGCATGAATTCAAGATCTAAAACAAAGATGAATGAAGACCCGAGAAACTTTGAGAAAACAACCAAACCTGAGGAAGTAATGCTACGAACCAAAGAGCAAAATACAAAATATCACACTGCTACAGCAATCACGACGCGACAGACAATCACGACGCGACAGACACTGTGGTCGCGATGAGAAGAGAAGCAAGGCAGAAGACCAAACTTCTACAGCGATCGCGACGCGAAGGCTCCAACGCGACACCACCAACTTTCTAATCGCGAGACTACCAACCCAACGCACTAACCAGTGGCCGACCAAAAGCACTCGACAGACGCATCTTCGCGACGCGACGGACCATATGGTCGCGACGCGATGCCTGTGTTCAGTGACTATAAATAAGAAGCAAATCTCTTGCCATTCTTAACACACTACCATATACACAACACCATTACACCCAAGCACCATATACTCTTACCCACGACCTTACACCTCAAGACACTCAAATTTCTGAATTTGGCAACAAGAACCAAACCATATAACCGCAAGAAACAAAACCTTCTCCCGACACCAAACCCATACAGCACCAATACAACTACAATACACACACTCAAGCAAACCCACATCCAAACCAACACAAAACCGAAGAAATACCATTCAGCAAGAAAAGCTGAGCAAAGAACAAGAATCGACGCTTCAAAGAGAATCGCCATCTTCATTTGCTATCGATAAGTTCTTTTGAAATTCCAATAATTTACCTGAGCCGTTATTGATTTATTTAAACTGTTATAAATCAATTGTACTAAATTCCAAGACATACAAATTGAACCAAGACAACGAAAACATATGTGGACTGTATTTAACCGAGACATCTAACTTCTAACTTCTAACTTCTAACTTCTAACCTTTTTATTTATTGTAAAAACACTTTATCGTTGATAATGGCGTTTATTACATCTAACCTCTAACTTCTAACATTTACTTTATTTACCGCTTTCTGTCTATTTAAATACTGTCTAGTTTAGATTTACCGTTTTATTTTATTCCGCAACTCTTATTTATTCCGCATATTATAGATAAAATACATATCTGTCACACAGTAATAGGCTTAAAAACCTTATTCGTGGAGATCAGTCATCGTATTTTCAACAAAGATGAAATAAAAATTTAAAACTCGTGAGTTACTTCCAAATTGGCTAAAAAACACACATAGATTCAAGAGAATGATGGTAAAGATGTTTTTTATTTTTCTTTTTTTTTACAAATGGACACAACCATCAAATAAATACAAAGATAAAGTAACAGACAAGAAAACACAATAATTGCAAAACAGGAATAGTGGAGAACGGGAATTATGGAGAACCAATAAGATAAGAATATGGAGAATGAGATATAGATAAAATAGGGAATTTTAATACTCCCCCTCAAGTTGGTGCGTGTAGGTTCCTAATACCCAACTTGTCAAGTAAGAATTTAAGTTGTTGAGTGCCCAATCCTTTGGTGAATAGGTCTGCAATTTGCATGGTGGTGTGAATGCGCAGGGGCTTAACTTCTTGAGACTCAACTCTCTCTCGAACAAAATAGCAATCCATCTCAACATGTTTGGTTCGTTCGTGGAAAACAGGGTTATTAGCGATGTGTCTAGCCGCCTGATTGTCACAGAAAAGAGGAGTTGGTTCAGTCAATTCGACATTTAGTTCCTTGAGAAGCCACCGCATCCATAAAATTTCGCTAACCGTAGAGGCCATGGACCTGTATTCTGCTTCGGCAGAGGAACGTGACACCACATTTTGTTTCTTTGTCTTCCATGAAATGGGTGCTCCTCCAAGAACGAGAAGGTATCCCGTTCTAGATCTCCTGGTAATAGGGCAGCCAAGCCAATCAGAGTCGCAGTATGCGCTCATATTACAACTACCATTTCGAGGTAAAAGAATTCCTTGCCCAGCTGTTCCCTTTAGGTACCGTAACACTCGGTGTGCCGCATCCAAGTGACTCTGTCTTGGGTCAGCCACAAATTGGCTTAACACATTTACAGAGTAAGCAATGTTGGGTCTAGTGGCTTGTAAATAGAGGAGGCGACCTACTAAGCGGCGGTATCGACTAGCATCAACTTTGGATTCTTCACTCCTTTTATCTAATATCAAATTTTACTCGAAAGGAGACGGGCTTGGTTTACACCCTTGAAGCCCACAATCTTCAAGGATATCCAGAATGTACTTTCTTTGGCTTAGAATGAGACCCTCAGAAGTACGAGCGACTTCTATACCCAGAAAGTATTTTAGAGTGCCCAAATCTTTGATGCTAAAACGTTTGTCAAGTTCTTCTTTAGTGTGTTGTATTGTTTTTACGTCATTCCCCACCATAATGACATCGTCCACATAGATGAGAGCTGCCACGAAACATGTATCCTTCTTGAAGATGAAAAGAGAGTAATCTGCTTTGCATTGCTTAAAACCAAGCTCAAGAAGAGATGATGTAAACTTTTGGTACCAATTTCGGGATGCCTGTTTGAGGCCATAAAGAGATTTATTCAACTTGCAAACTCTCGTGTCATTTTCTCTAGCAAAGCCTCGTGGCAACTTCATGTAAACTTCTTCGTTAAGGTCCCCATGCAGAAATGCATTATTGACATCTAGTTGGTTGATGACCCATCCTTTCTTGATCGCTACAGCTAGAAGTGTTCTAACAGTAACCAACTTTGCGACCGGAGCGAATGTGTCGTGATAATCAACCCCCTCCATCTGTGTGAGCCCCTTTGCAACGAGACGAGCTTTAAACCGTTCCACCTCTCCATTTGGTTTATATTTTATTTTATAAACCCATTTTCAATCGACAACATGTTTTCCACTTGGAATATCAACTAGTGTCCACGTGTTGTTTTCTTCAAGAGCTCGTATCTCTTTCTTCATCGCTTCTTTCCATCTTTCATCCTGGATAGCTTGATTAAAATTCCTTGGCTCATCACTAGAAGTAATGGCCGCTAAAAACGCTTTGTGAGATTCAGAAAACTTTTCATATGACACGAAATTAGATAATGGGTGTACCGTTGAGGGCTCTTCACTTGGTGCAGGTTTTGCATGGTCGACTGATGGGGGAAGCTCCACGTGATAGTCGCTTAAACGAACCGGTTGTGATCTGTTTCTTTTAACTCTGGTGGGTTCAGAAATATCCGGTTGCGCCTCATTACCATCTGTGGTTTCTTCCGGTGGATATGAATTTTGGCTCAGAAGATCTTCGACTTCATTCTCATTCAAAAGAGGATTGATATTGGGCTCATTGGTTCCATCATATTCACTAGGTTCATTAGCAACACTGTTTCTATTTGACTCCTCATTTGAGGTGCTTTCATCAATGTGGAATTCATCAACAGTGGGTTTCATGTGGTTTTTAATTTTATCACAAATGGGTTTATTTAAAAGATCAAGGGCGTCTACTTCTTCATAAATTAAATCATCAACCTTGAAAGGGAATTTTTCTTCAAAAAATTTTGTGTCTCTGGAGATTATGATTTTTCCTGTTTTGATGTCAAGGATTTTATAGCCTTTTGTTCCTTGTGGGTAGCCGATGAACACTCCAGGCCTCCCCCTTTCTTCAAATTTATCCCCTCTTGTGTCGGTGTTTCGATGATATGTCAAGCAACCAAAAACTCGCATATTGTCATAATCGGGTTTTTGGCTGTAAACCAGTTCGAAAGGAGTTTTATTATTGATAACCTTTGATGGCAATCGGTTAATGATGTGAGTGGCAGTCAAAATGCATTCACCCCAGAATCTCTTTGGTAAGTTTGCCTCAAATCTAAGAGATCGAGCAACTTCGAGAATGTGCCGGTGTTTCCATTCGACAACTCCATTTTGTTGGGGTGTATGGGGGCAAGTGGTTTCAAGTAAAATCCCCCGTTCATTATAAAAATCGGTCATGTTGTTAGACGTGAACTCCCCTCCATTGTCACATCTAATTTTCTTGACATGTTTTTCAAATTGAGTTTTTACCATATTGCAAAAAAACTTTAACCATTTGCTAGCTTCATGTTTGTGTTTTAGGAGGAATAACCATGTGGCTCTACTATAATCGTCTACAATAGTCAAGAAATAGCTTGCCCCCGAGAAGGATGGGGTACGATACTTTCCCCAAATATCGCAATGTATTAAATCGAAACAATCATTTGTCTTTATGAAACTTTTTGAAAAAAGTAGCCTTGTATGTTTGGCTTTAGAACAAGGGTCACACAATTTGTCTAAAGTAATATTTTTGAGAAAATCAATTGCAACAAGCTTATCTTCAGAGGCATGTCCCAACCTTTTATGCCAAGTATTCCCGGTAGTCATCATAACTCTTCTTTCGCCATTGAACAATCCCATTCGGTATAGACCTTTTATGCATTTACCCGCACCAATCAAGTTCCTCGTGTGAAGCCTCTGTATAACACAAAATTCCGGAAAAAATGTTATGGAGCATTGAAGATTGTTGGTTAATCGACTTACTGACAAAAGGTTGCAATTAAATTCAGGAATATACAGAACCCCCTTTAATTTAGCTCCCCCTTCAAGGGTACATTCCCCTTTTCCCTTTACATGTATGGCATTGCCATTAGGGATAACAACAGGTTCCTCATTTGAGCAAACAATTTTATTATTGAGGATTGTTTCATCGTGAGTTATATGATCTGTGGACCCTGAATCCACAACCCAATCGCTATCCCAACACCTCTTACCTGCCATGTTGGCTTTCCGAACACTATTGTCTTTGAAATCGTTTTGAGCAAAATGTTTCAAGAAGGAGTGATACTGCTCCTTTGTGAGACCTGGTACGGGGCTACCTTCGGTCTCAACATGAGCAGCTTTCGGTTTCACTTTGCCCGGCCACCAATCCGGATAACCGATTATCTTGAAACACCCATCTCGTTTGTGTCCATTTCTTCCACATTCAGTGCACTGTTCGTCCGTGTCTCCATGTTTCTGATACTTTGGTGCAGCTTTATTTTGAGTTGCATTGTTCTCGCGGCGGACTGGTTTAAAGGTCTTGAACGCAGCGCCTTCGGAGGGTGTTTTCTTCTCACCCGATATCATCTTTTGTCTTTCATCTTCGGCAACTAGGTGATAGGAAATCCCTAGTGTTGGTATGGGATTCATGGCAAGTATTTGAGTTTTGATCACTGCAAAATCAGCGTCCAAACCCATCAGGAACTCGTATAGTTTCTCCTTTTCCCGCAGTTCGTTCATCTTTTTACCGACTCCACATGAACATTTGTCACAGGTGCAACGAGGGACTGGTAGTATGGATTCAATCTCGTCCCAAAGGCCGCACAGCTTTGTGTAATAGGCAGAGACTGAGACCCCACTTTGGTGTGTGTTGGAGAGCGTTTGCTTCAACTCGTAAGCACGAGGGGCGCTTTCCTTTCCAAACCGTTCGCGTAAATCTGACCAGATTTCAGAGGCGGTGTTGGCGTATTTTACGCTACTCCTGATGTCCTTCTCCATAGCTGTCGTAAGCCAACATTTTACCATAGCGTCACAACGCATCCACGCCATATAATCAGTAGCCGTTTTTTCAGGTTTCTTCAACGTACCATCAACGAACCCGACCTTATTCTTGGCGAAGAGAAAGTTTAACATCTCTTGGAACCAATCGGTATAGTTACTGTCGGTGAGGGTGTCGTTGACATGCATTTGCTTCGGGTAATCCGAAGCATGAATGTAGAAAGGTGAGTTGATGTCTGGAGATCCTTCCTTCTTTGTGCCTCCATCGTCGCTTGCCATGGTGGCGATTGCAGATTCTGTATCTTATTGTTTGAACCGCTCTGATACCATCAAGAGAATGATGGTAAAGATGTTTTTTATTTTTCTTTTTTTTTACAAATGGACACAACCATCAAATAAATACAAAGATAAAGCAACAGACAAGAAAACACAATAATTGCAAAACAGGAATAGTGGAGAACGGGAATTATGGAGAACCAATAAGATAAGAATATGGAGAATGAGATATAGATAAAATAGGGAATTTTAATAGATACTTACACATAATTTATAGAAATTGGTAAGAGAAAGTGTAAAGTCTAATAAAAGCAATAAAAATGCTTATGTAAATACAAGCCCGCATTTATCTTGAGTTATTTTAGATCCTGGTTATCCTTTTTCGGTAGGAAAAGAATGAGAGTGAGTGCAATATTTCAAAGCTCTCAAGTATTGGAGACTGAAGGTTGAAGGTTGCTTATCCTGGTTATCTTTCTTGTGAATAAACCGCAACACTGTATCAAGAGAACCACATCGCAATGAGTCAAAGATACCTAAAAAAAGATTAAATGTAACTATAATCCAACAAATAAGAAAGGAAAAACATAAAAATTGTAGAAAAAATAAACCTTAGATCCTGAAATCGACATTTCAAGGCTTCAGCAGATAAGCTAGTGCGGGTGAGTCGGTGATGGTCAGATAATCCGCTGGTGGTGTGCTAACCCTTGAGGTGGTAGATAGCTTCGATAATGGGGTTGTAAGCGTCATAATTGAATAAAATAATTTAACATGATGACAAGAGATAAGTGATGACAGTAAAGTTGCCACATAAAAAACCAATTATTACTCCTCTTGCATTTCATAACTATTTTGTGCTCCAATTCAACGAAATTACAAGCCAATAAATAGTTCTTAAGTCATTAAACACGGTCTAATTACCATTATATCAATCTTTATGACAAGTTTCATATCAACTGCAAGAAGCGAAATTCAACAGCGTACATCCTGGTATAAATCATTTAGAGCTTTAGTACAACTGAAGTGAGAATTAATACAACTGCTTTAATTACCAAAAACCCACCAAACTAATCAAAAACAAAGTAAGAAAATGTGTGCTGAATTATGAGAGAAAATCTACCTTAAAAACGAGGGTTCTTAGGCATCATTAAACTTGTGAGAGCACTCTGAGTATGCAGATCCAATACCTACTCCTGCACCAAAAGCAACTAATGCCCAGTGCATAACTGGTGAACCTGATTACAAATAACACAATCGATGTTAGAATCCATGTATGGTTGGTTGAATGACTTTGCATTGATCAAGTGTAGAAGAAACCGTGAAGAAAGAGAGAGCAATCTACTGTGTATCGACACCATATTACTCAAATTATTGAGAAGAACTGAACATAAAACAAGATGCAATGGTTGCATACAACAATGAGCACATGAGACAACTGTGTTTGAATAAGAAAACAAAGAACAAGGAATTTGACAATTAGGGTATAGATCGTGTTTAAAATATATTTGAGATGAACACACTTGGGAAATTTGAAAGGAGGAAATAAACGACGGCAAATTTGTAGCCAATTAGGGCTATATCAGAAAACCTCATTTAGGGCTTGCATTTGGAGTTCACCTATGGATTCTTACCTCCGTAACATTAGAACAAGTATAGGATTATAGTAATTTATTTAACACATTACGCATTTAACAGAATAGCTCAATCAACGCGTTCATCGGCTTCTGATGCTGATTTTGCTTCTCTCATTCAGTTAGTAAACAATATGAGGTGGTGACGCATCTATTGCTAGTGGATTTTGGCTATTAGAAATCCAACAATCACAATGTAAACCAAAAGTTTACGAAAAGTTGAAGCGAACATCTGAGCGAGTCGATTGAAATGACAAAAAAGAGGCAAAATCGGTTTTGAAGGAATTGGGACTGCTCAAAGAACTTACGGAAGAGGACTAGGCCCGCAAGAACGCCGGTGGCAGAGGAGTATACGAATCGGCGAACAACCAAATCCAGATAGGCATCCCACTTTGCGTCAAGATCGTATTGAGACGGAATCTCTTTGCTTTCAGCCATTCTTTTTTGAGATTAGAAAAACCTGTGGTCTGTTGGATAGTAATGAAGGTCAAATTCGTTTCTTCATACTGAAATTTGTAACACATGCTGAAAAATATCCCAGACATTAAATCTATGAAAAGAAAAAAAACAAATCAAATGCATAAAGATTACCTGGTTTCGTGGATTATGATTTTCAGGAGGCCGTGAGATCGAGAGATAGAGAGAGGGGGATGTGGCTAGGGTTTCTGGAAGACACCGAAAGATGCAATAAGGTACAATCCAGGGTTTCAGCATCGAGAGAAGTTGAGATTTGTGGTGTTGTGTGGTGGTTGCTTGAAGGAGGAAGAGAATTGACGGCGTGAATCTGGTTCCTGATCGTGCGGAGGTGGCGCACATTACTTTGATTGGGGCGGTGGTAGCAGGGTAAAGTGGTTTCTCTCAATTACTTAAAAAGAGGTAATCGAGATTTATGAACAATCATCAAGTCAAAGCTTAATAATCAGATATTTCAAAAAAAGTTAAAAATGAATTGAAGAAGCGACGACGTAAATCTGGTTCCCGGTTCACGTTTTTAAATAATTCAAAATCCCGCTCAAATTTCTCTTTGGCATTAGATGTTATACTGTCTTAATTTTAAGACTATATGCATTGAAGTGTTGTAAGTTATATATGTGTTATAATATAGTATAGATATATAATTAGATTTTAAAGTTGTATACCGTTCTGTCAGGTACACGAAGCAGTCTTTTTTTCCAGGGACATTTTCCAACTCACAAGATCCTGACAAGATAAAGGACTGCAAAAATCAATTGAGGAAACGGTTATATGCAAGAAACATCAATGTACTTTCATTCAATTGTATATTATAACATCATAATTCTTCCTATTCTTTTTTGTTATAACATCATACTTTGAATAATCAGCCAAATTATAGCAATGTTATCTAATTGGATAGATTCCTTAAAGTATAATGTCCTAATGAGAAAAAAAAACATGAAAGTACAATTATATAATAAGGTAGATTGTTTAAAGTAAAATGACTTCATCAGAACAAAAAAGTGAAAGTACAATGATGCAATAAGAAGAAATGAAAGTAGGATGTTAATCATGGTACAACTTAAAGTGCACAAATAAATGAAAGTACGTTGCTATTTCATGTATTTAGTTGATCAACAACTGCAGGAACTAAGACTTTTCCAGTTAGGGTTTGAAGTGATGGAATCCTTGATTTCTCTATTGAACTCCTTGATTACCTTGACAATAAAATGAACAAATGAAACTCGAACCATAAAATCAACAAATGAGTTGAATATATTTATATGTAGATCAATCTTTTGGTTATATAATATGTTCTATTTACGGTAATAGCCCCAATTTAACATCAGATATGTAATTAGTACCTTCTATTGAACATCATTGTTGAGTATAAGCAGGGATGGTTTGAGTCATCAAATCCTACAAGTCTCCCCTGCAAACAATAAACAGAATGTCCTACAAAGTAAGTTATTAATGTAACAGAAAGAATATTAATCTGTCAAACAATAAGCACAACGATTTTGCATTGTAGTAAACATCCAGTTGAGACAATTTATCAAATAGTTGGAGTGCATTATCCAACAACCCATCTTGACTATAATAAACAATTGTGTGAGTGATTTGAACACTACTTTGATCGCTGCAAATGGAACATTTTGATGACGAAAACTAATCACAGATGCAGAGATAAAGATTGGAGAAAGAAAATCAGGTTATGATCAGTCACACTATCGCTAGTGGATGCTTTACAAACTAGGTTATGCCTTCTCCTTATGCACACAGACACAATTGCACAGACTCGGATACAGACATATACAAACACACATACAACACCACCTACAGACATACACATCTGCACAAAACAATACAGACACACACAACCACATACAACATACATATATCATATACACAAACTTAGTGGTAATTGGTAATCAGACTTAGCGGTAATTGGAAATCAACAGAAATCAGACTTACTGGAGAAATCAGACTTAGCCGTAATCGGAAAATCAACGAAATCAAAGTAAATCAGAAATCAACGAAGATTACAGGAGAAATCAACAAAATCAACGTAAATTAGAAATCAACAAAGTCAACGAACCTTTACAGAGAAAGAAGATTACGGAGAATTAGGTACTATGAGTGAGACATGTGAAATCTGCAATCAATCGGGACCGCTCGGAATTGTGATGAACCAGGGCATGTCGCGTGTAAACTGCTGATAACTCGAACCTAGAGGATGGAGGCAACGACGTGAACCAGTTGGCCGGTGGCGATGTAGGGTGCGATGGGAAGACGGGAATTAGGGCGTGAGCAGTGGGATTATCCCGTGTTTTTCAATTTTAAGAAAAAAATTGAATTTACATTGATTCTAAAATGTGGCGGAAAAACTTTAATTTTAAAAAATTTAAATTATTTCATTTTAAAATTTTAAAAGTACATTAATTTGTATATGTATAGGTGTATGTATTGTATGTTCATTTGCATTATAATTGATAAATAAAAAAATATTTGTAAGTATATTGTATGTTCATGTGCATTATAATTGATAAAAAAATTTAAATTATTTCATTTTAAAATTTTAAAGCTACTAGCATAAAGCCTTATTTCTAAGACCATAAGCCCTAATTCATTAGACATATGTCATAATCCCTAATCTTGATACCCAAAGCCTTAGTCCCTAAGTATAAGCTCAAAACCATAATCCCTAAGGGTGCGTTTAGTTGCGGAAAACTGCTCTGTTTTCCTGAAAAATTTTCCAAGAAAAATGAGAAATCGGAAAACGCGTTTAGTTCGTCAATTTTTCCAAAGTTTTCCAAGAAAATGAAAATTTTTCATTTTCCAAAAATTACAAAGAATTTGGAAAATTTTGGAAAACCCAAATTTATTGTTTTCTAAATTTTTCTATTTCCAACCCCACCCCACCCCTACGCACCCCCACCACACCTACCACCACCCACCTCCCACCCCCACCCCCACCCAACCCATCTCCACCTACGCACCTCCCACCCCCACCCCACCCAACCCTCACCTACCACCACCTCACTCCACCTCCACCTACCCCTACCCACCACCACCCACCTCACTCCACCTCAGCCTCCTACCCCTACCCTACCCCACCTCATCCACCTCCACCTACCCCGACCCACCCCACCCACCACCACCCACCCCCACCTCACTCCACCTCCACCTCCACCTACCCCCACCTCACCCTCCTCCACCCCACCCCACCTCCACCCAAACCTCACCCACAAACCACCCACCCCCACCTCACTCCACCTCCACCTCCACCTACCCCCACCCCACCCTACCCCACCCTACTCCCATACATCCACCCTACCCACTTACCCGCACAACCCCAAATCAAAAATTGGAAAATGAAAATTGATAGAAAATAGATATCTAAACACGTTTTCTGTTTTTCTAAAATATAAAATGAAAACGGAATCGGTTTTATCTAAACGCGTTTTCTAAATTTTCAATAGAAAACTGAAAATGAAAACTCATTTCGTTTATTTGAAAATGAAAAATGGAAAACTGAAAACAGTTTTCCGCAACTAAACGCACCCTAAGCCTTCCTACACCCTAATCCTTAAAGCCATAATCTCTATGCTTTAATCCCTAAGCCACAGGCCTAAGCCCTGATTTCTAAGACCACAAGGTCTAAGCCATTAGACATATGTCATAATACCTAATCCTGATACCCAAAGCACAAAGCCTCAAGCCCCAAGCATAAGCTTAAAGTCGTAATCCCTTATCCTCAAGCTTTACACCCTAATCCCTAATTCCCAAGCCTTACACCCTAACACCTGACATAGGGCTTAAGGTTTATGAGGTATGAGCATTAAGGCTTATGCGTTTGTAGCTTATGGGTTATGGGTTATGGGTCTTATGGCTAATGCATATACACATACACATTAACATATGTATACATACATATATACATACTCATATAAATACATAACCCTTAAGCCATAGTCCTTAACATATAACACATAGCTTTTAACACTTAATGGTCAACCAGGTAGGGTTGTGATGGGTTATGGTTAACCAGTAAGGCTGTGATGGGTTATGGTCAACCAGGAAGGGTTGTGGTGGGTTATGGTCAACCAGGTAGGGTTGTGGTGGGTTATGGTCAACCAGGTAGGGTTATGATGGTTATGGTCAACCAGGTAGGGTTGTGATGGATTATGGTCAACCAGGAAGGGTTGTGATGGGTTATGGTCAACCAGGTAGGGTTATGATGGGTTATGGTCAACCAGGTAGGGTTGTGATGGGTTATGGTCAACCAATAAGGGTTGTGATGGGTTATGGTCAACCAGAAAGGGTTGTGATGGGTTCTGGTCAACCAAGAAGGGTTGTGATGGGTTATGCTTAACCAGGTGGGTTGTGATGGGTTATGGTCAACCAACAAGGGTTGTGATGGGTTATGGTCAACCAGAAAGGGTTGTGGTGGGTTATGGTCAACCAGGTAGGGTTGTGATGGGTTATGGTCAACCAGTAAGGGTTGTGATGGGTTATGGTCAACCAGGAAGGGTTGTGGTGGGGTATGGTCAACCAGGTAGGGTTGTGGTGGGTTAGGGTCAACCAGGTAAGGTTATGATGGGTTATGGTCAACCAGGTAGGGTTGTGACGGGTTATGGTCAACCAGGAAGGGTTGTGATGGGTTATGGTCAACCAGGTAGGGTTGTGATGGGTTATGGTCAACCAGGTAGGGTTGTGATGGGTTATAGTCAACCAATAAGGGTGGTGATGGGTTATGGTCAACCAGGAAGGGTTGTGATGGGTTCTGGTCAACCAAGAAGGGTTGTGATGGGTTATGGTTAAGCGGGTAGGGTTGTGATGGGTTATGGTCAACCAGTAAGGGTTGTGATGGGGTATGGTCAACCAGAAAGGGTTGTGGTGGGTTATGGTCAACTAGGTAGGGTTGTGGTGGGTTATGGTCAACTCGGTAGTGTTGTAATGGGTTATGGTCAACCAGGTAGGGTTGTGATGGGTTATGGTCAACCAGGAAGGGTTGTGATGGGTTATGGTCAACCAGGTAGGGTTGTGATGGGTTATGGTCAACAGGTAGGGTTGTGATGGGTTATGGTCAATCAGGAAGGGTTGTGATGGGTTCTGGTCAACCAGGAAGGGTTGTGATGGGTTATGGTCAACCAGGTAGGGTTGTGATGGGTTATGGTCAACCAGTAAGGGTTGTGATGGGTTATGGTCAACCAGGAAGGGTTGTGGTTGGTTATGGTCAACCAGGTAGGGTTGTGATGGGTTATGGTCGACCACGTAGGGTTGTGATGGGTTCTGGTCAACCAGTAAGGGTTGTGATGGGTTATGGTCAAGCAGGAAGGGTTGTGATGGGTTCTGGTCAACCAGGAAGGATTGTGGTGGGTTATGATCAACCAGGTAGCTTTGATTCTTAATCCCTAACCCTAAGCCAAAAGCATAAGCCCTATGTCCTAAGCCATATGCCCTAATACCTAAGCCCTAAGTCGTAACCCGTAAGCCATGAAACATAAGCTACAATTCATAAACCCTAAGCCATAAGGTCCATACCCATAAGCCTACACCATAAAACATAAGTTATAAGCCATAACCCCTAACACTTAACTATAACCCTATGCCATAAGCCTCTAAGGCTACAACCTAAAACATAAGTCATAAGCCATAATCCTTAAACCCTAAGTCATAATCCCTAAAATCAATTAAGTGGCAAAATTCAATTTATTTTAAAATTTTAGTCAAATTGAGAGGGAAAGTTCAATTTATTTTAGAATTTTAGTAAAATTAATTGGAAAAATTAGTTTACTTCAAAATTTTGGTAAAATTAAATACTCTAGAAGATAATCTAAAAACCAACAACACAAAATTATATATATAAACCAAACCAAAAAAATTATTAAACCACGATGTCCATTTAAATTATAACAAATTTATAAGTATTTGTTTAATTTATATATTTTACAGAAGATCTCGTAATTAACATAGTTTATCGACATATTTTAACCGTATACAATTTTTATTGTTTTAAATATACTACTGTTAACCGCAATATTAACTTCTTATAATAACATATAATCATAAATGCAAACATTAAGTGGGAAAACTGCATTTTCAGGTGAAAAATTTTGGAGCCTTCAAATTTTCACTTTAATTTTGAATTTTCAATTAGTCAAAATTTAAATGAAATATTTCCTAGCCATTCCCGCAGGTTTCAAATTTCCCCCAAATATGTTCAATTTCTTCTTCTCGGGTTTCTTTGTTCTAATCATTCCTTTAAGAAAATCCAACTCATTGTCCTTTCAATCTCCATTAATCTATTTCTTTCTGATACAATCCCACAAAAATGGAGAACAAGATTGAGAAACCTGTTGGAATCCTAAGTCACATTGGATCCTTGCAATCAAGATTTTTATATAGCAAGTGGCTATTACTTTCTAATTATTATAGTAGGCAAGTGGTCTTCTATTTGGGATATATATTGAGTGTAATACCGAGAGGGTAAGACACCAATACACAGTGAGTGTGCAATACACAGTGAGTGTGAGATTGTGAACTGGTTTTTGAGTTTATATTTCCAGTTATATTCAAAGAGATATTTTGATATATTTGTGTGTTTTATACAATTGCAATCTTTAATTGGTATCAGAGCTCAAGAAACTGGGGCTTTGAGACTGTTTACCATACCTGGTGATCAAGCAGGACACCATGTCAGATGTTGAAGATCAAGAACCTCCAACTGTGAGGGAAAAGCAGATCGGCTCAACCTTGATGGCCTGTCCAATGCTCTCGTCCACAAATTATACCGTCTGGGCCCTACGAATGAAGATTGTGCTCAGAATTCATAAAGTATGGATAACAATTGATCCAGGAACAGAAGAAAACGAAGAAAAAAACGACCTGTCAATTGGTTTAATCTACCAAGCGATACCGGAATCGCTGATTATGCAACTAGGAGATGTGGAATCCTCAAAATCACTGTGGAACGCAATCAAAGCTCGGTTTGTAGGGGCAGATCGGGTCAAAGAAGCTCGCTTACAAACTCTAACATCCGAGTTTGACAGATTGAAGATGTCAGAAGCCGAAACCATCGACTGTTTCGCCGGAAAGTTGTCCGGAATCTCATCCAAATCTGCAGCACTCGGTGAATCAATTAAAGAAACAACGATGGTCAAGAAATTTCTAAAATCCTTACCTCGCAAATACATTCACATAGTCGCCTCCCTCGAGCAGGTGCTCGATTTGAAAACAGTTGGCTTCGAGGACGTAGTTGGTCGACTGAAGGCTTACGAGGAGAGGGTAAGAGAGGAAGAAGGCGGAGACGGTGGTCAACAAAGGGTGATGTTCACCCGATCTAGTGGTGGTGACGGATGGAGAAATGACGGAAGAGGATCAATCGGTGGTGACGGATGGAGAAACGGCGGAAGAGGATCGATTGGCGGCGGAGGACCGATCGGCGGCGGAGGTTACGGAGGATTGACCGGTGCTTACCGATCGCAAAGGGGAGGAGGCGGTAGCAATCGCGAAGCAGAGCAAGAATGGGGAAGAAACAGGTTTACGCCAATGTCTAATTCATTTGAAACCGGGTCGGGTGGCGGGTTCGGGTCAGGCGGATCCGGATCCGGGTATTCTTATGGATATCAGCCCAAATCAAATGGATCTTGGGCCAATTCAAATAAAAATCAGTCCAAAAACAAGCCCAATTCGAATACGGACTCGAATCGAAACCCGGAAAAAGACCTGTCAAAAGTTATTTGTTACAGATGCGATAAACCGGGCCATTACGCGTCAAAATGTCCCGAAAGACTTAAAAAATTCGAAGAAAGCAATTTTATCGATCACGAAGATACCGATGAAGCCGTATTTTTACACGAAGCCGTTCTTTGAACGAATACGTCTCTAGAAGGACTTAGAGATTCGGGTGTGATTGTTGGAATCCTAAGTCACATTGGATCCTTGCAATCAAGATTTTTATATAGCAAGTGGCTATTACTTTCTAATTATTATAGTAGGCAAGTGGTCTTCTATTTGGGATATATATTGAGTGTAATACCGAGAGGGTAAGACACCAATACACAGTGAGTGTGCAATACACAGTGAGTGTGAGATTGTGAACTGGTTTTTGAGTTTATATTTCCAGTTATATTCAAAGAGATATTTTGATATATTTGTGTGTTTTATACAATTGCAATCTTTAAAACCAATCATAAATACCATTTATGAAAATTTTCATGTGTGACACATTACTGATCACTAACAACCACATCGTAGAACTTAATAATCCAAACAACGTGAAATTTGAAGCTTTGTCACTGCTATTTTCACTAGAACCACTCCGATCGAAGTTTTTAGTTCTCTTAATCAACGTGAATCTAAAGTTTTATCGCAATTGTATTTACTATAGCCCTGCTAATAAGGTAAAATTTTGAGTGAAACTTTCTTTAGGTATATCAAGTTTTGGAATCCCTTTAGATGGCTTGAGTCATCAATCCTTTATTAGAATTTTTGATTTTTCGGCAACTGATTTGTTCTGATGTGTAAAGTTTAATTACGATTACAACTTATTGCAGATTCAATTACAATTACAATTTCACCATTTCTTGAAGCTGCCCCAGTTTGCATCCGGTGACGGGTTAGTTTCCTGACTTGAAGTTGTCCCTGCTTGCATTGTATATTGATTTCTTATTTCACCATTGTTTTCTGATTTTAAGTTTTATTTGATTTCATCATTTTCTGGGTTCTTATTTCAGATTGATTAATTCATTGAGTTTGTTTGATTTCACACATTATTCATTGAGTTTGGGTGATGAAATGATAATAAAGTATGAAAGTAAAGTAGGATTTGAGTATGCATTGAAGCTGCTCGATGATATGCTTGAAAGAATGTAATTGTTATTGTTGTAATTCTTTGGGGACTACCAAGCCGATGATAGGCTGCAAATGTCACATATTGTAGTTTTGCAATGCGTCACCCACTATTACCTAAAGCCTAAGAGAGCAAAACTACCTAACTACAACTATTACCTCCAACAATTATTCCGATGGGGCCTTTTTAATTTGGTTCCTTTTCAATTATATTTCTTTACTTATGTCAATTTAGTTATTTTTTCTAGTTATAGTCTTGGAGATGATATGATTTACTTGGAAAATGACATTGCATATTTGTTCAATTTCAAGAGCTTCTGTTCTCTATTTATCATGCTGGTGCTGAAAGCAAAAATTATATTTATCCGAGTATTCTATAGTTACAGGTGAGTAATTCTAGTTAAAATAGATACAAACACATTCTTATATACATCCAAATGTTAGTACCTAGACTCCTAGTAATAACTACCTAACTACTTTTATGAACTGACTACCAAACCTAGTACCAAATGTGTAAAAGAACTAACACAGTCTAGTAGTCATCGCAACTAATATAATCAGCATCATTGTGATTAAGTGTGATCAATACAATAGACCAACAATTTGAAATTCCATGTACATGGATATACATTAATGATTCTTATAATATTATCCTATGTCTTAATGATAAATTTATTTTGTATTTGTTTCAGTTCCTGATAATGTATATATGGTCAATGATTCCAGTTGTAATGTAACACTCAAGACAAATGAAGAGCAAGTAATCGATGAACCCGATAGAGTTGTGAGAGTGGGGATCTAGCATGGGAAACGGATGAACAAAAAAATTTGTATCTTAGAAAGGTTGAATATAATGTAATTTATTGGATTTAATTTAATTTGATAGAGATTGAAATTGTGATTGTAAAATTCTGGACATCAATTTTATCTTTTATCGTGACTATTATTATGTTTCCATACACATCACTATTTAAAATGTGATTTTAAAATACTTTTAGTCAAAGTTTGTTCCTTTTTTGGTGACTATTGTTTACATTCAGTCACACTTAAGAAATTAAAGTATGACCATAACATAATTATAGTCTCATGTTTTATATATTATTATGACTATTGCTAAGTTTTGTAACAAATTAAAATTTTAACTGTCACGAAAATTTGCTTTTAGTACCGGTTTTGATATTTATTCTGACGATTTTTACGTTTAGAAACACCACACAACCCAAATAGTGACCATAATATAGTTATAGTCACGCACTTTTTCTTATACCATGAAAAATGTTTTCTTTTAGACAAGCACTAGAAAATAAATTGTGACCATAAAATAATGGTTATATTTACTTGTATTTTTAATTTTTATGATGACCATTTTTTACCTTTGGACATAACATAACACAAAACACATGTCAATTAAATATCGATGATCACACTTTCAATGAACATAATATATATAGACTACCCAAACAATGGTTTTCTTATTAAACTTTATTTACCTATGGGCACGCTTTTTAATTCTATGCTCACCAAATCCTACATACAGTCAGACGTATTTAAAATTTCCAATACAATTGATCATATTTTGACACATGTAATAAAAATGCATATGACAATAAACCACTTAAACCGACTTCTTTTCTTACTTTTACTATGTAACCAATAAACACCATCCTATGGACACACGACTATTTTATGTGGCCATATTTGTTATCTTTTTGGACACATTAGATTTGATGTGGCCATATTTGTTATCTTTTTGGACACATTAGATTTGATGTGTCCAATATGGCACAATCACACAGTCACATGTACAATTTTCTTATGTGACCATTACGTATCTATAATCTCTAATAAAATAAATATCACATTCTTAAAACGGTAAATGTGGGTGATTGTATCATTTGGTCACATTGAACTCGAGTGTCACGAATGAGTGTCACATTTTTTGCAAATACGTGTGGTCATTGTTTAGTTTCTCGATAAAATGGTCACACAAACTAATTTACATGTGATAGTATATCATACGGATACGTACAACGGTCCACCAGCACGCCAGCGGCACGACTTGCCAGCACTCGGACGGCCAGCCAGCCGCCAGGGACCTGGCTGGACATTACCCAACTCGATAGCCACAAATGGTCGATTGCCATATGCACCAATAACAGAGTGACACATCACCCTGTAACGATCATCGTGCGATCCGTTAGGCCACGAGTGAACCAGGTGGTCCCCGAGCTACCACCTGGCTAGATGAATGGGCCAATCACAATTAGCAGCAGACGATCAACCAATAAGGTAAAGATCCGCTACCAACTGACAAGTGGTCCCCACGCAGGTATAACGGTATATGGTGATCACGCCCTTGGTGAGATCATCATCATATATCGCCATTTACTCTCACTTTTCCGTACTCACTCCATACTTTCCGACTACCTTGCTAACTTAATCGTCGGAGCGCCCTCCCAGGACCGCCTCCCGGAGTGCGTCTGACCCCATTTCTCTGTTGTTGTGAGCTCAGGTCTAGGATCCTATCGTTCAGGGGACTACTTCAAGACTAGAGTTCGCATCATTGGCGCCATCCGTTTGTGTGACGAAGCAAAGAACAACAATCTCCCAACCTTGAATGGCACACCATCCGGAAGTCAACAGGGCGACGCCCAACGAAGTCCAATACGACCCATGACGTCACTAGGAGTGGTAACACCTTCGACTCCGGCGACTGCACCCGAAGTGGTTACGGCAGCATCGCCCATAACAACTGTCTCACCGTGGCAGACCTCGATACCAACCCTGTTGACGCCGCTGCTACCTTATGTTAACCCTTTCCTCCAAACAAGGCCAACAGCAACACAACCGCCATTCCCACCTCCATTGGTTACTCTCGCAACGGCAGGAATGTCAACGACAACCCCAGTCCCGGCAAGTTTCTTACCGCCTTTTCCACCATTGTTTGCCGCGGGAACGCCGTCGACCCCATCTCCAACACCCACTGTACCACATAATTTCTTTGTAAGCGCCCCTACACCTCCAACTCAATTCACCCCACCACCATTTTACGTTAACAGTTACCCTACTGCTCCAATAATGAACCCACCTTACATGACACCGCAATACCCATTCGTGCCATTCTACCAATCCTTCCAACCACAAACACCGAATCCAATTCCGAAAATTACTGCACCGCGCTCCCCTTTTGTCAAAGAACTCCTAGATTACGAGATCCCGAGTACGGCTAAACTACCAACGTTGAAGGTATACAATGGAACCACATGCCCAGACAGCCACATTGACACTTATAAGTGGCACATGACCTCGCTGAAGTTAGATCAACGCTTTTGGTGTACGTACTTCCCAACAACGCTGGACGGGAACGTGGGTGCATGGTTCAAAAGTTTAGCACCAAACAGTATATACAACTTTGAGCAGTTGAAACAATTGTTTCTAACAAATTTCATGCAACTACGCAAATATAGGAGCGATAATCATGCTATAATGGGTTGCAAACAGCGGGAAGGCGAGTATGTGAAGGATTACTTCAGGCGATTTAACAAAGCTACATTAGATGTACCGGGACAGGATGACCGCATGGTGACAGGAGCGTTCACCTGGGGATTGTTACCAGGACCGTTATCCCGAAAATTTCTAGGAAGATCTCCACAGACCCGACACGAGCTGAAGGAACGAGTCGAAAGGTTCCTTAGACAGGAAGAGGGTACAGCGGAAAGCAATAGTATCTCAAGGCAACAACCGATGGCCAATACAAGCGACACGATCGTTATCATTCTCACAGTCAACGCCAGGACCATTCCAGCCTTCCTCCAAGAGGAGGTAGACCTCCACGACGATTCAATCCACTTTATCGAGAGGAACCCCGGAACAGGCAGACAGATATCTATGCAGTTAAAGAATCTACCACGAACAAAGCCCCAGATAGTAGACAACAATATTGCGAATATCATAAGAATGGGCCCCATGACACCATCGATTGTGCCATGCTGAAGAAAGAAATGGAGGAGAAACACCTGAAGGGTAATTTGGTAGAAATAGCAAGAAAACTACAAGAACAATATGAAGCAGAAAGAAAAGCTGAAAGAGGAAGGAAGGATGATAAAGCAGGTGGTAAAGCTCTCGAGATTCTAGCTATTCGGGCTAATCAGAAACGACCTGACCGCCTTGATAGAGAACACACACATCATGATGTCGGCCCCCTGAACTTAGATTTCTCAATTAACGACCCGAGACCTGAAAGCTGGAAAGGAGATAACCCTCTGGTACTCACTGGATATGTCCAAAATATCAAAATCCATAGAGTATATGTGGATAGCGGAAGTGCTGCCGACATCATACATGAACACTGTTTTACCCTACTGCCTCAAGTCGTCAAGGAAGAACTGAAGCCCGCCAGGGGACGACTCGTACGATTCACTGGTCACAGTATATGGCCACTTGGAACCATCTCCCTACCATTCACGTTGAAGAGTTTCGACGGAAAACTCCACAAAACGTCACTCATCGAATTTGTCATCGTAAGAGCACCCTCAGAGCATAACATGATTTTGGGACGGCCAGGACTACTAAATTTTGGGGCGGTAGCATCTACGGTGCATGGCCTCCTGAAATTCAGAACACCAAACGGGGTAGCTTGCGTTCTGGCCGCAAGCCCCCAGACTCTAAGCTGCTGTCAGGTCATGCAACCAAAAGATATTATCAGGCCAGCCAAGAAGGCCAGGACGGAAGAGTTAAACGACAAAGATATTATTAACCAAGATTACCCCGAGCAACCGATTCGTATTGGTACCAGTTTGCCCATAAACACAAGAAAGAAAGTGATTATTCTCCTTAAACAATATAAACACGTATTTGCATGGGAGCCCGCCGATATGGTGGGAGTAGACAGAGACGTAATAGAGCACAGTTTAAATGTTAAGCCTGGAAGTAATACCATCAAGTAGAAAAAGCGGGGCCAGGCGGGTGAACGAAACATGGCAATTAATGCAGAAGTGACCAAATTAGTTGCAGCAGGAATATTGAGGGAAGCTATTTTCCCTGACTGGATTGCCAATCCGGTAATGGTCAAGAAGAGCGACGGAAGTTGGAGGATGTGTATAGACTACACAGACCTAAACAAAGCTTGTCCCAAGGATTGCTACCCTCTACCAGAGATAGATCAAAAAGTTGAATCACTTCAAGGCTTTCGGTGGAAATGTTTTCTAGACGCATACAAGGGCTATCACCAAATACAAATGAAAAAAGAGGATGAAGAGAAAACGGCATTTTACACTGATCGAGGAACGTTCTGCTATCGGAAAATGCCCTTTGGATTGAAAAATGCAGGTGCAACATACCAACGACTGGTAGATCAATTATTCCATAATCAAATCGGGCGAAACATCGAAGTCTACGTCGATGATATGGTAATAAAGAGCTTGGAAGAGACCATATTAATAACAGACATAGAAGAGACACTTAAAACATTAGAGCAGGCTAAGATGAAGCTAAACCCCGCGAAATGTGTATTTGGCGTGGAGGAAGGCCATTTCTTGGGATATTACGTGACAAACCAAGGTATCCTCCCCAATCCCGCTAAAGTAAAAGATGCCCTCGAGACCAAGCCTCCAGCCACACTGAAAGAGATGCAGACATTGAATGGAAAATTAACAGCATTAGGTCGTTTCATTGCAAAATCAGAAGAGAAAGCCCTTCCACTCTTCAACACGCTAAAATGGGAAGTCAACAAGGAAGGATTCAGGTGGACAGTGGCAGCTGACGGAGCTTGGAAAAATCTTAAGCAAGCATTGAGCAACTTACCTACGCTGGCTAGTCCTATTCCAGGTGAAATATTATCTATGTATTTATCAGCGTCACATGAAGCCATCTCAGCGGTATTAGTAATGGAAAGGAGCAACACACAATTCCCGGTGTATTTCATCAGTCGAGCACTCCAAGGCCCGGAAATCAATTACCCAATGCTCGAGAAACTGGTTCTAGCACTCGTACATGCTGCCAGGCGTCTCCGCCGATATTTCCAAGCGCACCACATTGAAGTACTCACCAGTCAGCCGCTTAAGCAGATCCTCCTAAAACCAGAAAATTCCGGAAGACTAGCCAAATAGGCCATAGAGCTGGGAGAACACACACTCACTTATCGGCCTCGCACAGGCATCAAGGCACAAGCGCTGGCATACTTCTTAATTGAAGTCCCCGACTAACCATTCACAGAAACACCGACTGTCACACGTTCTCTCGCCAAGGAACAACTATGCGAATGGACTTTATTCACTGACGGAGCATCTGGAAAAGAAGGATAAGGGGCTGGTCTGATTCTAAAAAGTCCTCAGGGCGAAGAGATCACGTACGCATTGCGCTTTGACTTTCGAACATTAAATAATGAGGCGGAATATGAAGCCTTGTTGGCGGGACTTCGACTAGCAATTGAAAATGGGGCAAAGCAAGTGACAGCCTTGAGTGACTCGTTATTGGTGACGAACCAGATAAATGGCCAATACGAAGCCAGAGACAAACGAATGCAAAAATACATGGAAGCAGTACAAAAGTTAACAAAATCTTTTGACAGTTTCTCAATTAAACAGATTCCCCGGTCAGAAAACAGGCGAGCCGATGCCTTGAGTAAGCTAGCTTCAACATCATTCGACCATTTAACCAAAAAAGTGTTAGTCGAGGTGTTACCTGAGAGCAGTATCAAAGAAAAACAAGTTAACGAAACATCAGAGGAGTCAACAACTTGGAGTACTCCTTTCATGGAATACCTCCAGCATGGGACCCTTCCAAAAGATGACACGGAAGCCCGCAAGATCCGGGTCAAAGCTCCAACTTTGCCATAATCGAAGGGAATCTTTACAAAAAAGGATACCTGACCCTTAGCTAAAATGTATAACAAAGAAAGAAGGATGTCAGGCACTAGACGAAATACACTCTGGGCTAGCAGGGGCCCATGAGGGAGCAAGGGCGTTAACGGGCAAAATCCTACGAATGGGATTTTACTGGCCCGACATTCATGCCGACGCAATGGAGATAACACGCAAATGTGTAGAATGCCAGACTTTTTCCCCAACACAGAATCTACCCGCAGCTACCCTGACAAGCATAACAAGCCCATGGCCATTCTTCCAATGGGGAATCGATATTGTCGGGCCTTTTCCGGAAGCTCCAGGAAGAGTGAAATTCCTAATCGTGGCAGTTGATTACTTCACCAAATGGGTAGAGGCGGAGCCTGTAGCCTCCATAACTGGACTTAACATCATCAAATTCATGTGGAAACATATACTCACTAGGTTTGGCACCCCACGAGTATTAATCAGTGACAACGGGCTGCAGTTTGCCGAAAACCCCTTTCGAGGATGGTGCGAGGAAAGACAAATCTGACAGCAGTTCACGTCGGTTGCTCATCCACAAGCCAATGGCCAAACAGAAGTTACCAACCGCACCATGGTGAATGGAATCAAGAAAAGACTGGGAAAGGCCAAAGGCAACTGGGTGGAGGAGCTACCAAGCGTCCTTTGGTCCTGCCGAGTAACACCAAGAACAAGCACACAAGAAACACCATTCAGCCTGGTGTACGGATCAGAAGCAATGCTCCCGCCAGAACTTTCCATAACCTCTCTACGAGTCTCTGCCTTCAGCACTGAGAAGATGGAGGAGGACCTAAGACACAATTTGGATTTGCTGGAAGAAAGACGTGAACGTGCTAGCGTTAGACAGGCAAGGTATAAGTCTAACACAGAAAGGTACTATAACAGACGGGTGAAAGGAAGGGCATTCAAGGTAGGTGACTTGGTATTGCGAAAAAATGAAGTTAGCCATGCCCAGCCGAGGGGGAAGTTAGGCCCAACTTGGGAGGGTCCATACAAGGTGGTAGAGGCACACCAGAACGGGCCATACGTGCTGGAAACCATGGATGGCAACCCGATACCGAGGACATGGAATATCCAGCATCTGAAGAACTTTCATTTCTAAAGATTAATACAAGGAGGACCGAATACCAATTACAACATCCCTCTTTTCTTTTTCTTTCTTTGTTATCTTCGAACACATGTAATGGATTTGATGTTGCAAAAAATCAAAATTTTGACGATTATATAGCATGATGTTTATGTTTAAAGCGTATTGATAACAATTGGTTGGCCTGATCACCCAACCAACTTAATACAAACGGCCGAGCACCATCTATGTTAAGTCACAACTTAGCACAATTGGCCGAGCACCACTCGTATTAAGTCACAACTTAATACAAACGGCCGATCACCATCTATGTTAAGTCACAACTTAGCACAATTGGCCGAGCACCACTCGTATTAAGTCACAACTTAATACAAACGGCCGAGCACCATCTATGTTAAGTCACAACTTAGCACAATTGGCCGAGCACCACTCGTATTAAGTCACAACTTAATACAAACGGCCGAGCACCATCTATGTTAAGTCACAACTTAGCACAATTGGCCAAGCACCACTCGTATTAAGTCACAACTTAATACAAACGGCCGAGCACCATCTATGTTAAGTCACAACTTAGCACAATTGGCCGAGCACCACTCGTATTAAGTCACAACTTAATACAAACGGCCGAGCACCATCTATGTTAAGTCACAACTTAGCACAATTGGCCGAGCACCACTCGTATTAAGTCACAACTTAATACAAACGGCCGAGCACCATCTATGTTAAGTCACAACTTAGCACAATTGGCTGAGCACCACTCGTATTAAGTCACAACTTAATACAAACGGCCGAGCACCATCTATGTTAAGTCACAACTTAGCGCAATTGGCCGAGCACCACTCGTATTAAGTCACAACTTAATACAAACGGCCGAGCACCATCTATGTTAAGTCACAACTTAGCACAATTGGCCAGACACCACTTACATTAACACCCACCATTTTTAAACTAAATCAAAAGCAACACAAACAACTAAACACCATTTCCAAAAAAAGAAGCAGTTCACAGACACAACCGACCAAACAAAACCAAAATACAACCATAACCCTGTCCGTCATACACACAAATAAAACATTTGTCCAGAACCGCTTTTAAACAACCAAAAAAACAAAAGAGATTATCCAAGAATGTCATTACAACCATATCGAAGGATGCAAACGAGCAACTCACCCATCAGCCACCACTTTAAGTAATTCTTTCAAGGCATCCACTCTGAGCTCCCCCAAACCCAACAACCCTGCATAATCAAGAGTCAGGAATTCCTCCATTGCATCATCAACCTCCCTAGCACACTCAGAGGCTGATCCTCCCTCCCCAGTATCCGAACCTCCAATCTTCAACTCCTAGCGCAGACCACGCCTGCCTGCTTCTTCACCAGCCACCTAACTTGTTCGACGGATGCGGTTGATCCCATGCATAAATTCGGGAATCAGAAATAACTTTTCCACAATCCTAACAGCGCCCTCCTTTACGACCTACTGGAGGTCTTTCTCTACTGCCTCCAAAGCAACTCCATTTTCCTCCAAAAGACGATCTTTCTCGCACAGTTCAACATCCACATTTTTGAATCGAATCATCAATGCCTCATTGTCCCGATTAAGATTCTCTACTTGATCCTCCACAAACATCTTTTCAGCAACCAGTATCTCGCACTTTCGATCAAATTGGCGGGCAGCAGCCTCCAGCCGGGCAATTTGACCCTCCAATTCCACGTTCGCCTTGCGTAAACGGGCACTTTCGGCCAGAGCATTACGGGTTTCAAGCTTCAAAGAGTCTTGGAGAGAAGAGGAAGCTGACAAGCGTTCTATCCTCTTCGCCGCAGCTGCTAAATAATAAGCAGACTCGGCAGAAGCAAACCTCAAGGTACTCACCAGATTGTCATGCGAAAAGCTCTTCATCTCGGCCTCCGCAGCCGGAGGAAACGCATGAAGAGCGAAATCGACAGCATTCTCCTGGGGAAACAAATGGGACCCATTGACAAGCTTCCACTCAGGAACAAACGGCATAGACGAGAAATCAGTAAACACATGGGTATCCAAAGCCGTACCTCTATCACCACCAGCCCAAGAACCACCCTCACCTTCAACACTAGCATCAAAACCTCCATCGCCTCCCAAACCCTCCATTCCACCGGAACCGGACAAGATTTTTGGATCAAACGACAGCTCCTCGTCATGATCTCCACCACCAGTAATCTCAGACTCTACATGAACTTTCTTTTCACCAGCATTTACCCCTTCATCATCAGGAATAGTTATTATGCCAAGATCATCCTGTTTCAACTTGTTTAGTAGATGACGACGATTCACCCTCCTGATTAACCTTGTGTCTGGAGGATTCTCCGACCCTCCCATCGATTCCCAGGCCAATTTCCTCTTGTTTGCCAGTCTGGCGGACCCCCTCAGAATACCCTCCTTATTATCTTGCCTTATTATCTTGCATCGACTCAGAAGATTCTTCACGGTCACTCTTCGACAAACCCCCAACCTTCGTATCTACTAAAGGCACACTTCCAGACGCGCCTTCCTTGGTCTTTTTGTCATCTGAATCCTGCATCTCTTGGGCCCGCATAGTAATGTCTGGATTACGAAAGGCAAACGACGCAGCCACCTTATCAACCAAATTGATTTCGCAGAATCTCAGTTCTCCCTTCCCCCACTCCTTAGCAAGAACATCTTCGAAAGGTACTTTACACGGGGTATCTACAAAGCAAAACAAAAGGGAATCAGAAACCAGTTAACGAGAAAATGAAAAGTAAGAAAAGAACAATCTGTACTCTTCCGCATTACGTAAAACTCTGGCATCTTCCCCCGCATGCGCCATGCCGTACTCATACCCCCACCGGCCAGAATAAACTCAGGGAACACCTCCGGAACGACGCGGTAACCATTTAGAATCTTCACTATTTGCTCTTGATAGGGAAACAACTGGGGAATCTGATCAGATATGGCACCAGTCCGATAATGCATCACGCCAACACGAGAGCTATTAACCCACAACCACTTATCTTGCCAATTTTTAGGCGAATACTTGGGCTTCGGGATCAGCGTATGGACAGAAGTTCTTCTATAGAAAGCATAATTTTCCCCAGAAATAGCAAAACGAAAGTAATGCTTGAACACAAAGAAATCAGGCACAATACCCAAACTGCGGCACAAAAGCTCGAAAGCCACTATTTTGTTGACAGAGTTTGGTGTTAACTGATGCAAACCAACGCCGTTACGCCGTAAAACTTCACTCATGAAATCAGAGGTTGGAAGACGATACACAACGTCAAAAGTTTTCAGATAAACGCCGGTTTTCCCCTCTGGAGGAAGGGAAAACCCTATGTTGGCGCTGGGAAGAAGAACCCCATCCTCCAGTTGAAAACCATATCGTTCAACCAAAGGACCATATACGTCGTCGGGAATCTCTTGTCGATCATGCTCAGCCATTTTTTAAGGAAAAGAGAGGGGATAAGAGGAAAAGAAAGAAGATGACAGAGGAAGAGTAAAAGCAAGCAAGGAAAGTAAAACGAAAACGGAGAAACCGAAAACCCTAAAAAAGATAATATAAAGAGGAGAGAAAGCGGGAAATTGGAAAATGTTCCTAATGATGGAAACGGATGGGTCACATCACTCACGTCAACCCTGATGACGCCGATTTTTTCGGAAAGCAAACCGCTACTTCCCTAATCTTGCTAGTCAAAACTAGACCACGTCATCGCCTTGACTACCAAGACTGGGGGGACTTGATAGTATATCATACGGATACGTACAGCGGTCCACCAGCACGCCAGCGGCACGACTTGCCAGCACTCGGACGGACAGCCAGCCGCCAGGGACCTGGCTGGACATTACCTAACTCGATAGCCACAAATGGTCGATTGCCATATGCACCAATAACAGAGTGACACATCACCCTGTAACGATCATCGTGCGATCCGTTAGGCCACGAGTGAACCAGGTGGTACCCGAGCTACCACCTAGCCAGATGAATAGGCCAATCACAGTTAGCAGCAGACGATCAACCAATAAGGTAAAGATCCGCTACCAACTGACAAGTGGTCCCCACGCAGGTATAACGGTATATGGTGTTCACGCTCTTGGTGAGATCATCATCACATATTGCCATTTACTCTCACTTTTCCGTACTCACTACATACTTTCCGACTACCTTGCTAACTTAATCGTCGGAGCGCCCTCCCGGGACCGCCTCCCGGAGTGCGTCTGACCCCATTCCTCTGTTGTTGTGAGCTCAGGTCTAGGATCCTATCGTTCAGGGGACTACTTCAAGACTAGAGTTCGGATCAACATGTATCCATAAACGTTCTCGAAATTTCATTAGTGCCCTGTGGCCACACGTTTTTTTAAATGTCGCAGGCGTTTTTCGATCAAGTGTGACCAATGTGCAATTTTGTACTAGTGGCTGTAGAGTGACAATATAGATATGTTATGATCGACACAAGGTGCCAACCACGAGCTCCTTGGTTCGACCCTTACTTACCTTAGCCAACAGAGGAGTGAGGTTTTTCATATTTTTGATCGCATCAAGGATTACGCACGTCAAATTTTGGCATCGTTTCCACAGAGTTGTGTGCTTGTCACATTGTCTCAATTTTACTTTTTTATTTATTTTCTTTTTCATCGCAAGCACATAGTGCATGCGTACACGTCGATGTGAACGTTTGTCACCTTTATTGTTAGACCCAAAAATCGAAAGGACTGTAGGGTAAGCAACAAGCGAGATCGTAAACTCAATCTCTCAAGAACAAGACACTACCAAAACAACCCTCTCAACGATAGTCAAACACACACGATTTCTTGCAGCAAGAAATATAAGAAGAATGAGCAAAAATCAACACAAAGAAATTAAGTGGTTCACTCAATCACAAGATCAAGTTACGTCCATTATCGAACTAGAGAGACTTTATATATATATATATATATATATATATATATATATATATATATATATATAGATGCGATATCAGCTTTTGGTTCTTCTGATTCTCACTTCACAGGTGATTCTGATCGCCTCGGGCTGGACCTGCGACCACAATCACAAAAGAATGGCAACGTTAGCCGTTCTCCGGGAGGAGGTCCCGGGAAAACGCTCCGATGCCTAAGTTAGATCTCCGGCGAGGTTTAGTGAGTGTATGGTATGTGTGTTAAGAGAGTATTGGTTTTCCGATCCCCTTACCGAATGCTCTACAGGGGCTTTTATATGTCTTGCCTGTCTAGCGGTGGCCGACAAGATCCTTGCTGTGGCAGGAGGGGACCAGGCTGTCCGTTGGCTGTACGACCTTTGTCCTTCGCCGCGCCTCTATTGGTTCAGACAGGCTGGACGGGGCGCGCACGATCTGTGTCTGATACGGACGCCACGTGTAGGTTGAGGAGTGTGACGCCAAGTACAGTTTACGCTGGTCGCTCCAGCGAGCGTGTCGTTAGTGAGCTGGAGTGTAGTTCTCCCGGAGAGACTTCTCCAGCGAGGTGTCTCCATTGGCTGGAATAGAGATTTCCTGGCGAGGAACTTCCAGTGGTTGGCGAGTTTAGGATCCCCAAGGAGTGCGCCAGAGGGCGCGCTAGCGGTTGCCAGATGGCACGCTATCAAGTCTCCCTAGCCTTAGGCATTATTGCGTGTGCGCAGCTAGGGATGGTGGCTAGGGCTAGCATTAAGTTAACCCACGCTGATGTGACCGTCATTCAGACGGCATTAATCATTGCTTTTGAATTTTGAAACTCCGGCTTACGACTTTCCCTTATCCGCCCTCTTTATATTCTCCTTTTTCTCTGGTTGTTGGTTCTTTTACGGTTTCTTTTCCCTTTGTCGATTTCTTTGCTCTTCTCTTTCTCTGTTCTTCTCCTTACTGTCGAAAATGAGTTCTTCTTCAGAGGTTAGTCCCGATTCTCGAAATTACGACTCACTAGTGGCTCGCTATGGCTTCCAACCGAAGGACGGTGTAGAGCTTCCTGCTGATGGAGCCGTCTTTTCCCTTCCACCGGCGGGGAAAATCGGTATGTATTTAAAACATTTCGAGGCCGGTTATCGCTTGCCTACATCAGACTTCTTTATGGTGGTTCTCGATTATTATCATGTTCATATTCATCAACTGGTCCCTAATGGCGTAAATAAGGTCATCGCGTTCGAACTTCTGTCTAGGGCTGTTCATCTAGAGCCTGATCTATATGTTTTCCGTCACTTTTTCCGATTCACCCGTGCCTCGACCGGGAATAATTATACTTTCTGCGTTCGTCAGGATCGCCCAACTCTTGTTACTGATCAAAAGGGGACTGCCCGGAACTGGGCTCAGCATTTTATTTGGGTGAATGAGTACCGGGTCGGTGCTATGAAACATCGCGTCGATCCTATCACCAATCGTGCTTTCACTCTCTTCCCTGCGAAGGAGGCTATTGCAAAGGTTCTCCAGTCTTTCCGTGTGGTTGGGGGAGAATTTCGTGAGTACATTCTGACCGGTGCCGGTATGAGTACTTCGTGGCAGCTTCGGGGCAAGATGCCCGAGTTTTTTAGCATCGTGGATGGTTAGTTCTAGTCCTTGTTAGCATTGTCTTTGCTTTTCTCCTTCTCCTCTCCCCTATTTTTTTGAACAACGTAATTGTTTGATGGCTTTTCCTTGTTGCAGGGCGAGAGCATGATATTCGGTTTATCGACGTTCTGGCGAAAAGTTACCCTGGGAGTCTCCAGTATCGTGAGATTCCGTTGATTGATTGGGTACTTCCCTCCCGTGCTTTCCGCCACGAGGCTTTTATCGTACGGGCCTCGGCGGTGCAAGAGGAAGAAAGACGGAGAGATGCTAGTGCTGGCCCTTAGGTTTTTTCGGCTGTTGATGGACGAGTTGCTGATGCGGGTGCCAGCGGTGAACAGGGTGGTTCTCCCAGGGCCTTGGTGAAGAGACGTGCGGCGTTGTTTGCCGCTGGCGATAACTCTGGCAGCGTGGTATTGCCACGACGGCTGCGTCCTCGCCGGCTGGCTAGTGGCAGTGGAGCCTCGGGTTCTGTTCCGCCTCAGTCTCCTGTGATTAATATTGCCGATGACGTGTCGTAGGGTGAAGGCCTGGAAATGGGCCAGGGTGGGGGTGCTCGTATCGGTACCCACCCTGTCGTCGAGAATGTTACTGGAGAAGGTTCTGGGGAAAGTAATCCTTCATTGCCGGTTGGGACTCCACCTCCTCGCCCGGATTTCGGTGGTTTTAGTCGTCGTGGTGGTGCAGCGGTTTTAGGACCCCCCTTCTGGCTCTGGGGAAACCAGCCAAGTTGCTTCTGCTGGAGTGTTTGTTCCTGGATGGTCTTTATCAGAGGGTGCACGCCTTTCAAACTACCAAACTGCCTTGGAGTTCACACAACATGTGTTTCCTCCAGGTACTCGTTCGGAGATGGGGAGTTATTCATCGGCCGACTTGGCAGGTTCACTCCGGTAGGCGGCTGCCCAGAGCGCTTGCTTCTTTGGTGAAAGCGCGAATCGTTTGGATCAATTGCTGGCTGCCAACACTGATCGCCCCTCTCTCCAACAGGAGTTGGATGTTGCTCGTGCTGAGGTTGTCAAGCATGAGGACTTATTGAAGGACCTTCGATCTCAAGTGGCATCTTTGCATGTGGTTGAAAGAGAGGCTGCCCGGCTGAAGGAGCAGTTAACCGTGCTTGGACGGGAGAAGACTGAGCTTCAAAATGCTTTGGCTGGTGTAAAGTCTGACAACGATGGTCTGCATATCCAACTTGAAAGCGCTGAGAGAGATGCTACAGAGCGTGACCGGGTTGCTCAGGCCAAGACGCAGGCGCTTGAGGAGGCAGAGGCGGACCTGTCCTGGCTTTTAACCAATGGTGTTGTAGGTGTTGTTGATTTGGTCATGGAAAGTCGAGACTTCGGGATGGGCGTGCATCGTCTTAAGGAGGTGTGCATGGCGGCTGGGAAAGCTCAAGGGTACTCTCGCGCGATAAAGGACATGAAGGCGGGCAAGGAGATTGCGTCAGAGGAGGAGGAGCCCCCACTTGATCTTGGTTTGGAGGTAGATGAGGCGGTGGATGCTTTCATGAATGTTGATTATGCTACGTCCTTCAAGCTTGGGGAGCTCGGTGTGCCCGACCTGAAAGCCTTGCTGGACCCGAGTAATGTTACCGGCCCTTCTCATTCGTAACAGGTATTTGTTGTTTTGTTTGCTTGTCTTTGGTGGTGTTCTTGTTGTTAAACAATGGTTGTAAGGCCCTTCTGAGGCCATTTGGACAACATTTTTTTTTGTTTTGTAAGGCTCACGAGCCAGGACAACGTTGTTTGTTGTTTATATCTGATGTTAACTTGGTGGCCGTCGTAAGCCCTTTTCTTTTGACTTGATTGCTTGTTTTTGTTGTTGTCGGACAGAATTGAGACGGATGATTGGTTAGGTCCCATCCATGGTCCCGCATTTTGGTTGTAATCGGAGATGTGTGCCGGTAGATTTCTTCCAAGGTAACCCACTTGGGTGAACCTTTGTGAAACTAAGACTGGAAATCGCTGAGTCTGTTAAGGAGTATTTCATCCTTTGGGTCTGTAAGGCTTAAGACTAGTAGTTACTAGATCTTTCTCTAGATGTTTTAGCTAGATGACCTTACTAAGGCTAGGACCAGAGGTCGTTGATCCTTTTTCAGGGTATTTCACCTGGATAACCTTGCTAAAGCTAGGACCAGGAGTCACTGATCCCGCTAGGGAGTATTTCACCCTTAAGGTTTTTAAGACTAGGACCAGGAGTCGCTGAGTCTTCTTCAGGGTGTTTCACCTGGATAACCTTGCTGAAGCTAGGACCAGGAGTCACTGAGCCCGCTAGGGAGTATTTCACCCTTAAGGTTTTTAAGACTAGGACCAGGAGTCGCTGAGTCTTCTTCAGGGTGTTTCAACTAGATAACCTTGCTGAAGCTAGGACCAGGAGTCACTGAGCCCGCTAGGGAGTATTTCACCCTTAAGGTTTTTAAGACTAGGAGCAGGAGTCGCTGAGTCTTCTTCAGGGTGTTTCACCTGGATAACCTTGCTGAAGCTAGGACCAGGAGTCACTGAGCCCGCTAGGGAGTATTTCACCCTTAAGGTTTTTAAGACTAGGACCAGGAGTCGCTGAGTCTTCTTCAGGGTGTTTCACCTGGATAACCTTGCTGAAGCTAGGACCAGGAGTCACTGAGCCCGCTAGGGATTATTTCACCCTTAAGGTTTTTAAGACTTAGGACCAGGAGTCACTAACTTTTCATCGACATTTTATTCATTTGTAACATGCATAAGTGAAAACGACATTTTCATTCATTACTTTGTTCATATGGCGGTTACAATTTTGGATGGACGTTGATGGTGGAGTTTATCCGGTAGTTTTCCTAGCAGTGGAACTGTTTGAGGTTCTGAACGTTCCATGTTCACGGTATCGCTCTGCCTTCCAAAGTTTCCAGGATGTAGCATCCCTTTGGGTTGGCCTCTGTGACTATGTATGGGCCTTCCCATGTTAGACCAAGTTTCCCTCGCGGTTCGGCGTGACTTTCTTCGTTTTTTCGGAGGACCAAGTCGCCTACTCCAAAATGTTTTTCTCTAACCCGCGTGTTGTAGTATTTCTCCGTCGCCACCTTGTAACACGGCTGTCGTATGTTGGCTAATTCTCGCTTCTCCTCCAGGATGTCTAAGTTGAGGCGGAGATCCTGGTTGTTCTTTTCTTCTGTGAATTCCGTGGTGCGTAGGCTGCCTACAAAGATTTCTGGTGGCAGGACAGCCTCCGTGCCGTACGTCAGTCTGAATGGGGTTTCGTTTGTGGACGTTCGTGGAGTGGTGCGGTATGACCAAAGTACCATGGGTAATTCTTCCACCCAGCAACCTTTCGCTTTCCCCAGCCTTTTCTTTAGTCTCATCACCAATGTTATGTTGGACACTTCAGTCTGGCCGTTGGCTTGGGGGAGTGCAACAAATGTGAACTTTTGTTTGATTAGCCTCTCGACGCACCATGTACGGAATGGATCTTCTGCAAATTATAGGCCATTGTCACTGACTAGGACTTTGGGGGTGCCGAATCTGGTTAGAATATTCTTCCACATGAACTTAATCATGTTCCTCCCCGTTATTGAGGCGACGGCCTCTGCTTCGATCCACTTGGTGACGTAATCTACTGCCACTATGAGAAACTTCACTCGGCTGGGTGCTTCCGGGAACGGACCTACTATATCGATGCCCCATTGATAGAAATGCCATGGACTTGAAATGCTGGTCATAGGGACGGCTGGTAAGTGGTGGAGCGGTGAAAAAGTTTTGCATGCGACACATTTCTTTGTTACTTTCGTTGCGTCTGAATGGATTTCTGTCCAGTATACTGACAACGCTATCGTCACACGCGTCAAAAACAATTTATAACCCACTTTTACTACGTAGATAGGGCAAGCGGGGTCGAGTCCAAGGATTTAGTGGTTAACTTTTAACGAGTTGTAAAGTAAATATTGACGGTGATGGTAAAAATATTAAAAGTGTAACTTGAGAATAGAGAAAGAATTACTCCCGATTTAGTTGTCAACAATTAGTTTCACATGTTTTATTACAATGATTCCGATGTAATTACTTTGACATAATTACAGTTTACTGACAATTACTATTACATGGGTAAATACATAACATGTTGAATCAATTACTTGTCTTAGTCTAACAATTAAGTAGATTAGGCACAAATAATGGTGTAGCAATATTATGTTTTGTCTAGATGATAGTAACGTTACAACTTATTAACATATTATTTGGGCACAAAGTATATTAACTGATTATCCGTCTTAGCTCGTTATTTAAGTGAGATAGGCACGAATAATATGTTGGTAATACTATGTCTTAAGAATATGATAGCAAGTAGAAGTAGACACAAATGATTCACTAGTTGTATTCAAAGATAGGAGAGTTCAAACGTTACAATAGTAAAACATTTGTTCGGAATCAAAGTAAAAACATATTACACTAAAGGTTGGATAACATTACCGGAAGTAATCTGAAAAGATTAGCCTTCCATGATGATCGTGGCGATAGTCTTGTTGTTTCTTGACATGTATCTTGGTGCGTGTATCCTTCGGATGATCTTGAATTACTACTAAAACTACAACCGAGATAGATGATCTATCGGTTTTAATCAACTAACTAAGATATATTTTGAACTATTACAACTGATTTTAGTAATCTTCTGAGAATTGGAGTGAATTGATGTAACTTGGTGTATATGAGTGTAAATTGGTGTCTAAATCCGTGCATAGAGAGCTTCTATTTATACTGGCTGAGCACAGTGCTCGCGTCGCGACAAACGGTCTCGTCGCGTCGCGAGGGTGCGGCCTGGTGCTACTTTTGTCGGCCACTGGTCTGGCTAGTGCGTTGTTTGGTAGTCTCGCGACTGAGAAGTAGGTATGGTCGCGTCCTGTGTCTTCGCGTCGCGACCACTGACTTCATCGCGGCGCGATCGCTGTAAGTTTTTGGTCTTCTGTCTTGATTTGCTTCACGTCGCGACACAGGGTATGTCAGGTCGCGATTGCTGTGATTTTTATGTGTTTTTGGTATTTTTGGTCTTAAGTTTGGAGTGTCACTTCCTTGGGTTTGATTGTTTCATTAGAGTTCTTGGGTCTTCTTCCTGAAAATAAACCATAAATGTTAACACACAAATCCCTCTTGATTTCCTCACACCAGCAGCTCCAGAGAACTCTGTTCAAGTTAAACATGAATCGTAATTCATGTTTAGCCACCTGTTAATATAAGCCTGTTTTGATGTTGAGCTTATCAGGATTTCCTATGGTAAAAACCATAGTTCTGGCAGATTTGCATCTGCAACACAGCAGTGGGCCGTGATGTGCAGTGTATGAAAGATGAGATATTCTCTCGTTAGCTTGCAATTTTTGTGAGGATATCTGGGGTTTAAAGACAAATTAATCATAATTCTATTGAGAGAATTAATGATATCTTAATAGGCTTTTCCCGTGATTTGTGAGATGTTTTCTATGCGAAAACAAATGGCTGGCTTTGGCTAGTATTGACCCGACAGTAGATCTATTATCACCGCCAAACTGTTGGTAGTCTGTGGTGTGCATCAGGAGCTGCCGTTGGAATGTGAGCTGTTGCCTTTTTGTTGTGAAACATGCATTCTTTATTGAAATATGACTGTTTGGTTAACAGACGAAGTAGGTTAGACGGATCTGTCTGAACCATATCTGTTATGAAGAAGCATTTTGCATGTTCTAAGGCGGTTTTTGGATACTTTTGTTTTGCACAAAAATATAGTTTTTGTGTGCCTCTGAGCGTATCTATGCGATAAAATAGTCTTTAAATGATAGTGTTTTATTGTAAAAATAAAACACTATCAAAATACTACACACTTGAGGTTTGCTTGTCCTCAAGCAAAATGGAGTTTTTTCGCATTTGCTTTCTTTTTATAAAATTTTATTTATTTTTTAGTTTTATATTTATATATATATATATATATATATATATATATATATATATATATATATATATAATTTTTTTTTTTTTTTTTTATAAAATAAAACACACTAAAATCAAATAATCAACATAATAAAAACAACTACTTAAACATAGTACAGACTTATGCTTTGGATAAGTGTAAATGAGGGTTTGCAGTGAACACTCCCACAAAGTTCTCGGGTTGCCTCCCGAAAAGCGCTAAGTTTAACGTCTGCAGCCGGACGCAGTGCCTTATACTCAATTGGTTGGATCTTTTGGATTAGTTAAAGTAATTTTATCAAAAACTACTTTTGAGTTATCCACCAATTGAATATAAGGTTTTAACCGTTGTCCATTTACTTTAAACGGTTCTCCTCCTTTTTCTGGTTTAATTTCTATTGCACCATGTAGTGCAACATCTGTTATGACATACGGACCAGTCCATTTGCTTTTCAATTTTCCAGGAAAGAGCTTGAGACGTGAATCAAATAACCATACCAATTGTCCTATATGAAACTGTTTTCGGACAATGTGGCGGTCATGAAAGTCTTTTGTTTTTTCTTTGTAAATTTTTGAACTCTCATATGCCTCTTTCCTTATTTCCTCCAGTTCTGACAACTGTAACTTTCTCTCTTCACCTGCATCAGTTAAATTAATATTAGCATTTTTGATTGCCCACATGGCACGATGCTCTATCTCTACAGGTAAATGGCATGGCTTGCCATACACGAGTCTATACGGGGACATTCCGATGGGTGTTTTATATGCTGTCCGATAGGCCCATAAGGCATCATCTAATCGAATGGACCAATCCTTTTGGTCTGGTCTGACTGTCTTTTCTAGAATTCTTTTAATTTCTCGATTAGACACCTCTGCTTGTCCACTTGTCTGTGGATGATATGGTGTACCAATTTTGTGGGTAACGCCATAGTGTTTTAAAACTTTTGCAAAATGTCTATTTTTGAAATGGGAACCCCCGTCACTTATGATGGTTCGAGGGATTCCGTGTCTAGAGAAAATGTTCTTTTTAACAAATTTGCATACGACACTGTGGTCGTTTGTTCTGGTGGCTTCAGCTTCCACCCACTTGGACACGTAATCAACAGCTAATAGAATGTACAAATTTCCAAATGATGTGGGAAATGGTCCCATGAAGTCAATGCCCCAAACGTCAAAAATTTCAACAATTAGTATCGGGGACATTGGCATCATGTCTCGTCTTGAGATTCCCCCCATTTGTTGGCATCTGTCACAAGCTTTGACATAAATGTAAGCATCTTTAAATAGAGAGGGCCAGAAAAAACCACTTTGGAAAACTCGGTGCCCGGTCTTTTTAGCACTGAAGTGTCCTCCGCATGCATAAGAATGACAGTGACGGAGAATGTCCGTCTGTTCATCATCTAACACACATCTCCTGATAACTTGGTCTGCTCCTATTTTGAACAGATCTGGATCCTCCCACAGATATTGCTTGGTTTGGGAGAAAAAGTATCTCTTTTGTTGAGTGGTCCAGTGTTGTGGTGTTTGTCCTGTTACAAAATAGTTAACCAGATTAGCAAACCATGGTAATTTTTGAACAGAAAATAATTGCTCGTCAGGGAAATCCTCCCGTATAGTTTCCCCTTGGATTTCAGCGGTTTGGATTCTGGAGAGATGATCAGCCACCACATTCTTAGATCCCTTTTTATCACCCACCAAATTAGTCGTGGTTTTGTTTCCTTCTTTTCCATCAAATGGCGGATAGCGCTATGGTCTGTGTACAAAATAACTTTAGATCCCTAGATGTAAGATCTAAATTTATCTAGAGCGTACACAACCGCCAAAAGTTCTTTCTCAGTGGTGGTATAATTTAGCTGTGCCTCGGAGAATGTTTTGCTCGAATAGCAAATAACAACGAGTTTCTTGTCCACTCTTTGTCCCAAGACCGCTCCTACAGCATAATCACTAGCATCACACATTATCTCAAAAGGAAGAAGCCAATTAGGTGCTTGCAAAATTGGTGCTTCAGTTAATTTATGTTTCAGAATGGTGAATGCTTCTTGACAGTCGTTATCAAAGACAAATGGTGCGTCTTTTAATAACAATTTGCACAGTGGCTTAGAAATGGTACTAAAATCTTTAATGAATCGTCGGTAAAATCCGGCATGTCCAAGAAAGGAGCGGATGCCTTTTACCGAGCTTGGTGGGGGAAGGGTGGAAATGATTTGTACTTTGGCTCTGTCGACTTCAAAACCGCGTTCTGAAACGACATGCCCAAGTACAATTCCCTCCTTGACCATGAAATGGCTCTTCTCCCAGCTTAAAATTAAATTAGATTCTGTGCATCTTTTTAGTACCTTCTCTAGCTGTTTTAAACAATTTTCAAAAGAGGAGCCAAATATCGAAAAATCATCCATGAAAATTTCTAATGATTCTCCCACCATATCAGAAAATATAGCCATCATGCAACGTTGGAACGTGGCGGGAGCATTACATAGTCCGAATGGCATCCTTCGGAAAGCAAAGGTGCCATAGGGACAAGTAAAGGTTGTTTTAGCCTGATCCTCGGGATGGATGGCAACTTGGTTGTATCCCGAGTATCCGTCTAAAAAACAGTAGAATTTTTTTCCAGATAGTTTTTCGACTATTTGGTCTATGAATGGGAGTGGGAAATGATCCTTTGACGTTGCAGCATTCAATTTGCGGTAGTCGATGCATACTCTCCACCCTGTGATTGGTCTGGTGGTCATCTTCTCTCCATCTTCTGTTTCGACCACTGTGATTCCTGATTTCTTAGGTACTGTTTGGGTTGGACTTACCCAATCGCTGTCAGATATTGGGTAAATAATGCCGGCGTCCAACCATTTAAGTACCTCCTTTTTGACTACTTCTCTGAGATTCGGGTTCAACCGTCTTTGTGTTTCTCGGGATGGTTTCATCCCTTCTTCAGTAATGATTCGGTGCATACAAGTCGCGGGACTTATCCCCTTCAGATCTGCTATTGTCCACCCAATAGCTTCCTTATACTTCACCAACACTTCTAACAAAGTTTCCTCTTGAGCGCCTGTTAAATCAGCAGAAATTATTACAGGTAGAGTTTTATTAGGTCCCAAGAATGAATATTTTAAATGTTTTGGTAACGTTTTCAATTCTAACACCGGTGGTACTTCAAAAGATGATTTTAACGGTGCTGAAAAGTTTGTGGGTAATTTTTCCACTTGTGGGATCCATGGTGTTTTCCATTGCTGTGTTTGAAAAACCTCTTCCATCATGTGTACCTTTTTTATGTCCATGTCCTCAACCCTGGTATTGTTAAGAAAACCTTCCAATTTATCAGATCTTAAGATGGTTGGTGTAGCTTGATGCACTAAGTCATCAACTACATCAACTTGATAACATTCATGTTCTGTTGATGAATTATTAAATGTATTAAAAACATTTAATCGGAGTTTTCTGTTCCCAAAAACGATATCCATTGCTCCTGTTCTACAATTAATTTGGGCGTTTGTTGTTGCTAAAAATGGTCGTCCCAAAATAATTGAGGCTTGACTTTCCTTATAAGTATGTTCAGTATCAAGCACTAAGAAGTCAGCTGGATAGTAAAATTCATCCACCTTGATTATAACATCGGTCAACATTCCTCTTGGGATTTTCGTGGATTTGTCAGCAAGTTGTAAAATGATGTCAGTATGTTCTAGATTGCCTAGTTCATAATGATCAAACAAATTCCCTGGAAGAATGTTGACACTTGCTCCAAGGTCTAAAAGTGCTTTTTTATGTTTATGTTTCCCACGGTGACAGAGATTAAGGGTGCTCCTGGATCTTTTAGTTTAGGAGGAAGAGAGTTGGAGACTATAGTACTTGCATGTTCTATTAAGTCTACTTTCTTTGGGAGACACGATTTTAATTTTCTTTTCTGAATGCATAAATCTTTCAGAAATTTCGCGTATGAGGGGACTTCTCTGATGAGTTTGACTAAGGGAATGTTTATTTTGACTTGGGAAAAGACTTCCCACATGTCTTCCGACTTAGTCCGTTTTGTGTCTTTAGAAGTCGACGGTTCAAGGGCTGAAGGATATGGTGCGATGTTATTTTGTTCTATTTTTATTTCTTTTTCTTTTAAATTTTTTTCTAATTCCTCTTTTTCATTATAAATTTCTTCGGTATCACTTTCCTCTTCTAAAGTTGGGTTGGGAAGAGAACTTACCTGATTGTCGACTTTCTTCCCGCTTCGTAAAGAGATGACTTGGTTGACTTGATGTTCTTTTCCCGGTCGTTGACTGTGAGAAGGATTCACAGTTGTGTTGCTTGGGAATTTTCCTTCTTCTCTTTTCCCCAGTTGTTTGGCTAATTGTGCTATTTGCTTCTCCATTGCAGCGATCGTTTTGGTGTTGGTGTCGGTCTTCTGGTATGTTTGGGTGATGAATTCCATTATTTTGTCTAGCTTTGTTCCTTCATTTTCTGGTTCCTTTCTGCTTGTACTTCCTTCTCTTCCATTGTGGTTGGGTTGAAATGTCCGTTGCTGGTTTTGATGTTGGTTTTGATATGGTCCTCTCTGATTGTTATTATTAAAATTCCCTTAATTGTTGTTGTGAAAATTCCCCTGATTGCTGGGTCTGAAAGATCTTTGTGGATTATGGTGTTGACCATATCCACTTAAATGGTTGAGTTCTTCATGCGTTTTCGTGCAATTGTGCGCACTGTGTCCCATGTTTCCACAATTTGCGCATGGTTTCTGTCCCTGCAAAACATTAACACCTCTCTCTTTTCCAAGACTTGTAAGCAATAAATCAACCTTTTTGCTTAAAGCCATGATATCAGATTTTACTCCAGTTTTCCATGTCTTATCGAGTGCTATTGTTGCAACCGTTTGGGTTGGATTATCATGTTTTTTTGTTGAGTAATTGGCTTTTGAACCATTACTCAATTGTTCCAAAAATTTCCATGCATTCTCACTATCTTGCAACATAAATGTACCACTTGAGGCAGCATTTATCATGGATTGGTTCGTGCTATCTACTCCATCAAAGAAATACCGTACAAGTTGCCAACGAGGGAATTCATGATGCGGACACGATCGTAGTAATTCTTTAAGACGATCGAAAGCATCATGAAATTCTTCGTTAGGTTTTTGTGTAAAATCTTGTATTGCTTTTCTTATTTCTGTGGTTTTACTAGCTGGGTAAAACTCTTGTAAAAAGTTGGTTCTCAATTGATCCCAAGTATTAATACTTCCAGGAGCAAGTGATGTAAACCAATATTTTGCTTTTTCTTTTAAGGTAAATGGAAATAAATGCAATTTAAACGTGTCTCTATTGGTTTCCCTTGGCGTGTTTGCATTTGCTATTGCAAGAAATTCATACAAGTGATTATAAGGATCCTCATTTTTATAACCACGAAAAAGTGGAATTACTCCAATTAGTTGTGGTCGAATTTCTACAATATGTTCGTTTCAGTGTGGAAATATTATAGGTGAAGGATCATCATAATCTCCTGGTTGAAAATGAGATGCTACGGAGTGTCTATTTGGTTGATCAAAATAACGAGGATGGAATTGAAAGTGATTACCTTCATGGAAGCCACCATTGTTTCGATTTGTGCCATTCCAATTATTGGTATTATCTCCTTGATATCCACCATTGCCATTGTTGCGGAATTGTGGAGGATTTGGTGGATGTGCTTGTGGTATGGGATTTTGAGGACCCATTTGTGGAGGTTGTATGTGTGATTCATCGGGAACATCTTCTACCAATACTTCGTCCAAATTCATTGTTCTAAATAAACGTCTTGCAATTCGATTGTTTCTAAAAGTTCTTTCAGGCTCCGGATTGAATAAGAGTGGTGAATTATTGCTACTATGCCTTGTATGCATAAACAAGTGAGTTTGTACAAGAAAGAAAATAATAATAACAATAAAATTTTAACTTTAAGCAACTCCTTAGAAATTAAGCGCACATAATCCCCGGCAACGGCGCCATTTTGACAACGCTATCGTCACACGCGTCAAAAACAATTTATAACCCACTTTTACTACGTAGATAGGGCAAGCGGGGTCGAGTCCAAGGATTTAGTGGTTAACTTTTAACGAATTGTAAAGTAAATATTGACGGTGATGGTAAAAATATTAAAAGTGTAACTTGAGAATAGAGAAAGAATTACTCCCGGTTTAGTTATCAACAATTAGTTTCACATGTTTTATTACAATGATTCCGATGTAATTACTTTGACATAATTACAGTTTACTGACAATTACTATTACATGGGTAAATACATAACATGTTGAATCAATTACTTGTCTTGGTCTAACAATTAAGTAGATTAGGCACAAATAATGGTGTAGCAATATTATGTTTTGTCTAGATGATAGTAACGTTACAACTTATTAACATATTATTTGGGCACAAAGTATATTAACTGATTATCCGTCTTAGCTCGTTATTTAAGTGAGATAGGCATGAATAATATGTTGGTAATACTATGTCTTAAGAATATGATAGCAAGTAGAAGTAGACACAAATGATTCACTAGTTGTATTCAAAGATAGGAGAGTTCAAACGTTACAATAGTAAAACATTTGTTCGGAATCAAAGTAAAAACATATTACACTAAAGGTTGGATAACATTACCGGAAGTAATCTGAAAAGATTAGCCTTCCATGATGATTGTGGCGATAGTCTTGTTGTTTCTTGACATGTATCTTGGTGCGTGTATCATTCGGATGATCTTGAATTACTACTAAAACTACAACCGAGATAGATGATCTATCGGTTTTAATCAACTAACTAAGATATATTTTGAACTATTACAACTGATTTTAGTAATCTTCTGAGAATTGGAGTGAATTGATGTAACTTGGTGTATATGAGTGTAAATTGGTGTCTAAATCCGTGCATAGAGAGCTTCTATTTATACTGGCTGAGCACAGTGCTCGCGTCGCGACCAACGGTCCCGTCGCGTCGCGAGGGTGCGGCCTGGTGCTACTTTTGTCGGCCACTGGTCTGGCTAGTGCGTTGTTTGGTAGTATCGCGACTGAGAAGTAGGTATGGTCGCGTCCTGTGTCTTCGCGTCGCGACCACTGACTTCATCGCGGCGCGATCGCTGTAAGTTTTTGGTCTTCTGTCTTGATTTGCTTCACGTCGCGACACAGGGTATGTCAGGTCGTGATTGCTGTGATTTTTATGTGTTTTTGGTATTTTTGGTCTTAAGTTTGTAGTGTCACTTCCTTGGGTTTGATTGTTTCATTAGAGTTCTTGGGTCTTCTTCCTGAAAATAAACCATAAATGTTAACACACAAATCCCTCTTGATTTTCTCACACCAGCAGCTCCGGAGAACTCTGTTCAAGTTAAACATGAATCGTAATTCATGTTTAGCCACCTGTTAATATAAGCCTGTTTTGATGTTGAGCTTATCAGGATTTCCTATGGTAAAAACCATAGTTCTGGCAGATTTGCATCTGCAACACAGCAGTGGGCCGTGATGTGCAGTGTATGAAAGATGAGATATTCTCTCGTTAGCTTGCAATTTTTGTGAGGATGTCTGGGGATTAAAGACAAATTAATCATAATTCTATTGAGAGAATTAATGATACCTTAATAGGCTTTTCCCGTGATTTGTGAGATGTTTTCTATGCGAAAACAAATGGCTGGCTTTGGCTAGTATTGACCCGACAGTAGATCTATTATCACCGCCAAACTGTTAGGAGTCTGTGGTGTGCATCAGGAGCTGCCGTTGGAATGTGAGCTGTTGCCTTTTTGTTGTGAAACATGCATTCTTTATTGAAATATGACTGTTTGGTTAACAGACGAGGTAGGTTAGACGGATCTGTCTGAACCATATCTGTTATGAAGAAGCATTTTGCATGTTTTAAGGCGGTTTTTGGATACTTTTGTTTTGCACAAAAATATAGTTTTTGTGTGCCTCTGAGCGTATCTATGCGATAAAATAGTCTTTAAATGGTAGTGTTTTATTGTAAAAATAAAACACTATCAAATACCCCCGCTCTAAGGGTTTTCCCGTGAGTGCTCTGGCGCCTTTGTGCACTCCAGCTTCGTCTGCGTGTATTTCTTCCAATACGGTCTTTCCTTCTTCCGGGGTAATGCTTTTTAGCCAAGGCTCTAAATGTCCTCGTCTATATAATGTGTCATTTCGCATTGCATATTGGGGGGCTTTCACATTGATCTTGCGTGCTTCAGCGTTATCACTTGGCAGAAGGCCTTGTGTCAAGTAGTCGATTAAAGGTGTCATCCATGTGGTGGCGGTTGTGCTAATTGGTGCTACTTTCTAGCCATCAATGCTTCTTTCTTTTAGGACCTCCACCAAGACCTCTTTTGATAAATGGTCGAATGCCGCAGAGGCTAATTTGCTCAGCGCATCGGCTTTTCTGTTGGCTGAGCGCGGGATTTGTTTGACTGTGAAAGTTTCCATCGTGGCTGCTATCGTATTCACTTCCTCTACGTGTTTCTTCATCCGCTGGTCTTTTAGTTCGTAAGCCCCGTTGATTTGGTTTGCTACTAACAAAGAATCACTATGCGCCAGGAGGTGTTCCACTCCGTTCTCCTTCGCGAGTCGCATCCCGACGAGCAGTGCCTCGTATTCTGCTTCATTGTTCGTCGTTTGGAAGTCGAATCTGAGTACATAGGTTATTTCCTCGCCTTCTAGGCTCGTTAGCACTAGACCCGCCCCCGAGCCTTCTTTGGCTGCCCCATCCGTGTGGAGCATCCAGGTTTCTGGAGGTGCGCCTAGTTCTTGTTTTGTAGGTTGACTCTTTGTTGCTTCTTCTTCCTCTGGTACTTCTGCCAGAAAATCCGCTAGAGCTTGGCCCTTGATGCTTGTTCTTGGTTTATAGTCGATATCGTGTTCCCCTAGTTCGATGGCCCACTTGGCTAGGCGGCCTGATTTCTCTGGTTTCAGTATTATTTGGCGGATTGGTTGGCTTGTCAATACCTCGACATGGTGAGCCTGGAAATAACGCCTCAGCCAGCGCGCTGCATAGATTAAAGCTAGGACTAACTTTTCTAAATGCGGGTAACGTAGCTTTGGGCCTTGGAGTGCATGGCTAACGAAGTAGACTGGTCTCTGTTGGTGTTCCCTTTCCACAGCTAGAACTGCACTTATTGCATCTGGTGACGCCGCCAGATACATGGATAACTTCTCCCCTAGGACTGGGCATGCTAATGTAGGCAACGATTTCATTGCTTCTTTTAAATGTGTCAGAGCGGTTTCTGCCTCATCTGTCCATTGGAAATTGTTTTTGTCAACGCAGCCTTTCAGCGTGTTGAACAACAGAAGGGCTTTTTCTGCTGACTTTGCTACGAAGCGTCCCAAGGCTGTGAGTTTCCCGTTGAGTCCCTGTATTTCTAGCAGGCATGCTGGTGATTTTATCTCGACGAAGTCTTTGATCTTTTCTGGGTTTGGTTGGATGCCCTCTCGCGTGACATAATAGCCCAGAAACTTTCCTTCTTCTACGCCGAAGGTGCACTTGGCCGGGTTGAGTTTCATTTGTATTTTGGAGAGTGTTTTAAGGGTTTCTTCAATGTCTTGCAACAAGGATTGTTCTGCGCGGCTCTTTATGACCATGTCGTCGACATATACTTCCACGTTTCTTCCGATTTGATCTTTGAACACCTTGTCGATGAGCCTTTGGTATGTTGCCCCATCGTTCTTTAGACCGAACGACATCTTCTGGTAGCAAAAGGTGCCGTGATCTGTGTAAAAGGCTGTTTTATCTTCGTCTTCTTTCCGCATGAGAATCTGGTGGTAACCCTTATAGGCATCTAGGAAACACTTCCACTTAAAACCTTCCAGCGATTCTACTTTCTGGTCTATCTCGGGGAGTGGATAACAATCTTTCGGGCATGCTTTGTTTAAATCGGTGTAGTCGATGCACATTCTCCAGCTGCCATCGCTTTTCTTTACCATGACTGGGTTGACGATCCACGTTGGAAAGAAAGCTTCATGAAAAATGCCGGCTTGTACTAACTTGGCGACTTCTGCGTTGATGGCGTTGTTGCGTTCTCCTGCTTGGCCACGACGTTTTTGCTTGACCACGTTGCTTCCTGGTATGACGCTAAGATTGTGTTCGATGATTGCTCTTTCTACTCCCACCATATTCGCTGGCTCCCAGGCGAATACGTGCTTATATTTTCTGAGCAGGGATATTACATATTTTCGTAACTCGGTCGGTAATGTGCTGCCAAATTGTATTTTTTGGTCTGGGTAATCGTGGTGAATTATTTCTCTGCTTTCTTTAGGCTCGTCTCTTGGGCGCTTTCGTTTGCCATCGATGTCTGCGGGTAGCATTATCTGGTAGCATTTGAGTGTCTTTTGTGGTGTTGCCAGGACGGTGGCTATGCCGGTATCCGTCGGGAACCTGATTATGCCATGTAGTGTTGATGCAATAAGGCCGAAGTATAGCGCTGCTGGTCTTCCCAGGATGATGTTGTGTTCTGATGGTGCTCGTACTACTGTGAATTCAAGCGTAACGGTTTTCTTTCGCTGACCGTCGTCTATCGTGATGGGCAGGTAGATCATCCCTGTTGGTACGATGCTGTGCCCTGTGAAGCCGATTAGATTTCCTGCTGGGGGGCACAAATCTACCCTCCATTCCGTGGCTGCTGACGGAAGCAATGTTCGAACATGATGTCTGCTGCGCTGCCACTATCGACGTGTACGCGGTGGATGATGATGTCTCGAACTCTGGCTTGGATAATGAGTGGGTCATCTCCGTTCCATCCGTCTGGCTTTCTGTCCCTGCTGGAAAATGATATTTGTTGTTCGTCGATGTCTGGTATTTGCTCTCGCGTTCTGCGATGGTGTTTGTGTATTACTAGAATCTCTGGCCCTTTCTTTGGTGCGTCCTTGTTTCTCGCTGGTGCATCGTTCCTATCGTTCTTTGGACGAATTGATTTGGCTATGTCATTTAGGTTTCCTCGTTGTATTCTTTGGTCAAGCTCTTTCTTCAACACGGCGCATTCTGCTGTGTCATGCCCGTAGCATTTGTGGAATTTGCAGTACTTAGATTGATCTCTCGGGCGTTCTGGTGTTCTTCTCGCCGGCTTGCTTTTTTCCGCCACAGCCAGAATGTCCGTCCGCTTATACCTCCTGTCATCTCTATAGTGGTTGTTGTAGGGTTTTGGGGGTTTACCTCTTCTGAAAGGTTGTCGTCTATCGCCAAGGTACTGTGAGTGGTTTTCTCTGGCTTTTGATGAGGAAGTGGCCGCAGCTTTTAGGTACGCTTCTTTGGCGGCCGTACCTTCTTCCTGGCGTAGGAAACATTTTACTCGCTCCTTCATCTCCTGGCTAGTGGCTGGTGGTTTTCCCAAGAATTTTGTTGATAATGGGCCTGACAATAAGCCATGTGCGAAAGCTCCAGTTACCAGGTTGTCGTTTTGTCCTGGTACATTTAGCGTTGCTTCATTGAATCGTTTAAAGTATGCTCTAACGGGTTCGCCTTCCAGTTGCTTACAGCCAATGATCTCTCGGATGTCTCCTCTATATTTACGTAGTTGCATGAAGTTTGAGAGAAATTGTTCCTTGAGCTCGGTAAAGTTTCTAATGCTGCTTGGCGCGAGGCTTTTGAACCATGCGCCTGCGTTCCCGTCGAGCGTCATCGGGAAGTGTGTACACCAGAAGCGTTTGTCTAACTTCAGTGATTGCATATGCCATTCGTATGTGTCGATATGGCTATCTGGGCAGGTAGTTTCATTATAGGTTTTCAGGTGTGGTAGCTTGGCTGTGTTTGGCATGTCGTAGTCGTGTATTTCTTTAATGAACGGGGATTTATATGCTAGAGGGGGAGGCGGGTTTGTGTTGTTTGTTGTTTGGATAGGAGATGTGATGGGTTGGTACATCGGCGGTAGGGTGTAGAACAGAGGGAGTGCACTGGTCGGTATGCCTCCTAAGGATGAAACGGGTGTGTTTACTGGTGTTGACGTAAAGCTTGTGAACAATGGTGCTACCGTTGGTTGGGGTGGCTGGAAGAAAGAAGTGGGTGAAGGGGTGAACATTGGTGGTCCCGTTGAGGGTTGGAATGGTGTGAATGGGTAGCTAAACGGTATATATGGCGACGGTGTACTTAAGGGTATGGGTGTTATAGTCTGTTGAAATGGCGATGAAGGAACTGGTGTTTGGGGGATCAACGGAGGTGCAGGAGGGTTAGTTCTTGGTGGCGACGGTGTTGTTGGTAATGTTTCTATCAGTATTGGGCCCAATGGTAGCATTGAACGTATGGGGCTTCCAGGGTTGCTACCATCGCTGGTTTGTTCTTCAGTCGTCATTGCCGGAGATTAAAATGGTGGTTTCTCGTTGCGTGTCACAACACGGATGGCGCCAATGATGCGATATCAACTTTTGGTTCGTCTGATTCTCACTTCACAGGTGATTCTGATCGCCTCAGGCTGGACCTGCGACCACAATCACAAAAGAATGGCAACGTTAGCCGTTCTCCGGGAGGAGGTCCCGGGAAAACGCTCCGATGCCTAAGTTAGATCTCCGGCGAGGTTTAGTGAGTGTATGGTATGTGTGTTAAGAGAGTAATGGTTTTCCGATCCCCTTACCGAATGCTCTACAGGGGCTTTTATATGTCTTTCCTGTCTAGCGGTGGCCGACAAGATCCTTGCTGTGGCAAGAGGGGACCAGGCTGTCCGTTGGCTGTACGACCTTTGTCCTTCGCCGCGCCTCTATTGGTTCAGACCGGCTGGACGGGGCGCGCACGATCTGTGTCAGATACGGACGCCACGTGTAGGTTGAGGAGTGTGACACCAAGTACAGTTCACGCTGGTCGCTCCAGCGAGCGTGTCGTTAGTGAGCTGGAGTGTAGTTCTCCCGGAGAGACTTCTCCAGCGAGGTGTCTCCATTAGCTGGAATAGAGATTTCCTGGCGAGGAACTTCCAGCGGTTGGCGAGTTTAGGATCCCTAAGGAGTGCGCCAGAGGGCGCGCTAGCGGTTGCCAGATGGCACGCTATCATATATATATATATATATATATATATATATATATATATATATATATATATATATATATATATATATATATATATATATATATATATATATATATATATATATATAGACTGAATGCTATACAAGATTACAAGTATGACTGCACTTTACAATATTCATACACTCCTTATTTGAATCTGAAGCAGGGAGATGAGTATATAAAGGAGGGGTGTAGAAAATGAGAAGACATGGATGATCTTCTAAACCTTGACATTCTGCACATAGACCAGGTGATGACTGTACAAAAGGAACATGATGTGGCAGACAAACAGTGTACGATTGGCATACCAAGCTCCTCACACCAGATGTCCTTTGTACTTCGGTATTATTATTCTAAAATGAACCATGTAATGCTCAAGTTTTCACACTCTAAAAGTCATTGTATTTGTTGATTAATTCTTATTGATGCTGAAGTTGGAACAATTTTATGGAACGATAAGTTATATCTTTTATGACTTCCATATTTTGTAGTATATTGTCGTTTAATTATTGTAGTACATTAACCTTGCAAAATACCACATATATACATTCCATGTATATATGTGAATCCCTTCATCCAAAACCACCATACTCATCCATCAATTGCTAGATTCCTCATGTAATCATCAAATCCCAATGTCTAGGGTTCATATGGAATAATATATTATTTCAAGACATTCCTAGGTATCCATAGATTGGATAGGGATATAATGAAGCTCAATAATAATCAAACAACCTTGGAATCACAGGAAGAACTTCATCCAAACATCAATTCTCGGATTGGATCAAAACCCCAAACCATAACTCAAAATTCAATCTGGCCTTGAATGTGTGTACATTCCCATCCATGTCTATCTTCTTGTAAAAATATCCATTTATACCCAATGCTCTTTAGACCTGGTGTTGGATTAACCAAGTTCCAAACTTGGTTGTCGTACATGGAATGAATCTCGCTCTCCATGCATTCTTTCCATTTGGCAGCCTCAAGCCCTGCCATCGCTTCCTTGTGGTTGGATGGTTCATCCTCACTAACCAATGTTTTATCACTGATCAGTGCGTCACCTTCTGTAGTAATATGGAAACCATAAAACTGAGGAGGTAGACGTACGCTACTGGATCTGTGAAGAGGCGGTGGAGATATGTCAATTTTCTCAACAAAAGTCTCATCCTCGGCTTGAGTACCAGTGTCAACTATATGTTCTTCATCGATTGACTCTTGAATTTCTTCAAGATCAATTTTACTCCAACTAGCTTCTTTGGATATGAGGTCTCTTTCTAGAAGCACTCCTCTTCAAGCAACAAACACTTTGTTCTCGGAAAGCTTGTTGAACAAGTACCTTAAGGACCTTTGTGGGTAACCGACGAAATGACACTTCTCTGCTCTGGGTTCGAGCTTGTCATCAGCTTCGCGCCGACCAAAGACTTAACAACCCTAGACATTTAAATGTGCCAGTGAGGGACGTTCCCCAGTCCACATCTAAGAGGGTGTCTTAGCAACCTTTTTAGTGGGACGAGGTTTAAGATATGAGCTGCAGTTTCTAAGGCATAACCATGTCTAACAACGTTTGATTTCTCCTTTCACACACATCGTTGTGTTGCGGTGTTCTTAGAGGAGAGAATTATGAAAGTATTACGCAATCCCTAAGATGATATTAGAATTCTTGATTAAGATATCCTCCGCCTCTATCGAAACGAATCATCTTAATCTTCTTGCCTAGTTGATTATCTACTTTGTTCTGAAATTCTTTGAACACTTCGAAGGTTTCCGACTTATGCTTAATCAGATAAAAATAATTGTATCTACTGAAATCATCAGTAAATGTCACAAAGTACCATTCACATTGTCTAGTGGCAGATCTGAACAGTCCATAGACGTCTGTGTGGATTAGTTCCAACAAATCCTTGCCTCTTTCACATCTTCTTGTGAATGGTGATTTGATCATCTTGCCAAGTAAACAAGATTCACATACATAATCTGACTTTAAGTCGAATGATTCCAAGATTCTTTCCGAATGGAGCTTGGCGATGCAATTCTTGTTTATATGACCAAGACGATAGTGCCATAGACGTAATTTATCGAGAACATTTTCGTTAAAATCAACATCCAAAGTTTTACTATTATTCCTACCAACAAAAACAACACTTTCATATATGTCATTACAAGGATTAGCTTTAAAACAAAACAATTATTTTATAAACCAAAATGTTGCCATTATCATTATCAAAATAAAATCTGAAACCATCCTTAAACAAAGCATAAAATGAAATAATGTTTCGAGCCATTTCTAGCGAGTAACAACAATTTAATAACTTAATCGAACTATCACTATCCAACATCAGCTTATAACTCCGGATCCTCTATCAAGGACCCAAGAATTAGAAGTCATAGTAGTATACAATTCGATCACAAATATACCTGAGGTGCCACACTCTTTGAAATTGTTGTTCTTTAGGTCCTCCAGGTACTTCGGGTAGCTATGTTTCTAGTGTCCCTTTTGTTGGCAGTAAAAGTAGATAGCCTCTTTTGGGCCACTGATAGGGGTAATATCGAAATTAGCATTCCTATTAAATCCTTGGTTGCCCTTGATTTTCCCTTTCCACTGGGATGAGAAATTTTCTTCCATTTGCCACTACCGTGATGAATAGCTGGGACAGGAGCAGGGGAGTTTGTGCCACGAGCGTGCTTCATGCTGGCCTTAGCAGTCTTCAGCATCCCGTGCAACTCCATCAAGTTGTTCATATTATAGTTCATGATAAAATGATGGTATGAACTGGAAAGCGAGTTAAGAACCATGTTAATGGCCAACTCCTTAGGCAACTGGACACCCAGATTTTCCAGCCTGTCAATGTACCTTCATTTTCTGAACATGAGTACACATAGATACTCCGTCTTGCAGTTTACAGGCTATCAGGGACTTGACAATCTCAAATCATTCCTTCCTTGCTTGATCTTGGAACATTTCCTTGAGCTGCAGGTTGATATCGTATGCACCAACATACTCGAAGCCCTTTTAGAGCACCTAGGTAATCGTCGCCAACATCAAGCGGGAAACCTTAGTCAAGTCGTAATAGTGCTTATCATAAACAGCTTTTTATTCATCAGCGGCATTATCATATACATTTGGGAGATTAGTGTCAAGGACATACTCTTTTCCCTCAAATCTCAAAGCAATCCTTCGAGCCTGGAGCGAGTCGAGATAGTTTTGACTCGTAAGCTTTTCCTTTGAGAGGACGGAAAGCAATCAGATGTTTGTTTGTGCAGGAAGAGGAGGAGGAAGTGGAAGAGGAGGAGTCGGACCCTAGTTGTTGTTATTGTTATTGGCAGACATCTATAAAACTGAGTTTAGTTTAGTTAGTTTTAACCCTTTAAATAATTACCCAATTTATTTACTAAGGCTAGGACCCAAGATTTCCTGATTGTGATGTGAAGAGGGATGTCGTAATCACATCACAATGGTCATCAAGGTAGACAAAACTTTTGTCAGTTTCATTCACTATGAAACTCCTAGATCTGTGAGATTCATTGATTTTAGTCAATGGCATGTTAATCTCATTTGTGCTCATCTAAGAATTCATGACAGGGATGCCGTAGATCATGAATCAGACGGTGAATTGGCCATGCAGAACTCGTGTGATGCCCGACTCAAGATACACCTGAGAATCACGAGTGTCACATCATTCTCAACTGTAACCTTATCTGACGTGCCGGTTAACCACACAGCTCCGCCAACAAATCATAAAGAGAATGTGTGTTTCTCATGTATAGCACATAGTTTACATTTTTATATATAATTAAAACGGGTTTTTGTTTTAATACCTTAAATTAATACTTTTAACTTGGAGAGAGAAACATTGCCCAATCAAACCCTTTCGGTAACTCCACATGGCAGTGAAGGTGCATGGCAAGGCTAGGGCAGTAATCCTAGCCTCCAAACACATAGGGAGGCACATGAAACCCTTCTAAACTCTACCAATTTTCGATGGACACACAAGGAGGCACAAAAAACCCTTCTAAACCCTAGCATTAATCAAAAATCAAGCAAGGAGGCACAAAACCCTATGGGTGTCGATTTTAACATGCATAAACAAGAACATTAAAGTCTCTAACATGCATTCTAAGATCATTACATATTTAAAACCAGAATTTCTAGCATAACCCTATTATAAAATCAATTTTAACAATAAACAGGAAATCACATTCAGCAGTTTAAGATCAAAGTGCTAATATCATATGAACAGAGGCTCTATACCATTGTTGGTATTTTATCACATAAACACAATAACATATGCAGCGGAAGACAGATAAGATCAAATTACAAAAATTCCATGAACACTGTTCAGGATCATGCAATTCATAATAGATCATAGCAACTTAAAACTTAAACAGAATATACTTCAGCAGGTCTTCTTCTTTGTGCTCTTTTCAGGGCCACGATTGTAAGGATGATCAATATCCAAACTGTGAATCCCTCTAGTGGCTTGTACCCGGTGACACCAGAAAATCAAGTAGATCAAAAGCAAAGAACTCCAACTCTAGAGAGAGAGAGAGAGAGAGGAGATTTTACCAAGGGAAGGAGGGAGGAGGAGAATTGGCAGCTCAAGGGTTTGGGATGCCTTAGGGTGTCACCCCAAGGCCTTTATTTATAGTGCATGAGCTCCTAGGGTCTTAGGAGCCTTTTAGCGACCGCACCCCATGGACGTGTTCCACTGATTATACCTTTAATTAATTACAATCCAGTCCCTTTAATTGATTCCAAATTAATTCTAGATTAATTTATCAATTCAATTATTCTTTTAGTTTCTAATTAATTTATTTTCAAATAAATTAATAAACTAAATATCATTTCCTTTATTTTGACTCTGAATGTTTTTCTGGGTTTTGAGGGCAACCCAAAAAGACTCTACATTTTATCAGAAGTATTGTAAAAAATTGATGACCTTGAACACTATTCCAACATTAACCTCATGCATCTAAAGCTCCGTGGTTGCCGTGAAATTATCAATGTAGGTATGGCGTCGTTTGCCAAGAACTGTAAGGGATTGAAGGGTTGCCGATGTTAATTAAATTGTTAGTTCTTTTTGGTTTTTTACACTTTCGCTCCGTTTTCGTGTGTTCGTGGAGTCAAACTTTGGAACATAGCTTGTGGTTGTTTTTTTGGTTCTTTGAATTTGGGGTTTATGGAGACAACGAAGATTTGAGTTGCTTATTAAGTATTACAGTTTGGGGTTTATGGAGACAATGATGGTTGCTGATGGTGAAGGTGGAGTAGGGTTAGCGTTTTCTGGCAGAGGAAGTGAAGCAACATGTGTAATATGGTGGTAATTTGTTGTGGTAGTGGTGGCAATTTGTTGTGGTAGTGGCGGTGATTTTCTTTTAATCTATTATAGCTTCATGTATCATATATCAGGATACCCGAATGTAAGTTCAATAAAAGGGGCTTACGAAGATCGAGTATCAGTTTTTATGGTTATGGAACTTTGTGGTGGAGGTGAATTGTTTAAATGAATTATAGAAAAAGGTCATTGTTCAAAACGAAAGGCAACCGATCTTGCTAAAACTATTGTTGGTCTGATTGAAGCTTGTCATTCTCTTATTGTAATGCATCGAGACCACCTGAAAAAAAAATTGTTGATAACCAAGAAGATTCACTTTTGAAGTTTATAGATTTTGGGTTGTCGACTTTCTTTAAGCCTAGACAAGTTTTTATGGTCTGACCAGTGGGTAGTTGGAGCTGGGAAGGAGCGGTGAGAGCGGGTGTTGAGAAGAAAGAGATCTGGACTGGCTTTGAAACTAATTTCTCATATGATTTTTACAGTGAAGTGTTATTTGTGTGTGTGTGTGAGGTAAGGGTAGGGTGTAGTTTTTTAATTAATAAAATAAATAATAGTTTAAAAGAAAAAAGAAAAAAAAAAGAAATTAGAAAACGTATTTTAGTCTTTTTTAGACGGGGGACCAATAGTGCATGCTTTTTGCAACCACGGGGACCATCAGTGTGAAAATAAAAAATTTGGACCAAAACTGAAAAAAAGGGATAAATCATAGAGACCAAAAGTGTAATTTACTCATTTAAAATAAAATTATTTATAAATATAATTATGAAAATAACTAGTGATAATTATTTTACGGTCATTATTTTATTTCATATAAATTCAGTGACCACTCTTTTTGGTCACAATATTTCTTGGTAAGCTTTAAAGAAGTCTAAAATCAAAAAAAAATTTAGTGATCATTATTTTTTGTAACTAATTCTCTAATATAGTAACCATATATTTTGTCACTGATTTTTAATTTGGTGACCATTATTTTTAGTTGCTAATACTTGTCGCGATTTAAAATTTTCTACAAAATTATTACTTGAGTTAGTGAAAAATTGAAAAAATAATTTTTTTAATTATAATTTAAGTAATAATAATATGTAGATTTAAAAAAGAATAAAATAGTTTACAAAAATATAATTATTAAAATGACTAGTTACTATTATTTAATGGTCATTATTTTATCATACAAATTCAGTGACCACTGTTTATCGTCACAATGTTTCTAGGTAAGCCTTAGAGAGTCTAAATACGAAAACTATTTAGTGACTGCTGGTTTTGGTAACTAATTCTCCAATATAATGTCCATCTTTTTCGTCATTAAAATTTTAGTTTATGGTTTAGTGACTGATAAATGATGACCATCATAGTATTGGTCACTTAATTTTTAACATTACTAAAATTCAGTGACGACTTAATATATGATGACTAAATGATGTTGTTAGTGACCAAAATTTAGGTTGTAACTAAAACCCTGGTCACTAGCAAATACTTTTATTGTAGTGGTACTCAATTTAGATTTATTTCCCATATGTATTTGTGGAATTTGTTGACTTTAAAAAAATTAATACATCATACTATTTATATGGCCCAAATCAATTGCTTCAAAGCTTCAACTACGCCCACATAATGGGAGGGAATTCGTTGACTTAGGAGCCCGTTGTAGTAGAAATCATGTTTAATGGTGAGATATGGATTTTAGAGACCATCAATTTTAGAATTTGAATGCTTCTAACTTGGTGCGTAAACTATCAATTTTGGAACATAAACATCATCGTGTACATGTAGAAAGCCATAAACATCACGACTAGCTAGGTGCCAAGAAAAAATAATAGGATGGTCAAAATGATCATTTTAAAGGGGCACTCTCAACCGTAAAAATTAGCATGCCCATTCTGGAAATAAAATCCAATTTGTTGGCAAGTTTTGTAAAAAAAAAAAAAAAAAGACTTTGCTAACAAAATCCAATTTGTTGGCAAGTTTTGTAAAAAAAAAAAAAAAAAAAGACTTTGCTAACAAAATCCAATTTGTTGGCAAGTTTTGTAAAAAAAAAAAAAAAAAAAAAAGACTTTGCTAACAAAATCCAATTTGTTGGCAAGTTTTGAAACAAAAAAAAAAGTCTTTGCTAAGTATATCATAGGGATCATGCTTGTAATACCGGCAAATCAAACTAATCAAACTAATCGATGGCTTATCCAAATTCTCGTTTCTTCGGCCGGCTTCTCCATTACCGGCAAATCAAACTAATCGTCGTCATTTCTGTACCGATGTTATCTTAAGCGCTTGTCCCACTTTTCCAACGAATCTTTCTTCATCAATTACCACCGAAGGCTTCCATCTTCATTCTTCTCCTTCTGCAACATCATCGATTATGTGACTTTTTCATTAACCACCGAGTAACTTGTCAATACGTATCCTCCATTATATTCACAAACGCAAACCCTATGTCATTTTGCTTTGACCACCAGTGTATCCAATGAGATTAAAGCTACACAATTGAAACCAAACCCTCCATTCGTTCAAAAACAGTTACCATCAAAAACTCTTTTCGATCATTCTTCACCCCTTCAAATCAAATCTAAACAACATCTCCAATCAAAACAAGAAACCGTTCAACAACGAAAACCATCATCCATCCACCAATTCATCCCACCGAAGCAGCAACGAAAATCAACTTAACTCAATTTTTATTTTGTTCAAATCAGATTTCTAATAAACGAACGAAATAAAAATCTCATCCCCATATTCGATCGAAATCACATCGATTCATCAACGAATCTGCTTCATAACAAAACTGCCATTTTCGTTCAACCCAAGTTAAACAATATCTGCATATTCGATTTTACAATACGACCCATTTAGAAGCATCTATCGACTACTTAGAAGCATTTATCAACTAGTCGTAGCAGTTTCATCAGGAACACATGAAAAACATTGGTCATTGAAATCAGTTTCATCCCTGGAATCATTATCGCATACAAATCCAAGATTCGATGGTTACCACAGGAAGAACATAATATCAGTTTTCAATTGAAGGAGCATTATCATCGCCGGAATCATAGAAAAAAAAATGTTCTAATCAAATCCATATCACAAATAAATTTATCTTCAACCTTCGATTAATAGAAATTAATAGAAGAATCCATATGTATCAAGCATTGATGGACATATCCCACGAAGAACACGATGGATGTGAAATAGGAACCCTAAAACCGCCGCCAATAGTATAAATCATCCAAGAAGTTAGCAATTGATGAGCTCCATAGATAACAACATATACGTTTTTTTTTCTTTTTTTAGATCCATTAACAGCAACAGATAATCTTCACGATGAACGGTAACGAAAAGGGAGCTGATCCGTACAACACATGTAAAGCATAAATTATTGTGTACGGCAAAAAATTGTTGTGTATGGATCAGCTCCCTAACAGAAATTATGAACACGTGAATTTACAGTTTGAACAGGGATGTAATTAAGACGTTGAGAGACTTACCAAATAGAATAATTGTAACTTAAATGAATATCAACAAAATCGCCAAATCGAGATCGTCCCTTGAAATAATCGCTTGAATCTTCAAGATACGGTTCTGATACCAATTGTAAAGTGCATATTTGGCATGAATGCGGAACAAGAATATCATAAACACTCAATAACGATAATCAATGTGCCGAATGATTCATAAATGTGAAAGATTACAAAGATTAGGCTCCTATGGTATAAAAACCGAACACTATAAATACGCTCAATCTTTCACATTATGAGCTCTCACCTAATAATGAATAATACAGTGATTATATATAAGCAAGCTACACAACTATGTCAAAACCCTAATACCCATATGTCATAGTGGGTCTTCCAAGCCCGCAAGTCATCAGCCCATGGAAAGCTTTGTACCCTAACAAGATGGATATAAGTGTCAAGGTAATGCGACTAATTTCTATGTACCCGATCATGACCGGTAATTTACCAACTGATATGTTCCTGTGTTTGTGTAGGTGTGTGACAATTGTAAAATTTGTTCAGCAAAAGTCAATTGTAGTCAAACGAAACGTACGTTAACCATATATTAAAAAAGTAATGTTCCATAATTTTATGATGCATTATTAGGCATTATAATACTACGTATGCTAATTCAAAACAATTATCGATTTAACGTCGAAAATACGGATAGTAAACTACTGTAGCGTAAAAATTCGATAATCATACAATTATTATTTTGAGAATAATAATATTCATAAAACGATCTACTCGTAAATACAAACATGTGGATATATAGAACGTCGAAAACGGAGTTCGTATGTGAAAGTTACAACGATTAAACCGCTATGAACGGATAAATGTACACAGGGTTTGGACTCAAAATACAAAATGCGGTGCCTTAAACATCAAATATGGAATAACAAATCATATATTATGAAATTTAATACTATCTAGTATTTAATTTCAAAGCCAAACATAATTTTCGGTAAAATGTCGAAAATCGCGTAAACGGAAGAATACTGCGCTTAAACGCGTATTTCAACGTCTAACAAGTTATGACTCAACCTAAATAAATGTTTAGAGATTTTTTTATACATAATATTTATTTATAAAATCATTTCTCTGAAAATATATACAAATGCGCCAAACGTTGAACTTATTTTATAAAAATAGTCATTTTTATAAACAAATGACTTAAATAATAAAAAAATAATAATAATATATATATTTTAACCCTCATCTGCAGCCATTTGCACTCAACACATCACCACAAAATCCTCATGTCACTATTCATAAATCTTAGGTAATAAAGGGGCTAGGAGTAAAATACTACAAAAAAATCCAACATAAATCCATTTAATTATATTACCTTTCATTTGAACAAAGACAACAACCCAACTCTCTCCTTTTTCTCTCTAAGCCATCGGCTCACATACATCCCTCCACCACCCTTCAAACACCCACCACCACCTTGCACCACGGCCGGCCACCACCTCCCGTCACCACCGTTCTTCGTTTTCTAGCGTTTTTCAAATCTTTTTGGTAAGTTAGCTTCCTTACGTGATTTTAAACCTTATTACACCACTTTTATTCCATTTACACACACTAACATTTACGTAAAACCATTGGGTAATAGCTTTGTCCAAGGGTTATTCGACCTCCGAAGCCTAGGTCCTTGCTTCTACCGTCAAACCAACAAGAACACACTAGTTTTTAAGAAAAGCACGCAACAAGGGTGAGTTCATACCCCTCATTTTCATATTTTCTAAACATTTTGGGGGAGAATACAAGTTCATATGTTAAAAATGATGAGTTACACAAGGTTATATGTGTTTATATGTTATAAATAACGATTTACACAAGTTTATAAAATTAGTAGTTGTGTAAAAACGTTTTTGACATGAAATATGGTTAGATCTATGTATTATAAACATTGTGACATATTATGTTTGTGTAAAAATTACAAAACTATAAATAAAGTGTGTAAAAATACTAGATCTTTAATATAAACGTCATAAAAACGAAAACTAGTAAAAACTACGTTTCTGAGACCGAAAATACTACTTTCTAGCAAAAATGGATATAAGTAAGTTATTACACCATTTTTGTGGGAAATATCTTAAAAAATGATATTTATAATCATTTGAATAAGTTATTTCGTTATTATTCGTAAAAATATGATTATCACGACGGAATACTAAAAACAGACTATTATTGGAATAGTTTATGAACACAAGGTTATTATGACATTTTGAACAAGACAAAATAATTATAAAAAAATTATATAATTATTATACATTACTATATTATCATGGAAAAAATGATAATGGATAATTACAAGAGTTTTCATATACAAATTTTACGTAAACAAGTTGATTGAATACATACATTTTTGTGAGATGGATCTTCATAGTACTTTTATAAGTACCTACTATAAGTCCTGAATTTATAACCAGAGTCTCGGTAAGAGAGCGTGATATTTGAGTATAGATCTATACGGGATTGACAACCCCGCACCTGAGCTGTTAGCTACAGCTAGACCGGCAGGTCTGAGGTGTCAAATGTCTAACATTCCGACGCCTGAAGAATGTCGCAGCACGCCAACTAGTCACAACATGGTTATAGGGTATCTTACATGGGAAAATAATCAACTTTATATTTTTATATAAGTTTACGTGGAAATATACATTTTAACGGGTTTTAAAAAAATACGAACTATGTTATACATTTTAGTCTTGGACGTTTAAGACTTGGACACTTTTATAAGAAAATATTGGATTTTCTTGGTTTTCGACATTATCGTTTCTAAACAAAGGACTTTTCTTACGCAAAATCTTATGAACTCACCAACTTAATTGTTGACACTTTTTCAACTACTTGTATTCTCAGTAAACTAAAAAGGTAAACCACAAGCTGTTAAATGTGAATGCTTTGAAAGTCATCAAAGGAGGAAGCAAATGGCTGCTTCTCATGCATGTCTCTTTTCTTTGATTTCATACTTCACTTTCACATTAGCTCCCATGCCTATAAATACAAGGCTTTGAGAAGCAAACCAATGCACCACACAAACACAAACACAAAGAAACACAAACAACATAGATAGATATATCACGATTTTGTGAGATAGCCTTTTGTGCAGAGTCCAGTTTGGCAGCCAAAAGTGCGAGTGATATTTTCTTGTGAGTGGTCAGACTACAAGTGCAGTTAAAGCCTTGTATGATTGTAATTTCTTGATGTTAAATAAAACCCTCTCTCTCTCTCTCTCGTTCGCCCGTGGACGTAGGTCGTGATCCCGTGACCGAACCACGTTAAATATTGTGTTCCGATTTTACAGTTTTTTTGGTTTGCCGTTATTCTCCATTTTTTTTTCCGCGTGTTTTGCCGAAGTCGTTTATCGTTTGTCGGAAGTGCCTAACTTGTTTTGTTATTCCTAACAAACTGGTATCAGAGCTCCGGGTTTAAAGGAAGTCGTATCTCGCGTATGCTCTGTGGTTGCAGCTTAGTCTGATCTTCCACATCAGAAACGAGGTTTCGATTGGCCTTATAAAATATTATTTTTCGAGCTGTGGCTGAAGATGAGAAAGTTAGGATCGAAAAATTTGAAGGTCACGATTTCGGATTTTGGAGAATGCAAATCGAAGATTATCTCTACCAGAAAAAATTACATCTACCACTGTTCAGAACACAACCTGAAGCGATGGCGCAGGAAGAATGGGACTTATTAGATCAGCAGGCACTTGGAGTTATAAGGTTATCATTGGCAAAAAATGTAGCATACAATATTGTCAGTGTGAAGACAACCTACAATCTCATAAATGCGCTGTCTAATATGTACGAAAAACCTTCAGCGGCAAATAAAGTTTTTCTTGATTCGGCAGTTGGTGAATTTGAAGATGAAAGAAGGCGGCTCGGTGACAGACCATGTGAATGAATTCAACTCAATAATATCAAGATTGATATCTGTTGATATTGGATTCGAAGACGAAGTACAGGCGTTGCTGTTATTATCTTCGTTACCTGAGAGTTGGTCCGGTACAGTAACAGCAGTTAGCAGTTCAGCCGGAGGTGTTAAGTTGTCATTCGAAGGTATTCGCGACTTAATCCTTGGAGAGGATGTGCGAAGACGGAGTGCCGGAGAATCTTCCAGTAGTCTCCTAAGTACAGAAGACAGAGGAAGAGGGCCCAACAAAGGAGGCGGTGGTAGAGGAAGATCGAAGTCGAGAAAGAGAGGTGGTCAGAAAAACAGGACTGATGTTACCTGTTGGAACTGCAAAGAGAATGGTCATTTCAGAAATCAGTGCCCAAAGCCTTCGACAGACAAAGGCAAGAAGGAAGTCAATATGGCAGTAGATTCTGAAGATGATGCCCTCATTTGCTGTGTTGAAAACTCAACAGAATCCTGGAGCATGGATTCTGGTGCGTCGTTCCATGCTAGTCATTCCAGAGAAGTAATGCAGAATTTCCGGAAGTACAAAGGAAAGGTCAGACTAGCAGACAACAAGAGCCTGGATATTACAGGTGTTGGGGATGTGGTCCTCAAGACAACTTTAGGAACAGATTGGACTTTGAAGAATGTCAAGTTCATTCCTGACTTGAAGAGGATGTTAATATCCGTGGGGCAGCTTGATGATGAAGGTCACCATGTTACATTTGGTGATCATCAGTGGAAGGTGACAAAGGGGAATTTAGTTGTTGCTAGAGGACAGAAGCGGGGTACACTTTATATGGTGGAAGTTTCTGATGCCGAAGCACACGCTGTTGAAGAAGTTGGGGCATCCACTCTATGGCACCAAAGACTTGGGCATATGAGTGAGAAGGGAATGAAGATGCTAGCCTCCAAAGGAAGAATACCAGAGCTAAAGACTGTGAAAGTCGATTTCTGTGAGCCATGTGTTCTTGGCAAACAGAAGACAGTCACTTTCAAGAAGGTGGGTCATCAGCACAAGTCTGTGAAGCTGGAGCTAGTTCATTTAGATGTCTACGGTCCCACTTCAGTTTCTTCAGTGGGAGGATCCCGATACTATGTCACGTTCATAGACGATTGCACAAGGAAGGTTTGGGTTTATTTCTTGAAGCATAAGTCCGAAGTTTTCAGCACTTTCAAGAAATGAAAAGCTACTGTGGAAAATGAAACAGACTTGAAGATCAAGTGTTTCAGATCAGACAATGGGGGCGAATACAGTAGTAAAGAATTTGTTGATTACTGTGCTGACCATGGAATCAGAATGCAGAAGACGGTTCCAGAGACACCCCAGCAAAATGGAGTAGCTGAGAGGATGAACCGTACATTGAACGAAAGGGCTAAGAGCATGAGACTGCATGCAGGTTTACTGTAACACCCGGTTTTTAATAAAACATCTTCATTTAAATAAATATCAGTTTATTCAATAATTAACATTTTGAAGATATTTAGAAATCATTTTAAACATCAATTCACCGCATGAATCCCCAATTAAGCAGCATCAGTGTGTACTCGTCATGCCTGGCCGTCATTTCCACCTGTACAACCTGAAATGGTAATTTAAAAGGGAAAGAATAAGCACACGGCTTAGTGAGTTCCAACGACTACACTGCATATCAGCTACACATACTTTACCCCTAACAGGAAAAATACAACCACACGTCACATAATCTGCTCTACCCAGTATATTGGATTATAACCTCCTATACGTATCTGCTCAGTAAATCTAATTCCCCTGCTCAGCACCTAGAGCCGCGCATACCCTGTACGTCGAGTCATGCGTATCTGCTCAGTGTATTTTGCACGTATCTCTATATTACTCGGTACGTCGAGCCCACACACACCATAACCCAACTCATACAATTATAACAGAAAGATATATATCAATAATATACACACAACTTGGTACTATTTACCAACATCTTATAAACATCTTATAAGCACACAAAATACAGTAAAGGACATATAACGTCCACACAATGTAGTGAGAAACTCACCTGATTATAGTCGACTACAGCGTTTATCTCTACTTCGTATTCCCTCTTTAACTGTTAACACAGTACAAAATCTATCATTTATAAATCTTCCATTCACCCTTTTAATAGTTCCAAAATAACACTTCATGACTTATCAAGTAAAGAACGGCCAGGTAGAAGATTAGATGGGGTGGCAGGATCCTTTCAGCATTTTAGCCTTTCGGAAAATCCAACAACCAGATCCCACGTAACCGGCCTAGGCACCGTTCTCGTAAATAAATCAATTAGCATTATTTCGGAACAAAGTCTCCATAGCCTGGGTTATCTCCCGGCTTGAACTTGGTTATTTGATATAAGTCAAAATGACTAGCAATCATTCCCTTCATATTATATGCAAAATACTATTATAATTGTACTAAAGGTTTGGAACTTACTTTCCGTGTCTCGAGACGATGATCGCTACCCGATCCTATTGATTTCCCTCTCTTATAGCACCTCTTCCTTACTAGCGCACTCCTCTATAGTATATGAGTGTTTAGTATGTGTTTTGCCCAAAAATGAGGCTTGGAACACCTATTTATAGACCTCTGGACCTTCTTCGCGTCGCGACGGACCCCCGGTCGCGTCGTGACCATTACGTAAGTACTTACCTCATCGCGCACCTCTCTAGAAGCCTTTTTCGGGCCTCGTGTCGCGAGCACTATTCACGTCGCGTCGCGAGCACTATTCACGCCGCCGGAGTTACTATTCAGTTTTTTTTTTTTTTTTTTTTTTTTTTTTTTTTGAAAATGGGCGTTACAAGTTCTCCTCCCCTTTATAAGATTCCGTCCCCGGAATCTCCAACATTGACATACACTTATTCTTCCACTCAATCATTCTCTATTACAACACAATACGGTTGTATTAGTAAACCCAAAGGGTATTACCACAATACTGGCATATTAACCACCTTTAATCAACTAGGCCAACCTATTGAGACTACAAAGTACTCGTTATGTAATCTCATACAGACATCATGGATGCAAGGTACTTGTTATGCATCGTATAATCACATGTTCACCACACAACACCTACTCTTCATAACTTCAACAGCTCAGCTATTCACCAGACACTCAACTGTATGTGTGTTTGAACTGCCAGCCAATAAAGCCATCACAACATTTGTATGTGGTCCCACCACACTTACTGCTCATAAGACCCACAACACATATGTGGTCCTACCAAATGTGGCCCCACTAAATAAGTGGTCACAACCACAAGTACTATTAACCCCCAGAATAAATGGTCACAACTACAAGTTACCAGTGGCCCCACAGAATAAGTGGTCCAAACCACAAGTACAAGTAGCCCCATAGCATAAGTGGTCCCAACCACAATACTAGTAGCCCCACCTAATAAGTGGTCCCAACTACAAGTATAAGTGGCCCCACAGAATAAACAGCTTTTCGCTCTAAAGGCTTAACAGCTAACACACATACGACTGCACAGCTCTGCAACCAACCACATGACACCAATAATCCTCATATCAACTCAGCCTCCACATACAACTACAAAATCTCTACCCACAATATGATACTATATCCCTGGTTATCACCACTTAATACTCACGTATTCGTCCGCACAGCTAGTATCAACTAGATATTCAACCAGCTACCGACACAATTTATCCACGGTTACTTGCTTACGGGTTACCTACTTAAGAGGTATTCACTTAGTCATTTACCCAACACACATATGCTAACAAGATAGTTATCTTGAACAGTTAGCAATATTTTCTCAACTCATTATTTTCATATACTAACAGATTTTAAGTACATGATACACTGATAGGCCACATCTAGCCTATTATGATACATTCGTTCATAGTATTCACCTCCTATATGAATACCCTTACGCCACACGACTATGCCATCTGCACTCTCACGAGTTGTTATTATATGTCCATCCCGTATACACGTACATCTCTTGTACGGGAATGGATAAAACTCTAATTCTGCAAACATACGACACCACGTATAAAACCTTATGTTTCTAGCATGTACACGTATATCTGTACGTATACTTTTCACATCTATATACTGCTTTAGTTCACGTATGTCTTCTTCCAAATTATGCCATCCAGTTACTGGATCCCAATTTCTGCTGATACGCTCACATACATCCTCAGCCTTCATCATTATCGTACTAGAGTCATCTGACACACTTCGTATATAAAACTTGTTAACCAGCAACTGTAGATGACCTGGAAGCCTCACATATATCTCCATATCTGAAAATGAAATTTGCGACTTATGCTCTTCTCTAAATAACATTACGTTTATTTATAGTCAATCAAAATCGACTATTCTAGCAATCAACATCTTCTTTTTATCATCCACTATCTGTGCTTTTCTTAGTAACGAAGAGACTTAACGTGTCACTTTTGCACAGCTCATCTACTATAATCACATCAACTGTTCATTACTTAATTATTAAGAAATGAAACGTCACTAGATTCTCAATCTCCAGCGTCCTAATTGATCCCAATAAACTCTATAATTGCCAACCAATATAATGGACAAATATAGTTTATCAGCATATACACCAATTAGTTATACCCTCAGTGCATTGGATTCCTTACGACCAACTCCCGATTCGAACGCGGATCCTGTGCTTTCAATAGTAGGAGCTCTACTACTATCTTCCACACCTACCCTCGTTCGTTTCAGAACTTGTCCAGAAGTCTCCAATTCACTTCTCACGATAATTTTACCACCTATACCCCAGGTTGTTTTACGAACATAGTCGTAGAAAATTTTTCACATAAAATGATTTACCTTATGGATATCACTTATCAAGAAACATGTAACTTGGCCAACTCAAAAATTCTAGGACTATTTAGTTCCTACTGCCTACACTTTAATGGCATTTAAGCACACATATATTACAGAAATAGCAACAAAGACTAAGCACTTAACCTTTTCCCCACTGACGTCGGCTGACGGTACACACTGCGTCTTTGCAACAACATTCATTTAACCCCTTACTCGAAAAACAACTTATAATTTCTTGTAAAAATATTTTCAAAGAAAACTTTTAAGTCTCAAGCTTGAGATCAAAACCCATCAAATGAGTCTGATTCACTCAAGCCTTGGCTCTGATACCAACTTGTAACACCCGGTTTTTAATAAAACATCTTCATTTAAATAAATATCAGTTTATTCAATAATTAACATTTTGAAGATATTTAGAAATCATTTTAAACATCAATTCACCGCATGAATCCCCAATTAAGCAGCATCAGTGTGTACTCGTCATGCCTGGCCGTCATTTCCACCTGTACAACCTGAAATGGTAATTTAAAAGGGAAAGAATAAGCACACGGCTTAGTGAGTTCCAACGACTACACTGCATATCAGCTACACATACTTTACCCCTAACAGGAAAAATACAACCACACGTCACATAATCTGCTCTACCCAGTATATTGGATTATAACCTCCTATACGTATCTGCTCAGTAAATCTAATTCCCCTGCTCAGCACCTAGAGCCGCGCATACCCTGTACGTCGAGTCATGCGTATCTGCTCAGTGTATTTTGCACGTCTCTCTATATTACTCGGTACGTCGAGCCCACACACACCATAACCCAACTCATACAATTATAACAGAAAGATATATATCAATAATATACACACAACTTGGTACTATTTACCAACATCTTATAAACATCTTATAAGCACACAAAATACAGTAAAGGACATATAACGTCCACACAATGTAGTGAGAAACTCACCTGATTATAGTCGACTACAGCGTTTATCTCTACTTCGTATTCCCTCTTTAACTGTTAACACAGTACAAAATCTATCATTTATAAATCTTCCATTCACCCTTTTAATAGTTCCAAAATAACACTTCATGACTTATCAAGTAAAGAACGGCTAGGTAGAAGATTAGATGGGGTGGCAGGATCCTTTCATCATTTTAGCCTTTCGGAAAATCCAACAACCAGATCCCAGGTAACCGGCCTAGGCACCGTTCTCGTAAATAAATCAATTAGCATTATTTCGGAACAAAGTCTCCATAGCCTGGGTTATCTCCCGGCTTGAACTTGGTTATTTGATATAAGTCAAAATGACTAGCAATCATTCCCTTCATATTATATGCAAAATACTATTATAATTGTACTAAAGGTTTGGAACTTACTTTCCGTGTCTCGAGACGATGATCGCTACCCGATCCTATTGATTTCCCTCTCTTATAGCACCTCTTCCTTACTAGCGCACTCCTCTATAGTATATGAGTGTTTAGTATGTGTTTTGCCCAAAAATGAGGCTTGGAACACCTATTTATAGACCTCTGGACCCTCTTCGCGTCGCGACGGACCCCCGGTTGCGTCGTGACCATTACGTAAGTACTTACCTCATCGCGCACCTCTCTAGAAGCCTTTTTCGGGCCTCGCGTCACGAGCACTATTCACGTCGCGTCGCAAGCACTATTCACGCCGCCGGAGTTACTATTCATTTTTTTTTTTTTTTTTTTTTTGAAAATGGGCGTTACATTTACCCAAGATGTTCTGGGCAGATTCCGTCAACACAGCCGCGTATCTAATCAACAGAGGACCCTCAGTCCCCATAGGGTTCAAGATTCCAGAAGAGGAATGGCAAGGTCGTGAAATTTCTCTCAAACACTTGAAGATTTTTGGTTGTGTCTCTTATGTCAAAGTTAAAGACTCAGAGAGAGACAAGCTAGAAGCAAAGGCAAGGAAATGCACTTTTATAGGCTATGGGTTGGATGACATGGGGTACCGCTTCTGGGATAACCAAAATAAAAAGGTTATCAGAAGCCGGGATGTGGTGTTCAACGAGAATATCCTATATAAAGATGATCTTGCAGAGAGCTCAGGCAAGAACAAGCCACCAGAGAAAGCAGAAAGTCAAGTCGAGTTTGAAGAAATCTCTGAAGATGACATAGTGAAACCTATCAGTACTCCAGAGATAGGTGAAAGTTCAGGAAGCAGTGGGAGCTCTGATGTATATGGAGATAGTGGGAGCACAGATGACAGTAGTTCTGAAGACGGGGTTGCAGATGATGCAGAGACCTCAACTCCTACTGTTCGTAGATCCACTAGAGTACGAAGACCTCCAGTCAGGTATTCTCCTTCAGCAAATTACTTATTGCTGACAGAGAATGGTGAACCTGAGTCTTATCCAGAGGCCTTAAGGATGAAAGATTCCATACAGTGGAAGAAGGCTATGGAAGACGAATTGAGCTCACTTGACAAGAACCATACTTGGTCCTTAGTCAAGTTTCCAGCAGGGAAGAAAGCACTGCAGAACAAGTGGGTGTTTCGGGTAAAGGATGAGATTGATGGCAGTAAAAGATACAAGGCACGATTAGTGGTCAAGGGGTTCCAACAGAAAAGAGGGGTCGATTATAATGAGATCTTTTCTCCAGTTGTGAAGATGACTACAATCAGAATGGTCTTGGGTATTGTAGCCTCTGAAGATCTCCATCTAGAACAGCTAGATGTGAAAACAGCTTTTCTCCATGGCGACCTGGAAGAAGACATCTACATGGTACAACCAGAAGGTTTTCCTACAGTCGGTAAGGAAAATCTGGTGTGTAAACTGAAGAAAAGTCTGTATGGATTGAAGCAGGCTCCAAGACAGTGGTACTTGAAGTTTGATAGCTTCATGCAAAGGAGTGGGTATCGCAGATGTGAGATGGATCACTGCTTTTACTTGAAGAAATTCAGCTCCTCTTACATCATCCTGTTATTGTATGTTGATGACATGTTGATAGCTGGATCCGACATGCAGGAGATCAACAAGCTTAAGAAGCAGTTGTCCAGAGAGTTCGAGATGAAGGACCTAGGGGCTGCTAAGCAGATATTGGGCATGAGCATAGCCAGGAACAGAGTTACCGGTACATTAAAACTTTCGCAAACTAAGTACATCAAGAAAGTTTTAGAAAAGTTCAGCATGGTAGATGCCAAGGCCAGAAGTACACCTTTGGGAAGTCAGTTAAAACTCTCAAAGAAGCAATCCCCAAAGACAGAAGAAGACAGAGAACAGATGGCTAAAGTTCCTTATGCATCTGCAGTTGGTAGTTTGATGTATGCAATGGTATGCACAAGACCAGATATTGCTCATGCAGTGGGAGTTGTTAGCAGGTTCATGTCAAATCCAGGAAAAGAGCATTGGGAAGGAGTAAAGTGGCTGTTACGCTACTTGAAAGGAACAGCTGAGATTGCCCTATGTTTCAGGAGAAAGGGGGTAGTCTTAGAAGGGTTTGCCGATGCAGATTTGGGTGGATGTGTGGATTCGGGTAAGAGCACAACAGGTTATGTGTTCACAATCGGAGGTACGACAATCAGTTGGATGTCCAGGTTACAGAAGAGTGTTGCTCTTTCAACCACAGAAGCAGAGTACATGGCTATTGCAGAAGCAGCCAAGGAGCTTATATGGTTGAAGAACTTCCTATCAGAACTTGGAATGCAACAGGAGGATTGTGTACTGCATTGTGACAACCAGAGTGCAGTTCACCTGGCAAAGAATCCGGTGTTTCACAGTAGAACGAAACACATTCAGATGAGGTACCATTTCATTCGAGAGTTAATCAATGATGGAACTCTGAATCTGAAGAAAATCCTTGGAACGAAGAATCCAGCAGATATGTTCACCAAGGTGGTTACCACAGACAAGTTGAAGTTTTGTATGACTTCAACTGGCCTTCTAGAAGTTTGAAAAGGAGGGATGGCAGGAACGAGAGAGATTGGAAAATCATTGCAAGAATTGGACGACAGACTAAGTTGTTCAAGCATTCAAGTGGGAGATTGTTAAATGTGAATGCTTTGAAAGTCATCAAAGGAGGAAGCAAATGGCTGCTTCTCATGCATGTCTCTTTTCTTTGATTTCATACTTCACTTTCACATTAGCTCCCATGCCTATAAATACAAGGCTTTGAGAAGCAAACCAATGCACCACACAAACACAAACACAAAGAAACACAAACAACATAGATAGATATATCACGATTTTGTGAGATAGCCTTTTGTGCAGAGTCCAGTTTGGCAGCCAAAAGTGCGAGTGATATTTTCTTGTGAGTGGTCAGACTACAAGTGCAGTTTAAGCCTTGTATGATTGTAATTTCTTGATGTTAAATAAAACCCTCTCTCTCTCGTTCGCCCGTGGATGTAGGTCGTGATCCCGTGACCGAACCACGTTAAATATTGTGTTCCGATTTTACAGTTTTTTTGGTTTGCCGTTATTCTCCATTTTATTTCCGCGTGTTTTGCCGAAATCGTTTGTCGGAAGTGCCTAACTTGTTTTGTTATTCCTAACACAAGCTTGGTTGAAGGGACGTTACGACGTCATTTTGCATATTTTTGTTATCATTTGTAATTGTAATCGAAACATGATACATTGAATTATGTAACCTTTACAATTATTTATGATGGTTGTGTTGCTTGGAATCACTATAATTCAACTTGTTATGATATTGTTCATGAAGTCATCCACCCTTGAACGTTTCTGCCAATACGGTTTCAGGGTGTGACAGATTGGTATCAGAGCATTGTTTATAGGGAACTAAGTATATCAATCCATTTAAAGATATACAACTATAAATACAATGGGACTAAGACTCTCGAAAATATTTTCATATAAGTATACTTTTAAAATTACAACGATAATTTTTATAAAAGTATAAATACATACATACACACTAGAACGATATTATAACGAGAACATACAAAAGTGGTAGGACGAATTGGACACTACGATTAGACCTAAGCATTTAGGTAGTCATATCTAGGATAGATAGAGCCTGATCAACTGTATCGGTCCAAGGTATGACTAACGGAAACTTAGGAATAGTCGTGGTGAACAACAAGATTTAGAAAAATGTTGATTTAGAAATAAGATTTAGATTACTGTGTAATTAGTTCCTTTGACAATGAAAAAAATTAGAAATAAAAGTTAGTAATGCACTACATAAATTACGACTACTACACTGTATAGATAAATAATAACAACTTGAACGTAGTCGAGATCCATCGGTAAAACCCTGGAAATGTCGTGATGACAGATTTTGTTGTTTCACGATACACTGCAACACTGAAAAAGCAAATGACGGTTTTCTTTCATTAGTGTCCATCGCTTTAGCAACTCCTTTGATATGTTGTATTTTCAGGGCATGTTTAGCAAAAAGCTTTTTTCATCCTTTTGTATTCGCAGACGAAAATTAACAGTTGAATATGTAATTTATAAACTAATTAATTACATATAAAAATGTTTTTATGAACGGTCAATATATTAAAGTGTTTATGTTATTTCAGCTCAATGAACTATTTTTTTTAACGTAATAGGTTTCTATTCCATTGTAGGTATTATAGACCATTAAAGTCTTTTTTTATCCACTCATTACCATTGTTTGACTTTTTGACCGTAAATCTCGTTTATTTGCTACGCTGCTGAACCAAAAGTTTCTTGCACTGTGAAATCATTATATTATATATATATTTAGTAAATGAAGCAAGTGATTTATAAAAAAAATTCGAAGGTATAAAGACAGAATTATGACATTTCCAATAAAATATATCATTTTGACTTAAATTAATTAACATGATTACATCTTACCACCAACAATAAGATATATAATTGGAAAAAATATAATTATATCACCATTATTTGTTAAACATGGTTTAAAGCATAAGCTTGTTTGATCGTTATATGTATCGATTCTCGTAAAAACATTTTGAAGCCCGGCAAAATCAAGATTTTGAAACACTAAAAACAGGAACATTTACATGAAGCATTTCATCTGTTTAAAATAAGAACCATCATAAAAATCCAGCTCGATTGCATAAATATATCATGTGCTTTGTAAAACACAGTGCTAATTGCTCACTTCTTGTGATGTGTTAAACATGGTGGCTGGTGACCGTGGAGGAGAAGAAAAGAACGGTTTGGGTGGAATTTCCAATGCCTCCATGTTTCCTTCTAACATTTCAATCACTTCATCAATGGATGGCCTTTGTTTTGGATTCGTTTGTATACACCACAACCCAACTATTGTCATCTTTCTAGCATAATTGTTCTCTTCCAAAGTTGTCAAACTATTTAATAGAAATTCATCCTTCTTGAAACGTTCATAAATCTAGTCAGGAAAATATATCTCACTCGTATGCCTAGAACCGACACCACCATCAACATTTTTCCTTCCTCCAACCATTTCAAGTATCAACATCCCGTAACTATACACATCAGATTTATGTGAGACTCCTCCAAAGTTTCTATTAAAAACTTCAGGTGCAATATACCCAATAGTCCCTCTAGCCTCCAACATTGAAACGATACTCTCTTTCCTAGAGTATAATTTTGCAAGCCCAAAATCTGCTATCTTGGGACAAAAGTCTTCATCAAGGAGGATGTTATGTGGCTTTATGTCAAGATGCAAAATTCGAGTGTTGCAGCCTCGGTGCAAGTAGTCAAGACCTCGTGCAATTCCAAGACCTATCTCGTATAACTTGTGAACTCCTATGTGTTCATTTGTACTTTGATGAACATGACCATATGCAAACTTTTCTAATGATCCATTTGGCATGAACTCATATAAGAGAGCTCTTTTGTGATACTCAAAACAAAATCCAAAGAGAGAAACAATGTTAACATGAGAAGTCCTACCGATGCTTGCAACTTCGTTTATGAATTCTTGTCCACTTGCTTTTGATGAGTTTAAGAGTTTTACTACCACAAGACGTCCATCTAATAGCTTTCCTTTAAACACGGTACCAAAACCTCCTTGTCCTAATTTAACCTGAAATGAGCTTGTTATTTTCTTGATCTCAGCATATGTGTATCTTTTTGTACTCAAGGATCCATATTGCTCGACAAACGCCTCAACACTTTTGTCGTCCTCAGTTTTATGCTTAAATAAGGCAACACAATTGTTTGGTGAGGATGTCATACAACAATATATTATGGACATCAGCACAATGATAGTGTTGTTGATAAGATTGCTGCAACTGCAACAACAACAAAGAAAAAGTTACTACTTTAGCTGAAATTTTTTTAAAAAGAATATAAAATTATTATATTTTTAACGACATGCCAACACGCATGTGTTCACAAACATTGTCTTCATTTTCCTTTTCGAATTTTATTCGAGGATACCACTACTTCTATTTTAGGCCACATAAACCTCCAATAAATGACCACATCCTTTTGTAAATTCTAAATTAAATCATATAAGATAATTGGATAAACTTACGAAGTTTGAACTTCCAATTAATTCCGAATCCTGCAATACCAACAAAAAGTTGAATTAATTCTTGCTTACTATGGTAACAAACATGAAATTTTCTTTTCTTAATTCCTTTTAGACACTTACATGTTACCTTCGGTTTATTACTTTTTTATATGGCATAGTTAGTATGGAGTCATTCAGTTACTCTCTAATGGAAACCTTATGGAGAAAGCCCGACATATATGATTATATATAAGACCTTGTTGTACTGATATGGGATCCAAATAGCATGGTCACCTCCCTAAAAAGTGTGGAAGTTGGGTTGCTCTTATCGCCGTGATGTTGAAATACTATGCATGCCATGTATCAATTATGTGCAATTAGACATAGTTTGATTGAGCTTTTGATTTCTATCTGCCATTTCTAGAATGGAAAGGTATATATGCTTTGATATGTTGGTAAGGAAGACATGCTTGAATGACGAAGTGTAGGACTGGATGACATATTGAAAAATTAGGCAGACAACTATCATGGTTCAAATCAATAATGATCGTGGGGATCAACAATGTAGGATACGTTCTAAGCCACATAATTCGGTATTAAAAGAAATATATAAAACAAAAGCGTAGTTCTAAATGTTGCAAGGGGTATAAAAAATTCTTCAATGAATGTCCAAACTAAAGAAAAATATACACATGGGCCATCATCTTCAACGGCCATTGTTTATGAAGATGAAGGCACACTTTCAGCTGCAATCAGTAAAATGCTTGTTAGACTTGGGAGCTTCATGTCATACGACACATATTCAATAATTCTTTGTCACTTGTGAAGAGAATAAAGGTAAAACAAACCGTTTTGAAAATAATTATGTTTGTAGGTTGATGCTACCAAGTTTTTTGCTACGTAGTATGTACACCTACTTGAGACTGGTTCATCGTGGCAAGTGCATGGTATTAACACAAATTAAACATTAGTCGGGAGTTGGGAGGGGTTCCCAAGGGTCCGCTTCGACAGTCAAGTTACTTTGATGGTTTAAAGTAAGAATATGAAGTCATTAGTGAGAAATCGAAATGATTGATGCTTATTTAATTGGGGTTTTAAGTATTGTTTTTATAGTTAAATGTCTCGACCAGACATAGGACAAGTAACGAAAAAGGAAAGCTTCTTACCGGTATGTTCCTCCCTTTCCCATGACTTTTCATTTTGGGTATGTTTCTTATACAAATGGATCTTAACAACTATTTGGTCCAATCTGCTCTTAGGTGGGGGACTGGATATCTTTTTTTTCTGTCGCTTCTTTCGGTTGTGGGAAAAGAACCCCTTCGATGACCGTGTATTCCGATTTTGACGATTGTGGTTACCGGACCTTCAACTCAGTCCAATTTTGACGACTACGGTTACCTAACTCATACCTAGTCTGATTATGACGACTATGGTTACCATATTCACAGTTTAGTATAGTTTTGATGGCTATGGTTACTAAACTCTTAGTTCACTCTGATTTGTGAGCGTTCATCCAATATTTTTATGACGGATAAACGTGTTAAGTCCTCTAGTCCGGACCAGGGCTTGGGGATGACGTCTGAGTTCGGACTTAACTTTCGTTGGTTCACTTATGTGTCGCCATGTCTCTTTGATTTTTAATTGTTTTGACTGCACAACATTTAATACCTGTCTTTTTGAGTTTTAGCATTTCAGAATCCTTTAAATTTCAAACTTTTGATATATTGCATTTACGTATCCCTTTCCCTTTCTTGGTCTTTTGCTGACTTCATTTTCTATGCATTTGCTCCCAACTTTTCTCCGATAATAGCCAAAGATAAAGAAATTATGAACATCGCTCCCCTGTTCTATTTTGTTTTGTTCTTGACTAGCTGGGACTTCATATTATTAGAGCATCCACTAGGAGCTTTTTTTGAAGGCTTTTTCAAAAGCTTTTTCATCCCAAAAAGCTCTCCAATTTTGAAAAAGTTATTGGAGGAGCTTTTTAAAACATAAACTTTTTAACAAAGCTTGTTAATTAACATGCTATTGAAAAAGCTTTTTCAATATTGGTAGGTCTCATGGGTTATTAACCACTAATAACAAAACACCTAGTAGAATGGTTTATGAAAAAGCTAATTGAAAAAGCTTTCCTATAGTAGAGATTTATAAAGTTTTTTCAATAAAGCTTTTTCATGAAAAAGCTTTAAACTAAAAAGCTCCATATTAGAGATGCTCTTATTAGGAATTACAAGATCAAACCAGATTTTGAGCCTGACGCTAATACCCTCGTTAACCATTGTGGTTTCTTTGGTTAATTTGATTGCCACACAGAGATTTCTTGTTGATTATAAAGTTCATCTTTATGAATCAGCCCTAATAGGTTTCATAAGATAATTTTTTTTTGTTTTCTGTGCAAGATGCTAGAGATTTCTCCTGGTATTGATCTTTTCGCGTCTTCTATTGTAAATTGTCCACCGGTGATGAGATTGCTTTCTCTGGTCATAAAAAACATACAAAGCTTTGTATGAGAACTCGAGTTTATTAAGCACAAGAAGGATGAATTATTCTTTGTAAATGCATGGTGTTTTCCTTTGGTATGTCTATGGGGTTGACTCGCAAATGCCCAACTGATCCAACCCATGCTTTTTCTGACCATCAATAAACATTGGCTAAGCATCTTTCTGACAACATTGCTCATTGGGATGATCCCACAAAACTAACCTTAGTGATGGCTTAAGCCCTTATTGGAATTATCGTGGATATCGTTCCATTGTTCATGTGAATGTTGATCGTATCACTCTTATGTTAAATGTGAACGCTTGAAAGTCAACAAAGTTGGAAGCAAATTGTTGATTGTCTTGCGCCTGCTTCTCATGCATGTGTTTTCTTTGATTTCATACTTCAATTCACATTATCTCTCATGCATATAAATAGGAGGCTTTGGCTGAGAGCAAAATGTACCACACAACACCATGTAACACAGAGAGAGTGCAGAGTAGCACCAAGAAATAAAACTCCTAGTTACCTACCGTGGACGTAGGTCAGTTTAGGACCGAACCACGTTAAATTCTGGTGTTCTTAATTTGTGAGCTGAGTGTGTGAGTTTCGTGTCCGTATGCTAAGTGTCTCGATCCTAACAAGTGGTATCAGAGCCTTGGTATAGCTCCAGAGAGTGATTTTCTGTTTTTGGGTCGAAAATTTTTTGTCTCAAAAACGATTTTGGTTTACGCCGTTAGAAAGGTCTCGTTCCGCAGATTCCGAAAATATATTTTTTCGAATTTTTTGAGCGTCGGAAGACCTCCAAATCACCGGTCAAAGTTGGTCAAAACTCGCCGGAAAGTTGGCCGGAAAAACCAGTTCGGCGGAGAAGACGACACTGTAGCAGTTCACTGTAGCGTCCTGTAGCAGATTTTCAGAAAATTGCAAAACAGGTCCCTGAAGTTTCAGAATTTGAAAAACAGGTCCCTGAAGTTCCAGAATTTGCAAAACAGGTACCTGAAGTTCCAGAATTTGCAAAACAGGACTGAACTTTCAAGAAAATTGTAGTTTGGTCCCTCAACTTTGTCAAAGTCGTAAAACGTCACTCAAACATTTGTTTTGGGCAGATTAGCCCGAAAATAATTTGGGTGGAGATTATATTTTGCAAATAACGAGCCAAGAACAGTCGTTAAGTTCAGACAAGACTTCGTTTAGTAAAGATTGAAAAGTTGGTGGAAGATGCAGATTGAGGCATTATGTTTCAGAAAGTTCAAGGTGTGGTATTGGTAAAGGGAGAAAATTAGAGAATTACAGAAGATCAGACGTTCAGACAAATCCAGCGATGATCAGAGTTTCACGGGTTCAAGAACAGATCATGGGATGAACAGATCAAGTAATTAAGAGAAAATCCGTTTTCGGTAGATCCAGCAGTGATTAGAAAGTCAGCAGACTTAGGTGTAATCACGGGATCAGAAAGTTCGGTGTTATTCATGACGTTGAGGTGTAGACATTCTTTAGAGTCGATGTCCAAATAGAGGAAATTCTGCTTCTGAGAATGTGTCTGGGTTTGATGCATTGGCACTCAGTGGAAGGCAGTGAAGACTCTTGGGTCAAGAATTCTGGTGCTTCATTTCACGCTACCCATAGCAGTGAAGCACTGCAGAATCTGAAAGTTGGAGACTTTGGAAAGGTAAGACTTGTGAACGATGAATGTTCGCTGTATATGGTCGGATTACCGTCTGAGGGAGTGACCGTCCCAGTTCAGAAGAGAAACAAAGTCCGGTTCACAGAATCTCATGGGCAGAAGAGGGTGACCCTTTGCAAGTAGGAAGCCTAGAGCTACAAGGAAGATTCAGGTTGAACGAGCATGGAAAGGTTCAGAAAAATCAGTCGAAGGATATTGTGGCAATAAGAGCACAAAATATTGTTTCAGTTGCAGGGTTTTGCAACAGTGGGAGCATAAGTCGTGTTTCAATCATAGGTCCAGGACGACAGTGGATTTAGAACCAGTTTTCAGCTGCAAAAGTCTCTCCGGTTTTGATAACTTGCTAAATATGAAGAGTGTTGTTGTTTGTTCTCAGATTGTTCCAGGATTCGGTAGTTCGTTTTCAGTGGGAGCCGATAGGGACAGAGAACGGGTCAAGGGCAGTTTAAGTCATGACGAACATGTTGAAACTCTTGGGAGTTTTAACGGGCCTTTCAGGTTAACTGATGAGAAGGCCGGGGTAACTAAGAAGGAGGTAAGATCAAAAAGTGTTTTTTGGAATACACAGTTGAAGCACAGGTGAAGATTGTTCTGTGGCTTCAAGTGAGAGAGTGTGTGTGTGTGTGTTTAAGGATCGTTGCAAGATTTGGATGGCAGAGAAAGACTAAGTTGTTCAAGCATTCAAGTGGGAGATTGTTAAATGTGAACGCTTGAAAGTCAACAAAGTTGGAAGCAAATTGTTGATTGTCTTGCGCCTGCTTCTCATGCATGTGTTTTCTTTGATTTCATACTTCAATTCACATTATCTCTCATGCATATAAATATGACGCTTTGGCTGAGCGCAAAATGTACGTATGCTAAGTGTCTCGATCCTAACATCTTATGGTTCTGAATGGGCAAGTCCTAGAGGATGCTCACAAAATTACGAGGGGGTTCGTTCCTTAGAATACGGGTGCTAGTGTGTTATATTCTAATTTTGAATCGGACGTTCCTATAGAAGGCGATGACTATTCTCCCATTTAGGTCCTTTGAAGAAAAAGCCTTTATTAATCATCACCAAAGCTTCATTAATGAGCCTTGTTCTTTTCCCGTAAAATCAAATGCTAAATATTCTATGTATCTAAGCGATTCTACTCCTGAATCAACAACCCATAAAAAACATGAAGAAACTTTGGATATAGTGACGTGTGTTGGTTCTAGTTTGGCAACTTTGGGTGCTGATGTCAATCACCTTGCCACCAACCCTGCTCTTCCTAAGATGCTGCTAAGATGTCAGAGGCGGAGGCTCCTACAGATGTCGTCGACTCAAAAAAACTTAGGGTAATTTTAAATAAGGGTGATCTTAAAAAAAACCCCTCAATGTGTGTAGGTGAGTGTGTTGTGTGGGTTGACTCACACACACATGTCACATCACATGAGCTTTTTTTTACCAATACCCTTTAAATAAAACCCTTATGTGTGTGTGTTGTGTAGGTTGAGCTTCACACACACACATGTCATATCATAGGATTTTTTTAGCACATCCCAAAAGTTATATCTAATTTTTTCTAAATATGTTATTAGAGGATTTAAAAAAATCAACTTTTTTATGTTTATTTGCATATATATATATATATATATATATATATATATATATATATATATATATATATATATATATATATATATATATATATATATATATATATATATATATATATATATATATATATATATATATATATATATATATATATATATATATATATATAGGGAGAGGTTATATAGAGTACCAATAAAAGGTGGAGAACTGGAGACCAATTCTGGACCAATCATTTCATAAGGGCACATTAGTAATTGTGTATTTTAGTTAAATTAATATAAAATAAATTAATTGATAATTTCCTAAAATCTAGGGATTTGATTAATAGTTACCTAAAATCTAATGATTTAATTAATAGTTACCTAAAATCTAGGGATTTGATTAGTAGTAGAATAAATTATCATTTAATATTATTTTTTATTAAAAAAACATTTTTTTATAATTCAACGTATTAGTGATTTCTTATTAAAAAAACGGTTGTAATCATGAATGAATAAAGTATAATATATATATATATATATATATATATATATATATATATATATATATATATATATATATATATATATATATATATATATATAAAATAAAATACATGTGTAATCATTAATGAATACATGGCGATGTATATATACAAAAAAGTTAACTACATTTATAATCATGAATGATTATATAACACAAAAAAGGGAAAAAATATATATATTTTTAGACATAAATAATTAAAAACAATACAACTTTATTCACAAATGATTAAATAACAATATAGTTTTACACATAAATAATTAAAAACAATACAACTTTAATCACAAATGATTAAAAAACAATGGTGTTGTGCTAAATCTTTTGACTTGAAATAGACTGTTTCGACTTCTCATTCATGCAACTCCAATACTCTAAAAAATCTACATTCAAAATGCATAAAAATCATGTCAATAAACAAAGGATAAATGCATAAAATGACTCATAATCATCAATGAATAATACTAATAATCATTAATAAATAACACGTATAATCTGTTGGAATACGATAACATAAAACAAACGCAGCGGAAACAGAAATCAAAATCGTATTCAACCAGGATCACAGAATCATGCACACTTTTGTAACTGTAAAATCAAGAGGGTTCAAGAAATACCTTTTAGATCTCAGATCTGATCTTGTTAGGATGACGAGAGCCCAAAGTAGAACTCCTCTAATGTAATCGCACCCAAGACAACGATCCAGCACCCGTTGATGTAGTATATACCTTTGCTTGAAGTTTTAGCACGTAATACTTAGGGTTTTGAAAGAAATCGGCCGTATACCGAGGGATGGGAGGAGGGTGATGAAAATTAGGGTTTTGGCAGCCCATACAACTCAGATCTAGGGTTGTATTTATAGTGCTCATCGTCCTTATCCCCTCCCTTGTGGATATTTCACTTTGGTCCTTTATCCTTATTAAGTTTCTAATTAATATACCTTTACTTTGGTATATTAATAAACTTAACCATTGAGTTTCTAATTAATATATCTTTACTTTGATATATTAATAAACTTAACCCCTCAAGTTTAATTTCGATCTCTTTTAGCTAAATCGTCTCTTGCGTGTAACCCAAAAGGACCCTACTATTTATAGTAATATTACCAACTTGTTATAACGATGGGCATATAACCAACAGTCTCCCACTTGCACTTGTTATAACAACTGTATGGTCTAATATTCCCTAACCTAGTAAGGTGTATGTCATCCAAGACAAGTGCCGTGTTCATCTAATGAAACAGCCCTTAGGCAAGTGATCAAATATTCCTTTGTTCTAAAAGATATCCTTACGAACGTCTGACATGGAATCATGTCAGTCTCAGACATTCAATATTATGTTTCCCGATAGAGATTTGTGATGACCACAACAAACTGCACTATTGATTCTATATCAATTTAGTCTCGGTACGGCCGTACACTTGCTGTCAGCACCAAATCATCGAGGGGCCCATGGATATCGCTTCTCCTGTTAGGGCAGAAGGAACAAATAAACTTTGACTACACGGATCTCGCCTACTCATCATGTCATACCTGGACATTCCCTGTATGGCTGCCAGTTACGGACAACGTTGGAGAAAACCAAGGCACAACAGACTGCAGGACAAAGAATCAATGCATCTCCGCTTGAAGAATATAAGATATTACCATCTTAGAATTACTCGTGACAGATTCCATGAAGTAATCTCTAAGTGCAGGTTACTCCAATACTTAATCCCTATTAAGTACACATGAGAATTAGTGCATCTCCATGCTATGTCCATCTCTATGGACAATCTACCAATTCCTCATGTCAGTATTGAATCAATACTTACTCCCAAAAGTATGACATACTGTGGATAGTTTGAATAATAATTAAATTATTCAGGAAGTCAATAAAACACGCAAAATCGGAACACAATGATAAACTAATGAAATGACTGCCTTTATGCGTATATTATGTTCTCCACATAATAATCTTCATATCAGATAGAGTTTTTCATTGCTTAAGTTCCCAATACAAATCAAACTATACTAACTTCACTAAAAGTCAATTCATTTGCATATCTAATGCATATGGACTTAGCATGATTGATCTTGCTTAGTCCGAGACATTGACTTAGTGATCAGATCAGCTATCTTGCCTCATCCGATATAGCTCTATTAACTGAGATGTCTCTTTTGGTAAGAACCTGGATCCTGACTGCGCACAAGAACCGTTTCTATTAGTTTTGGAAGCTAGTATCAGTGTGCTTCTTTACACTGAGTTCTTCCATACTATAATGGATCAAGAATATCTTAAACATTTAAGATACTTCGTGACTTCCATCCATTTGACTTTTCCCAAGATTAGCCTAATGTCAAATCATCATGCTCAAGGCATATGATACATTAGGTCTCGTACATTATGCGATTGATCCATATGCAAGTGCATACGGGACTCAACTCATTTCATCCAGGATCTTAATGGAACTAGGACTCTGAGTTTCACTCAGTCCTAAACCCTGATACAGAAACTTGAATCCCTTATAGGAGTCTTGTATCTCCAGATCCGACTGCTCATGTACTCTAGCTTATCCTTATGAAGCACTTAGTTCTCTCTCCATAGATCATGATGCTTCATATGCAATAGGTCACTCCTATGTCATTTGTAGCACAACAATTCTCATTTATTTATGATTTCTCGATATAGGGACATTTACATGAGAACTTTGCTATCTGCATACAACATAGGTTGGACTTCAGTGCTCCCACTAGCACTGACATTTACATAGTTCACGTTTGTTTCCAAAATCCCTATGAAGCACTTAATTCTATCTCCATAGATCAAAATGCTTCATGCACATTAAGTCTCTCCTGTGTCATTTATAGCATAGCAATTCTCATTTATTTCATATTTCTCGAGATAGGGACATTTACATGAGAACTTTGCTATCTGTGTACGACATAGGGTAGACTTCAATGCTCCCACTAGCTCTGACATATACACATGACTCATCTTCACTTCTCGAAAATCCAAACTCTTTGATTTTCTCATCGAAGCAGAGATTCCAGCTGCGAGATGCTTGTTTGAGTCCATAAATCGACTTCACAAGTTTACACACTCTATTGGGATATTTGGACTGTACAAAACCCTCTGGTTGTGTCATACACACATCCTCAGAAAGTTTTCCGTTAAGGAAAGAGGTTTTTTTCATCCATTTGCCATATTTCGTAGTCATAGAATGCTGCGATGACAAACAATATCCTAATAGATTTAATCATCACCACCGGTGAAAAAGTTTCCTCATAATCAATCCCTTGGGTTTGAGTATAACCCTTTGCCACCAGTCTGGCTTTGTTTGTGTGTACCTTTCTATCCACGTCTGTCTTCTTCTTGAAGACCCATTTACACCAACTGTTTTAAGGTCAGGTGTTTGATCAACCAGGTTCCAAACTTGGTTATCATACATGGATTTCATCTCGCTCTCCATCATCTCTTTCCTTAAGGCAACCCAATGGGCCTGCCACGACTTCCGATAATTGGTAGGGTCACAATGATCCACCAGACATTCATCACCTTCGTCAACATGTAATTCATGAAAACCAGGTGTATGACGTCCTTTATCAGTTTCTCGAACAGGAGATGGAGTTATGTCAGATTCCTCAGCAAACTCTTACTGAGTCTCAACAGGTTTTACTACCTCTGGTTGAGTGCTAGTGCCAACATCAGGCTCTTTGATCCTTTGAGTCTTATCAAGATCAGTCAGGCTCCCACTGATTTCTTGAATACCAGCTTCCTATCATAGAAGACTGCCATTTATACAACATCATATTGTTGTCAAAATGCTTATTATATCCAAGTACTCTAGTGGAATAACACTTCTGTTAATCGGAGTCCTCTGAGCTACACGGTAAACCGTAAGTCTCAAGACCCCAAACTTCTAAATATGCTAGTGAAGAAACATCTACACTCCATATTTCTCAGAACGTGTTTATAGAACCTTTTGTGGTTGTGCAACGGTTAGGACTCTATTGTCTCTAAGGTTTAACCTCAGACATAGATTGGAAGCATAATATAATCCATCATAAGTCGAACCTTTATGTTCGATTATAACTCAGACACACCATACGATGCTCGTAGCGTTCTAAGTGGATTTGACTGTTGAAACAATTTTCACAGTCCATTAGATGATTGTATAATCTTTGACTAAGAAACTCTTTATCCGCACTTGGATTTAGAATTCTCATCCTTTGCTCATTTGATTCAATACTCTATTCTTGAAGTACCACCATATAGGTTTCAAACTCAATAGAGTATTTTAGACGGTTTAGTGGAAAACTGAACGGTCCAAATACATTAGATGTACAAGGTCCAATAGATTCTCAGCCTTTGCCCGCAATAACTTGTGAGCAGTGCATAGTTATCTCTCTATGTAGACAAGAATAGCAGTTATCATAAGACTTTCAGTCAAATGATCTCCAGAATCCTATCCATCTGGAGTTCTGGTAGCTTCTTTCAAGTTTACAAAACCAGACAATTCCACTCATACCATTAATCCAAACATTTGGATTCTCTTGAATCAACCTTTTCGAACTATTGTTATGAACCAATTCTCATAGATGTAATGACCATAACTTTGTTCCAAAATAACTTTTAAAATAACTTTTATTTAAAACAACATTTATTTAAACCAAGTCAAAACCATCTAATGAAACAATGTTCACACCAACAATCTTCAAATTGCAAAACCATAAACTAAAACACTATAGAGAAGTTGGTTCCTAATCCTATGGATGAAAGCAAGCTGCTTGTAGTCCATGATTCGATCCAGCTCTCCATGGTTTGTACCTCTGCTTTATTCCAGTCTCTGCCCATTTAAAATGGCAATACTGGTCATAAGCAAAGCACTTATGGAATTACAAATATACCTGAAGTGCCATACTCTTTGGCTTGCAACTACTTCTATTGCATCAGAAATCTTGAGCATTTATGCCTTCCATGTCCCACATCCTTTCAGTGGAAACAAAAATCTTCCTCAGGATTTCAGTATTGAGGTTTCTTTAGGAAAATCATTCCCTTGGTAGGGTTTGTCCTTTTCCTTTTGACACCTCCTTTAGGAACTATGGTGTTGGATTCCCTAGCCATGTAAAGTTCTGCTTTCCTCAACATGCTATGTAATCTCTCGAAGGGTCCTTTTAAGTTCTATATAATGAAGTCCAGAATGAACTAATCATAAGAACTAGTCAGCGAGTTAAGGACAATGTCCGTGACTAACTCCTGACTTGTTGGAAATCCCAACCTCCACATTTGGTCAACGTACCCTCTTATGCTAAACATATGGGTATTGACTCTCCATCCTAGTAACAGCCTACATCCAAATAATGCTTTCATGACTTCGAATCGTTCCCATTTAACCTGCTCTTGGATCATGTCCTTAAGCCGGTTAATCATGTCAAAGCACCAAGACCCCACAATCTTCTTTGAAGCTCGGGAATCATAGTGTCTAACATGAAACGAGCAACCTTATTCGAATCATTTAGACGTCTAAGATGATTGACCGTCTATTTCAGCACTAATGGATCTGGCTGGATAATCCATAGGAACTTGTTCCTCAATCATATAAAATTTTCCCTCGACATTGAGTATTCTTCTCAAGTTCTGGAACCAACACGCATAATCTATGCCGTTGAACTTACTTTGATTGAGGAAGCCACGCAGTAAAAAAAAACTTGTAACTTTCAAACTTTAGTTGACATCTAAAATAGAGTTTTGTTTAGTTTGATTAACCCTTAATAAATTAATTACCCATAAAATTATTTTACTTAAGGCTAGAATCCATATTTCGCTTCTGGTGGTGAAGAGGTATGTCGTAGTCACCCCTAGAAGTTATTTAGGTAGGCAATACTCTTTTGCCAACTTCAATCTCTATGAAGCTTCTAGGTCTTTTGGGATTCATTGAATCTGATCAATGGCATGTTTAATCCCATCATGCTCATCCTCTCTCTCATGACGGGTATGCCGCGGATCACGAGTTTGGATGGTAAATCGACCACGAAGAACCTTTTGGGATTCATTGAATCTGATCAATCTCTATGAAGCTTCTACGTGACACCCGGCCCATGATTCATGAGTTATCGCGAGTATCACATCATTTTGGCCGAGTCCAATCCGACGCGTTGGCTATAGCACTTCCCACGCCGGAAGGGCCCGGTTAAATGTGTGGTTCTTTGTGGGTAGCATGAGATTCACATTTTCATAAAACGGGATTTCGTTTCGCTAAGTTAAAACATTTTAACTTTCTTTTTGGCAAAATGGTCTCTTAAACTTTTAAAATCCGTCTTACAATTGCCAATAATTTTAAAACATGTTAACAACTTTTAATAATCTAGTTTTACATATATCATTCTTGTTAAAACACTTTAACCTTTTAATTGGCAAAAGGGTCAATTTAAACATTTAAAACTGGTTTGAAATTGCCAATTTGACTTTTGAAAAATTCTATTAACTTTTAACAATTTTTCTTACTTGTGTATTTTCAGTAATACTTTTATCTTGAAACACTGTCCTATCAAACCCTTTCGGTAACTCCACTCGATAAAATGTGACAGGCGGTGAGGGTGGTAAGCAATGAATGCTGTTTAAAAACCGACCTCATTAGGAATCAAAGAGACCTCCTTCAACCTTCTACACATTTAGAGTAGGTGAGCCTAGTCACGGTCTGACCAATGTTTTTATTTTAAGTTATACATATAGATACAATTCTAATATATATATCATTTGAAATTTTAAGTATTCTTTGAAAATTATGTTTAACTATTAATTCTATTAAACACGCAAGGATGCAGTGTTAATAATTAATTTAAACAATCATCAATAAAATTTTGAAGCATTTTAAACTTTGTGTTTAGCTATTAATCCTATTGAGCATGCAAGCATTCTATGTCAATGATTAATCTAAACAATTATACAATACTAAAATCACCATTTTATAACAAGAAATCTGATTTCAAAAACGACCGTCGCGACGCGGAACACTAGAAAACGCGACGCGGTAATCAACAGAACACGATCATCACAAGAACGACGCGGCGCGGAACACTAGGAACCGCGACGCGGCAAAACCCTAATGATCGTAACTTTAGAGAAGACCGCGACGTGACCATTCAAGGACCGCGGCGCGGACGTCGACAGATTCGATAATTCAAAGAAAAAAAAACGATTTTTAACAATTTTAATCGAATCAAAACAGTACAAAATCATGATAAAGTGTCTCTGATACCACTGTTGGAATACGATAACATAAAACAAACGCAGCGGAAACAGAAATCAAAATCGTATTCAACCAGGATCATAGAATCATGCACACTTTTGTAACTGTAAAATCAAGAGGGTTCAAGAAATACTTTTTAGATCTCAGATCTGATCTTGTTAGGATGACGAGAGCCCAAAGTAGAACTCCTCTAATGTAATCGCACCCAAGACAACGATCCAGCACCCGTTGAAGTAGTATATACCTTTGCTTGAAGTTTTAGCACGTAATACTTAGGGTTTTGAAAGAAATCGGCCGTATACCGAGGGGTGGGAGGAGGGTGACGAAAATTAGGGTTTTGGCAGCCCATACAACTCAGATCTAGGGTTGTATTTATAGTGCTCATCGTCCTTATCCCCTCCCTTGTGGATATTTCACTTTGGTCCTTTATCCTTATTAAGTTTCTAATTAATATACCTTTACTTTGGTATATTAATAAACTTAACCATTAAGTTTCTAATTAATATATCTTTACTTTGATATATTAATAAACTTAACCCCTCAAGTTTATTTTCGATCTCTTTTAGCTAAATCGTCTCTTGCGTGTAACCCAAAAGGACCCTACTATTTATAGTAATATTACCAACTTGTTATAACGATGGGCATATAACCAACATAATCATCAATGAATATAACCAGATTGTCCATATAATCATGAATGAATAATACAGATAATCATATATGTAATCATTTGTGAATAGCATACATAATCATGAATGAATACGTGTTAATCATTAATGATTACCACAATGTTTACCTTTGTTTAAAAAAACAAACTAATTATCTAATCATTAATGATTACCATAATCGGATGTGTATGAATAACGCCTAATAGAGGGGGAGAAATAGATGTAAATACTCACTTCAATTTTATGGTAAAATAGGGAACCAAAGAAGTAAGGAAGAGATGTGCCGAAACTTTTATCAAATGCAATTATGCGACTATGCGACTTTTAAAATATATCAAATGCAATTATGCGATTTTTATCAAATGCAATTTTATGGTAAAATAGGGAACCAAAGAAGAAAGGAAGAGATGTGCCGAAACTTTTATCAAATGCAATTGTGCGACTTTTAAAATATAAATTTTTTATCAAATGCAAAACAAATTGATAACCTGAATACGGCAATGTCGCATTTGCAATTCTCAATATCCAAAGCTTTTATAATAGTTGATAAAGCAACATTTAGAGAATCATCGGCAAACAAATTGATAAACTGAATAGCCGCTAGTGCTGGCTTGTTGAATGTCTCCGTCTCCCAGTTCACTTCCTGTAATACGAAATTAAATCGAGACAATTATGACGCTGTTGAGAGTAATCAAACTCTATCCCAGATTTGCATGTAATTTCTATGAAAACTAAGTACCCTGTTCATCAAAAAGGGTCCGATCCATATAAAGAAACAAACCCCCAAAACTGCCACGAAAATAACCACAAAAACAAGCTTTGCCCACCGCCAAAGTGACGACCAAATATTATCAACGCCCTTCGAGGAAGAAGATGACGTCAGAGCCACACCAACGCCACAGTCACCCAACGCCTCCCGTTCTATCAATATTTCGTAATCACCCTTGCAATCTTCAATCGCGATTTTCAACTGAGAAACTGAATCTTTATCTACGGAAATAGATAGAGAAATAGCATAATTTTAAGGATTTGAAAATTAATTCAAATTTAAAGATTACAAAATTACCCTTTTGAATATTAAAAAAATAGAAAATAAATTTAAATATATTAATAATTTCAAAATTGTCAATTAATCATAGCCTTAGATCTGAAAAAAAAATAAAGGGATGAAATCTGGACTCTAGTTCTCTACCTTTTGAGAGGCCTCCAATGAACCTACCTCTATATATATATATATATATATATATATATATATATATATATATATATATATATATATATATATATATATATATATATATATATATATATATATATATATATATATATATATATATATATATATATATATATATATATATATATACGCACATGGATATGTATATAAGGTTTTTTTAATTTTTTTCAAAACAAATATTATCAAATATCTGCTTTGTAGATTTTATGAAAAAAAAAACCCAAAAAAATAAGTTCTTTTTTTTTTGCACATGCAATATGCATATGTCTATCGGAATGCAAAAAAAGAAATATGATTTTTTTTTTAAATCTCTTAGTCGCACATTTTAAAAAAGTTGGGAGTATTTTTTTTTAAATATTGTGTAAAACGAAACTTTATAAAATGGTTCTTAGATTTTTCTCATTTGAACTGCTCCCCGCCCGCTCGCACGCCCGCACGCGCACACACACACACGCATGATGGATTTGGACTCTGAGGAAACTTTGTCTCTTGCCTTGGTAAATAAAGATGGTGAGCTAGATATTTCTTTGGTGGACTATGCTAACGATAGGGCTGAGCAAAAACCAAACCGAAAACCGAAACCGCGCCGAAAACCGCATTTACCGCTACCGCAAAACCGCAAAACCGCAAAAAACCGCAAAAAACCGAAACCGCAAAAACCGCAACCGCAAAGCATGGTGCGGTGCGGTTTTAACTTAAAAAACCGTGCAAATTTACCGAAACCGCACCGCAAAATTTATTTTATATATATATATATATATATATATATATATATATATATATATATATATATATATATATATATATATATATATATATATATATATATATATAATTTAATGAAATTAAACATTAAAGTGTAGAACAAAAAATTTAGGGGGGAAATTGAAAAAATTTGGAATACTGGGGGGAAATGAAAACGTACCTAAAGAAAACACAAACCTAATTGGCTAAATCTAACCTAAATCAAATATCGTACCTCTCCACTCTCCAGCTATCCTCTCGGCTCTCGGCCTCTCCCTCAACTCAAGCAGTCAGCAGTCAAGAAGCTTCAATAATCCGTGATCTTCCAGACTTCTACCATAAGCTTCAAGAATCCGTGATCTTCCACCACCTCAACTCAAGCAGTCGAACTCACTCGTGCAGAAAACCTAACACCTCCAAATCTCTTTGCGTCTCCTGTCCAAAACCTGCCGAATCGAGCCATGGCGGAATCCGACAAGGCCAACTCGCTTCGGTAGTTCTATGTCAACTCGCCACCTTCGAAACCGTGCTGGTATGTGTATCCATCTCTGCGTTTTTGAGCGAGAATTGCAGCCTGTGAATTTTCATGGAGTGATAGTGGATTACAAATGAATTTGTTTAATTAGACAATGAGTATGATCAAATGGCTGAATCGGAGTGTTGACCTCCGCATGATTAGGCAATTTGAGTTTTATGCATTCGTTCATAGAATCCTTCAATTAATTTCGTTGTAATCCTAATAGTAAGAGATTCACTCTATCTGTTATTTCAGTTGTCGCGGAAACCACTTTAAATGAAAACGAACCAAAGGCAAAAGAGCAGGTACTGGCTTGCCCCATTTGTTATGACAAATTAATATGGAATGGTGATCCAGTTTTACTTTTACAACGTTCCATAGGAATACGACTATGCGTGATTAAATCTTAATTGTTAATCGATGCTATTTTGCTTACTGTTAGCGCATACAAACGATTGTTGAATTTCAAATAACGAACTCATCTAACACTTATTTCATATTCTCTTGTATCATGTTGCAAGGTCGCACTGGACATTGATTATCATCATAATATGTTGTCATCTCACCAGAAAGTGAACCCTAAAGAAGTGATTGTTGGATGGTAATTTCTCTTTAATTATGCTTATTGTATTGTCAATTTACACAATTCTTTCATTTTATGTATTGCATTTACTTGAATTATTCTCATGTCATGATATTTGTATATGTTAACTTGTCTTTGGGTGATCAACAACTTGCTGCACAGTTTCAAGAAATACCTCTGGATCTTTGTATGGTTGAAGCTGAACGTGTTGGATGTATGTTTTAAATACTTTCCTTTTCCCACCATTTCTTTTATAACCAATGGTAAAAGTGTCCTTATAGCAACGTGCTTTGAAAAATATACACATTTATAGCAAAATCATCAATGTGCAAAGCATATTTCACACTATATTTGTGTTAATTCTTCAAATTTCAATGTTCTAATACGAAAAAAGTCGAAGGTTAAATGCTATAACTGTATATAATATTTGTTATTGTAGTTGACATTCGGAAGACAACAGCAGTGGATAAACTTCCTACTGATATGGAAGGAATGGAGTCCACAATGGAACGATTGCTTGCTTTGATAGATGATACATACAAATATGTTGACGATGTTGTGGTGAGTTTTTATATTTCATAACAGCTTTATTTATACTTACAATTTGTTCACAAATAGTCTTTGTAATAAATATGTATTATGTTGACTTTTTTAGGAAGGTCGTGTTCCACCAGACAACAACATTGGAAGATTCATATCGGAGATTGTGTCCTCTATTCCAATGATATCAGTGAGGTTGATCCGATAGTGGCATCGTTTTCGGGAGGGGCAGTCGGTGTAATTTCGACTTCTTCTAAATGACTTTTATGTATTTGAATCTTCAAGTTTTTCATATTACTAGTTTGTAGTTTGGATGCTTTTAGTATTTGCGGTTTAAAACCGAAACCGCACCGCTACAAACCGCAACCGCAAAATAAACCGCAAAAACCGTACCGCAAAAAAACCGCAACATATGGTTTTACACAAATAAAAACCGCACCTAGCGGTACGAGTTGCGGTTTTATGCTAAAACCGCACCACACCGCACCACGCTCACCCCTAGCTAACGATGTGTTCGATGATCCCATTTATGCATATAGTTATTTCCTTGGCAAACTATGTAGAAGTCGTAAATGATTCTATAGGAATCGAACACTTAAATCATAATGAAACCAATTTCTCGTATGTCCTAGAAATCGTTTCCAATAGGTCTTTTTTCTAGCTACAATTAATGTTTCAAAGAAAGATGGGGTTGAGAGGTGAAATGAGTCTAAAATATGCTGATTTCATGATGGTGCGGTTGAGTTCATTGGAGTACGACCAGGGCCGGCCGAGAGATTTTGGAGGCCCTGTGCAATTTGATAAATATAGGCCCCAAAAGTTGCAAATTCTACAATTGTGCATCTTCTGTAAATCAATGAAGCAAAATGAAAATCCAAAAGAAAAACAACACTACAAAATTAGAAACCGTTAAACCGTAAATCAATTTCAATCTCAAAAAATCCTAAAATTTTATTCTAAAAGTACTCATATTCTAGGTTTGTATATTCTAATATCATAAAGAATTCATAATCACATAAAGCGAGGCGTAAAGTAATTGCATTCCGAGACAATGTTTAACAGTAAACAAAATTTAATTCTAAAATTACTTAGATTCTCTTTATATACAACTAAATACTAATAACACTAGAGTACACACAGAACATTGATTTTTATATAATCATATAGCCATTTTGATAGCAATATCCTAACGATACATTCATCTTTAACACATACAAAACTGTTGGATACGGATAATATACGGATAAGAATTCATTAGCCATAGTAATCTTGTAATTTAGATATACACGTTAATATTTAAAACCTTAGCTTATCTTGTTGATTGGTTATTAACAGATAAGGCTATTTCTTGTATATATATACTCTTTTACGTGATTAATGGAACAACACAATTTTTGATCGTGAACATACTTGTTCCGATTATTTCATGGTATCAGAGCAGGTTGTAAATAAACCTGAAATATGACTGGAAAAGAAGCAGGAGATTCATCGACTTCAAGAATAGAGTCAAATTCTCCGTTCTATCTTGGACTGCAAGATCGACCCGGTGATTTCATCACGCCAACCAGACTTCGTGGCGACAACTATGATGATTGGGCAGATGATATGCAGATGGCGCTTATTGCTCGCCGCAAGTTTGGTTTTCTGGATGGATCGATTCCTGAAAGAATTCCTCCGTGCACAGAATCCGACTGGAATACCATCAATGCTATGTTGGTCTCTTGGATAATGAATACGATTGACCCGGAGGTCAAATGTTATCTGGAAAAACACCGAGATGCAAAGAAGTTATGGGACACTCTCAAATCTCGCTATGCAGTAGTCAATGGTCCAAGAATTCAGCAATTGAAGTCACATATCGCTAAGTGTGAACAAGCCAAGAACATGACGGTATCGGAATATTTTGGTAAGCTAACCTCTTTGTGGGAAGAACTCCATAAACACGAGCCTTTGATTACTTGCAACTGCTGTAAAACTTGTACTGCTGCAAATCGACATGAAGAAAGAAGAAACACTGACATGCTTTATAAATTTCTAATGGGTCTGAATTCAGATCTGTTCTCCACCTTGCGTACCAGCATTCTATCACAAGATCCTTTGCCCTCCATTGACAAAGCCTTCCACATGGTGATTCAAGATGAAAGAGTAAGAACCGCTAGTGTCGTGACCGAAGAAAAACCCACAGAAGTTCTAGGGTTCACGATTAGGGCAAATCCAAGCAAAGGAAAAGGAAAAGGAGACAAGATCGATAAATCGCATCTCGTGTGTGCTCATTGTAAGAAATCGGGGCATGAATCAAGCTCTTGCTTCAAGCTGGTCGGCTACCCCGAGTGGTGGGAAGAACGGAGGAACAGTGACAAGGGCGGACGAACAGGAGGAGGACAAGGCAAAAGGTCACGCGTAAATGCTGTTACTCACGGATCCGGGTCGAATCAGTCAACGGGTCAGAACCATGGGCCGGGTCTTTATGCGGCTGGACAAGGCGTGGCTTATGGATCCAGCTCTTCTAATACGTCTCCTCTATTATTCACGGCTGAACAATGGAAGGCGCTGACAGGTTTGATGAGTACCTCAAAAATTCCTGAGGAACGCTTAAATGGTAATTTTCAAAAACGCCTTTAGATTATTGATTCAGGTGCAACTCACCATGTAACTGGAGATGTATCTTGGTTACATAATACACGTAAAGTTCCGTATGTTTTGGTTGGCTTGCCAAATGGTAAAAAGGTGATTGCTACCCATGAGGGTAGCGTAAAATTATCGAACAAAATTACGCTTAAAAGTGTTCTTTTGGTTCCTAGATTGAATTGCAATTTATTTTCTGTCTCTCAGTTGACCGATGACTTGCAATGTGTTACACAATTTAACTCTCATATGTGTGCTATACAGGACCAGTCGAGGAAGCTGATTGGAACGGGTGTTAGACGGGACGGACTGTACTACTTTGGCAAAGGAGCTTCAATTCTTCATGTTTCAGTCAATGGAGTTGTTTCTACTTTGGATTTGTGGCATAAAAGAATGGGCCATCCTTCTGAAAAAGTGGTGAAGTCTCTACTTCCTATCAGTAATACAGTAATATAAAGGGAGTATGAATAAAGCCTGTGAAGTTTGTTTTCGGGCCAAAAAATCTAGAGATAAATTTTCTTTAAGTAGCAATAAAACCACTAGAATTTTTGAGAAAGTGCACTGTGATCTTTGGGGACCATATAAATATTCTGCTAGTTGTGGGGCACGATATTTTTTAACAATTGTTGATGATTTTTCACGTGCCGTTTGGATCTATCTTTTGATTGATAAAACTGAAGTTTTTCAAATGTTCATGTCTTTTATTGCCATGATTGATCGACAGTTTTCCCAAAAGATTAATATTGTACAAAGTGATAATGGCACTGAATTTAATTGTCTACTAGATTATTTTTCAACCAAAGGAATTCTATTTCAAACCTCTTGTGTGGGTACCCCCCAACAAAATGGAAGAGTTGAACGAAAACACAAACACATTTTAAACGTGGCTCGGGCTCTCATGTTTCAAGCTCACCTCCTTATTGAGTTTTGGGGGGAGTGTGTTCTTACGGCTACTCATCTCATTAATCATACACCGACTCCGTTACTCCACAATAAAACATCTTTTGAAATTTTGTTTGGGTCGGTGCCTTCTTATTCCACCATTAAAATCTTTGGGTGTTTGTGTTTTGCCCATAATAAAAAAGCTAAAGGTGACAAATTTGCTAGTAGAAGTCGCAAATGTGTGTTTGTCGGCTACCCTTTTGGAAAGAAAGGATGGAAATTGTATGATTTAGATACCAAGACTTTTTTCGTTTCTCGAGATGTTAAATTTTTTGAAGATATATTTCCATATAGTGATCTCACCGGGTATCCCAAACCTTCCACTCCAACTTTCAGTGATTTACCCGATTACTTTGATGACGATGGGTGTGTTTGGCCTGTTCCTTCCGACACCCCACCTTGCTCCCCTTCCGCTACCGCTAGTTTATCTAGTCCACCAACCAGCCCACATCCGACTCCTGATCCTCCCTCAACCCCAGCCTCTCCGACTCCTGATCCCTCTCTCATGGATAACCCCCAACAAGAGGTCCCCAACACGGATAACCCCCAACAAGAGGTCCCCGACACGGGTAGAGGTCATCGACAAAAATTCCCATCGGTTCTTCTCAAAGTCTTCATCACGCTTACACGTACAGTCCCTCCTCAGTCTACCTCGTCCCCGTCGGCATCCTCAGGTACACCTCACATTATATAACTTGTGATCAGTTCTATTCTAAATATCAACAGTTTATTGCTTCGGTTGTGGCTAATCACGAACCTCGGTCTTTTAAAGAAGCTCTTAAGCATGATGTTTGGAAATTGTCAATGCAAGATGAGATCAAGGCCCTCGAAGATAATGGCACATGGATCCTGACCACCCTTCCTCCTGGTAAAAAGGCCCTTGGTAGTCAATGGGTTTATAAAATTAAATATCTTTCTACAGGTGAGATTGAGCGATACAAATCTCGTCTGGTTGTCTTTGGTAATCACCAACAGGCCGACATCAATTACAATGAAACTTTTGCTCCTGTTGCCAAGATGACCACGGTCAGGGTGTTTCTTGCTGTTGCTGCTTCTAAAAATTGGGAACTTCATCAAATGGATGTTCATAATGCGTTTCTCCATGGTGATCTCACGGAAGAAGTTTACATGCGTCTTCCACCTGGTTTTCAAAGTTTCAATCCTCATCTCGTGTGTCGCTTACGCAAATCTCTCTATGGGTTGAAACAGGCTCCCCGATGTTGGTTTGCCAAATTGGTAAAAGCTCTTAAAAGCTATGGCTTTCGTCAATCTTATTCGGATTACTCTTTGTTCACTTACACTCGTGGCACTATTCAGACAAATGTTCTAGTGTATGTGGATGACTTGATCATATCCGGTAACAACTCAGCCGCCATCAAAGCTTTCAAGCATTACCTTCATACATGTTTCAAAATGAAGGATCTTGGTTCGGTGAAATATTTCTTGGGTATTGAGGTGGCTAGAAGTCCTAAAGGGCTTTTTCTGTGTCAACGAAAGTACATTATGGATATTATCAATGAAGCGGGCATGCTGGGTGCTAAACCGTCGGGTGTACCCATTGAACAAAATCATAAACTTGGCTTGGCTAATAGGACTATTTTGCAGGAACCGGAGTCGTACCAACGTCTCGTGGGACGCCTTATTTATCTTGCTGTCACGAGACCGGATCTAGCTTATTCTGTCCACATTCTGTCCCAGTTTATGCAGGCTCCTCGACGTGAACATTGGGAGGCAGCTCTCCGGGTAGTCAAGTACCTCAAAGGTACGCCGGGGAGAGGAGTTCTCCTACGTTCAGACAGCCCACTGCGCTTGGAAGGTTGGTGCGATTCGGATTGGGCCGCATGTCCTATCACTAGGCGTTCTCTTTCCGGTTGGATTGTTTATCTTGGAAATTCTCCTATCGCCTGGAAAACCAAAAAGCAGCATACCGTGTCCCGATCTTCTGCGGACGCAGAATACCGTTCCATGGCAGCCATAACTTGTGAGATTAAATGGTTGAAAAATCTTCTTTTGAGCTTAGGCATACGGCATCCTCAATCCATTCCTCTACATTGCGACAAGCAAGCTGCTCTTCATTTGGCGGACAATCCAGTTTTTCATGAGCGCACCAAACACATAGAAGTTGATTGTCACTTCGTGCGGGATGCTATCACGGATGGGCTTATTTCTCCTTCCTACGTGCACACCTCCGAGCAACTGGCTGACATTCTGACCAAGGCGTTGGGAAAAGCTCATTTTGAACGATTACTTGGCAAGTTGGGCATTTTTGATCCCCATGCTCCAACTTGAGGGGGGATGTTGGATACGGATAATATACGGATAAGAATTCATTAGCCATAGTTATCTCGTAATTTAGATATACACGTTAATATTTAAAACCTTAGCTTATCTTGTTGATTGGTTATTAACAGATAAGGCTATTTCTTGTATATATATACTCTTTTACGTGATTAATGGAACAACACAATTTTTGATCGTGAACATACTTGTTCCGATTATTTCAAAAACCATATTGTAGAATAAGTAAACATCATACGATACTGAAAGCTATATGTCAAGTATTTATCACAATAAACCATAACTCAAGATTTACCAACTTGTCGGCTAATAAAAATCCAATTCGGGAACAAAAATATGACTTCTATTCAACTAACGACAAAATATTCTTTAAGCTATCCAAAGAATAAGATACATCTACATTACAACGAACAAATTCATCCAACCTTTTATGGATGAAAACCACAATCCCGCTACACTGATAAACCCTAATTCTTAAAATTTGATTTTTTTACAAAAATATATTAACTATCAAATGATTATTTTTCGGAATTGTAAACTACACGGTGCTTTCATCAGTTTTTAAAAGTTGGAACAATATCAGGTAAGAGAATCATAAGATGATAAAGAAATCAAGAATAAAAGAATGAAGAGCGAATTGATTCAATTGAATCAGATTGGATTATTGCTGATTTGCTATCGCCTATCGAAATCAGAAACCGAGAAAGAGAGAAAGGACGAAAAACCATTCTAACCTTGAACATATATTTGAGAATTGAATGTACCGTTGCAGAAAATCAACCGTTTGTTCCTGATTTTTCGAGATTGAACACCGATTACAGAGATTGGTGGGTGGATTTAATAATGATTATTGTGATTATCGCACTCAGGCACCGATTCCCGCTCTTACAATTTCGGATTTCACGTAGCTTTTTACCGCCGTTAGGTTGTGAGGATGGAATTTGGGCCGGACTAATATAAGTATATATCATTGGATTTTAAAATTTTGGGCCCTTGGCAGATAATGGGCCCTGTTCAAATGGACCAGTTGAACTCCCTTTGGGCCGGGCCTGAGTACGACCCCAAACCAAGCACCATTGTTGTAGAAAATAACCGGTCAACCCTCTTTGAGACTCTGGAAGCTGATTAGAAAAAATATATATCAAATAAATAAATAACCATGAGCCCTCCATCGCCCGTCATCATCTTCAATATGTGTTTTTGTTCATAAAATCGGCTGATCATTTTTTATCCAATGAAGTGAAGTTTCGGTTATCCTCTGATAGATTGCATAAACCTCGTTGATCGATGCAGTGGTGACCAATAATTGAATGAGGAATGCAAGTGTAGTCGATGATCTTGTTGACCGGTGAGAGAAAGTGGAAAAGAGAGGAGAACGATAGAGGCCGTGCTACGGTGGTGACTCGCAAGAGAAAGAAGAAAAAAGAAGAGAACGATGGATGTCAATGGTAAAATCGTTGCTCACTAACGAATAAATGAGGAAGGAGAGGGTTAGTTATCAGGCTTGACATAGGAGATAAGGGTGGGGGAGTACATATCTGCTAACACTCTCAACCCACAATGTCACATCAGTTTTTCTCTCTCCACACTCTTCCATGTTTTTTGACGTACAATACAACACAGGAAACTCATATTTGTCAACCCTCACAACCCACAACATACGAACCGGACCGGACCGAAGTAACCGAACCGAATAAAGGAATCAAGGATCGGATACGGCCTGAACTCCCCCTATCAAGTTCCACTTCGGTTTTTCAAGCCAACACTTGTCCCTAGTTCGGGAACTGGAATAACCTGTTATTGAATAAGCAATAAATCGAAGACCGAAACCGGACCGAATTTCCTTATACGGTTCTAACCGGAACCCGGTTCTGGTGCGGTTACGGTTGCGAATGGATTCAGATTTTTGGTCCAAACGCTCGCCCCTACCCAGGAAACCCATCTTTCCTAAACCATACGGTCACATCAACATTTCAATATTAAAATTAAATAAATAAAATGAAAAATAGAAAATAACATTTGAATTAAAATATAATCTAACTTAAATTTAGTAAATAACATTAAAAAATAAATAGCATGTCCTTAAAAAGCACACAATTATGAGCGGGAATTAAAAACCTAAATACGAGAATTTAAAACCTAATTATGAGAATTTAAATCTAAAAATCCGTAATTAAAACTCTAAAACGATAATGTCATTGACCACAAAGACATGAATTCCTGATAACAATTCAACTTTCAATATTGTTAAGCAGGAGTCGTTGTTTGTTCAACGATATTCCTCAACAGCTTTATTGACGATATCGTTGACGCTTACCCCGTTTGTTGGATTTGTCAATAAGGTGTTGAAAATGTTGTTAAATTCTGACACTTTTGTGTCTAAAGCCCTCCACTTGCTATTAAGTTGATGTTTAGTCTGAGTCGGTTTAGGGGGCATTGGTGAGTTGAATTGCTCCTCAACTCCGGTCCGAAGTTATAGCTTCTCATTTCCTTATTGTTGTCAACATAGGCAGTTATCAAGGCACCTCTTCGTTTGGAGTACACCTCTTAGGTAAATAGTGCTCTAATGAGGATGAATTCATTTTTTTAAAAGAAAGAATTGATAATAGAATGATGGTGTGAATTGAGAGTAGAACGATGGTGTGACTTTGAAGTGGTTAAGTGGGGTATTTATAGGGATGGCAGGTATTTTTACTTTTGTTAATATATATATATATATATATATATATATATATATATATATATATATATATATATATATATATATATATATATATATATATTCATAAAAAGTGTAGGAATGGCCGATTTCATGAACTTGCAATCTCTTCATCTATCGCCAACCCGTAGAATCCAGACCCCTTGAACCGTCGGTACCACCGGTTCCTCCGACGAACCCACTTGACTGTTATATCGACCCCGTTAGAGTACGGGGAAGTGGGAATTGATATGGGGTTAGGGACCCACATAAAAAAACTTAATCCTAAAATGGCGACCATTCTTGAAAAAATCATGTTTTATGACAAATTAATTTAAAAACAGGTCATGGAATATTTGATTTATAACCTGATAAAGAAACGACGATTATGGATGAATGAGGTCAGAAACACGTCGATTTCTGGATGGTTCGCTTGAGCTCATCAGAGTACGAGATCAAGCACCATTATTGTAAAAAAAACATTTAATCAATCTCAGACCCTTTATAATCCCTTCGGAGAATGACTGATGTAGAAAAATATATCAAACAGAAACGGAAACCCTGAGGCCCTCCTGTTACCATCTTCAGTTTGTGTTTGTGCTAATAAAATCGGCTGAATAAAGTGCAGATTGTAAACCATGTTGATCGATGTTGTGAAGATGCGTGAAGCTTGTTAACATTAACAGTGGTGGCGGTCGATGGAAAGAAGAACGAGAGTGATAGGGGTTCCTTGGGAAAGAGAAGAGAATGATTGAGTAGATGCCATGGTCCAGTGGTGACCAGCGAGTGAATGAGGAGTGGCCATCCCTTGTCTTTGGAGACGAGAAGGAATGGATGGAACGGGACATGTCATCATATTAAAGATGAGAGAGATTCCACCCCGAAAATTAACACTAGATACGAAAATGGGAAATGATACGGTGGGTGGTGTTGTGTGGTCCACATGCTTATTAATAGTTTTATTTAACAAAATAATAATAACTAGTGGTGATGCACACACGTTGCGGTGGGTTTATTAATCGTATATAATTCAAAACCATTTACATAATGCTCTCTTACACACAGAACATTTTTGTGATTTTGCTATTAAACCATGACTATTACTATAGGTTTCTTTTACATAATGATTATATTTGTAATATCACTATTACATAGAGACCATTTTTATAATATTGCTATTACTCAAAAACCAAAATGTAACTAATGCAATTTGTAAACTATAGAGACCAAAACTACAATTATCCTAACTTATAAACTACAAATATTTAAACAATGCAAATTAAAAACTACATGAACCAAAACTATACTTATTGAAATTAAAAACTATCGGGACCAAAGTTTTACTTAAAGCAAATTAAACAATACGAAACAGAAATTATCTCATTAGATTTGTTAATCTGTAGTTTCTATTTCCAAAAAAACTGTAATTATCATAAAAATAATTATAGGGACCGAAGCAGTAATTAATACAACTTAAACAATATTGGGTCCAAAATTATAATTATGCATAATAAAAACTACAATGACTAAAACCATAATTATCCGAAATTAAGAACTACAGGGACCGAAACTGTAATTAGTATAAATTGTACACTATAGTGATAGAAACTGTAATTAACAATTATAAGGGACAAAACTGCAATTAATATATATTAAACAATATATGTACCAAAATTATAATTATGCAAATTAAAAAAATATAAAACTATAATTATCCTAAATTAAAAACTATATGGATCAAAACTGTAATTATTATAAACTATAAACTACATGGATTGAATTTGTAATTGTTGAATATAAAAAAGTACATGAACCAAAATTGCAATTAACTAATTATAGGTCTTAAGTGGGAATTTTGTAATTCATCTAAATTTTATGGTCGTATAAGGATTAAAATTGTAATTAATGCAAATTAAAAAATATAGTTATCAAAGTTATAATTATACAAATTAAAAACTACATGTATATTTTAATTATCCTAAATTAAAATCTATAGGGATCAAAACTATAATTATTATAAACTATAAACAATAGGAATTGAGATTATAATGATTGGATATAGAAAATATAGGAACCAAAATTGTAATTAAGTCGTTTTAGGTATTAAGTGGTGATGACATAGGTCCACCGGCTGACCTATTGCCTGGCAGCCCGCCAGCCAGCCCGGACTGCCTTCCAGCCTGGACTGCTAGCTGGTCCGGCCGTGCTGTCACATAGCTAGCCTTAGATTGGGCTGGCCCAAGGCCTGACCTAATTGTTCCCTAAAAATATGTAACACCCGGTTTCTCATACAAAGTACACCCAAAATTTTTTCAAACAATTATACATTAAAATTGGTATACTTATACTCAAATCACGAATCAAGATGTTATCATCACAAGTAATTATACAAAAGGTCCTTACAAATTATAACCAAGTATTACAAATAAATCAAATACGACTAAAGGACAGGCTCTAAACTTGTCCATCATTCTTTGTCACATGTCTTCCCCTATCACAGCTACAATACCTGCAAAACAACATACAACTCAAGTGTAAGCTTAAAAAAAGCTTAGTGAGTAATCTCAATCACACTCCACAATCTCTCTCAGTAAACTTTCTCATCATTCTCCTTTGCTAGCCTCATTAGCAATTATTCACTTTCTCTTACTCTGAAATCTGCAAACATATTAGCTTTACAAACACCAGCTAATTAGTAGTAATATCAAACCAATAATAAGTATCACAACTGATACTACTCATAAACTCAATCACACATACACTCGCATATACTCATTTCTCAATCAATTATACTCAATTATAACACCCATCATGGTTATAACAATCAAACTCAATGACTCTTTAACTCACCGCTACATCATATACTCTACTCTTATACTCAATATCAATATAACTCACACACACACACACATATATATATATATATATATATATATATATATATATATATATATATATATATATATATATATATATATATATATATATATTACCTACAACAAGATATGACTATTATTTCTCATACGAACATAATCTCAATCGTGTATTAAATCACACTGAAAATCTCATTCTCGTATGTTAAATCACATGTTTCTCAATTATAAACTTGGTTATCTCAACCAATTTAATATCAATAGTAACCTGTAAATTCACAATTTAATCATAAGAATGAATTATAGTTACTCACTTGATATCGGTTTAGTATATGGAACCCCCAATTTACACGTACCGGGCTCCTGTTCGCTAGACTTGGTTATATCACGATAGTCTAAATCAATTTTCCAACACCCACAATCATCTCAATAATATCTATCTCAAAGATATATAAATCAAAACAGGAAAAAGGAGTATAAACGGTAAATATCAACTCTATATTTACCAAAACCCCCAAATCCGTGGTTCTACTCATTCAACCGCAGGAACTCGACAATAATCTCATCAATAGCTCAAAAGACATCCACTAACAATCTACTAAGAACGTATTTTACAAATTATAGCTAAATCACGAAAATTGAAGCTAGGGTTTCAAAACCCCCTAAACGAAGAAATCACTCACCTAGACAAATTCGAAAGCAAGACCATGTTTACGGGGTTAGATCCGCATCACTTTACGCTTCCCTACGAATCTCCGGCTTTAAATTGACCCAAAATCGCCTCCCTAAGCTCTGAAAATTGATTTTGGGGGTTTTTTGTTCGAAAATGAAGTTTTTTCCACTTAAATGAGTTTGCTGCGTATTTAAATGATCTGCAGCCGAAACACGACTCGGGTTGCTTTTACGACTTTTACTTCCGTTCGTTTAATAGGCATAACACGACCCGGGTTAAGGAACACGACCCGGGTTGGTTCTTTTTGGCATTTTTCAAACTCAAACTTCTTCCAAAAGGTCCTCTAACAACACTAACACATATAACAACTTATATAATCTTAATTAAACTAAGATTAGTACGTAAGAGGGATTCCAACCTCTTCTCATTCATCAACGATCTCAAAACTCGAAGGAAATCGCAAGGATCGCCACACCTTTATGCTGAGCAACTCATAGCTAGAATCACACCGAATATAAGGTAATAACTCTACTTACCTTATAAAGCATCTAAATTTAAAAATGGGTCTTACAAGTTCTCTCCTCTTTCAAAAGATTCCGTCCTCGGAATCTCTTAGTTAGGGCACGGTGTATTCAACTACCTCATCACCGCAATCACAGATCACATGCAATAATGATTTCCTCTCGTCAGCTCATATGACATGTATATATCATTACACCTCATCATAATATAGCTAATGCCAGCTATCACTCTCATAAGATGATCTCTATAATCACATTGGTTATCACCATCTCCATGTAGACAACAACTCACAATGTACAAGAACTGGATAATAACAAGTTTATCCAGAAGCAACCCAAGTAGCATAATTAAACAAAATGTACGTGTATTAGTTCAGCTTGTCTCAAATAGACATCTTGAACTCAACTTATGTTTCAAATTTTCTCGAAATGATTTACTCTAACTCAATAAGGAAAAACAGTCTCATTGTTTCATAGCTCATTCTTTTTCAATTTACTCCTCTAATAACAACACGCCAGTTATTGATTTCTCTTACTTGTACATTCTCATCGATTAGAGTAAGAGAAACACTAACACAACATAAGAGACACAGACACTCAATTATTTCATTCACATCACACGACTCATTAACAACAGAACAAAATTTCATAATTAATTAGAATATTAGCAACTATCTCAAGTTTCACTCACGCCTCCTCTGAATCGGTTATTTAACTCTCGACACTTTAGTCACACAATACTCGTTTCAATTGTCTCATCACCACAACCAAATTCAACTTCTCCGAAAACTCATTCATCTCTACTCCCACCTCATCACACATATTAGGTTTTTCGCCCAATATACAACTAACAATCTTCCACCAATTGATTTCCCTTTATCTCAGTTCAACAACATACCTCATGTTGTTTCTCTCGATGTACTCACTTATGTGGACAATCCACATCACGCTCTCACTCAATCGATAATCATAACAAACTCAGTAATTTATTATCAAATAATTTTTCAACACAATCGCATATATTTCTCTCGACACATCGTCGGTAAGAATTCTCCCCTCGCCATTTCTCCGTCATTCTTTTCTATATTTCTAATTCATCATAATGACACAAAATAAATTATACATACATACGGCTCACCGTAATCTCTACACACAACTCACAAAGAATTAATAATGTTTAACACCGCAATCTCTACGGTGAGACCATATCTCATCACTCGACTAACTCATTAATCTCAAGAAAATAACTCAACATTATTATAACAAAATCTACAATCGATCGTTTCATACGAATAAGTAGTTTTTTCATCTCGACATTCACACATTTCTCTGATCAGCGGTAATCGATTTGATTGCTAAGGAACGAATCCTATCAATCACAATCACAGTTATTTTTTATACTCTTTTTTTAACTCATTACACAGTTATACAACTTTATCTCGTTCAACAATCAAGTAAATTTCACACATTCTCAAATTAATATGTTAACACATAATTATAACTCGATATCATCCTCAACATCGTCTAAACACAACTCACACATACTCAGAATAGTACAGTTTCAATACTTCATATCATCATCATACAATGTACGCATGTCTACACATAAGCACGACACTGCAATATCACTCCGGTTCTGCTTATGGTACCCCGTACCATCCTCCTATCTCGTCACTCACACTATCTTATAGTACCCCGTACTATCCTCTAAACTCACTACTCAACATTATTTCACGGTACCTCATGCTGTTCGTTGACCTCATTGCTCAATACTCACCCACGGTACCTCGTACTGTTCTCTGTTCTAACCGCTCAACACTGTGTCACAATATCTCATACCATTCTCTGATCAAATCATGGTACCTCGTACCATTTTTTTATTTCAATCCATCTCCTCTTTGACTCTAGTGGGTCTCGTCTACGGTCTCGAGCCATATAGACTCACCGTCACTCCTCTTTTTATTTGAGTCACAAATGTCCCCACTACTCTAACCACAAGATGCTCGTTATGTGGTTCCACAAAAATATGTGGTCTCAACCTCAACTACTCAATATGTGACCCCACAGAATATGTGGTCTCAATCACATTTACTCGTTATGTGGCCCCACAAAATATGTGGTCTCAACCACTTTGCTCGATATGTGGCCCCACAAAATATGTTGTCTCAACCACTTTGCTCGATGTATGGCCCCACAAAATATGTGATCTCAACCACATATATTAGGCAATTAACTCAATCTCTAGGCCAATAAGGCCTATATGAACCACTCTAGGTTCTCTCAATTATAACCACAAGGTACTCTTTATGTGGTTACTCAAATGTCATCTAACATTTCTGTCACAATTATCTCATTATGTGACGATTTCAAGTCACAAAAACTCAATACTCAACATACGTATTTACAATCAGGTATAATAGGCATTCAACCACACACTCACCGTCTTTCTCAACTCATACTCTTTTGGCTATCTCAGCCATTCGTGTTGATAAATCATAAGTACTAGTTGTGTGGCCCCACAGAATACGTGGCCTCAACCACAAAGTACTCGTACACAGAAATCTCGTCATATCTGTGAAACAACAAGCAATATATATAATATCATAATTTATATTTTCCACTATATATATTCTCAATATACACACTTTCCCATGGTTGCTAAGTAATCGCCAAGCAACCACTTATAATCTCAATTATACATAATCACAAAGCACTCGTTATGTGATATGTAAACCTTTTCTCAAGTGGACACGAGATTATCATATCGATGTCGGTTACTACACTTTATAATCATGCTTTTTTAACACATATTTTAATACATGTATTATTACTATTTAATACACGCAACACTTTACAATGAACATGTTAAGTAAAGTTACACACATACCTCATAGCAATAAAATCACATCTCGTCGTTAGCTAAAACTTGCGTACTTCGGCTCTCAACTCATGAGTGTAATCGACTACACTCACATATCTCAACTCTTCGCTCATGCTCGGCTTATGCTCCTACTCTTTCTGATCATCAGTTGGAATTTCGCATCAACCGGCATCTCATTTCATCTTCAACTGGAACCTTACCATCAGCCGGAAACTCATTTCATCATCAGCTGGAATCTCATCTCGTCATCAGCTGAAATCTCATCTCAATTAGTATCTCATCTCATATTCAGTTGACATCTTATTATCAACTGAAGTTCTTGTCTCCTCGTTAGCTGATATCTCATATCAACCAAAATCTCGTCTCATCATCCGCTGTAGGTCCAACCGACTATGACCAATTTCTCAAATCATCCTTCATCTAACTCAATACTTGTATTCACACACAGAATATAACAAATAACAAATATGATAGAAGAGTTATACTCAACTCATACTCTAACATCTGCAGCGGTATTTTTTCCAAGCATGTGAATGGGGCTCTCTCCTCCTTGGTTCAAGTCTAGGACTCTATACTCAAAGACCTAGTTCACTTAAACCATGCTCTGATACCAACTTGTAACACCCGGTTTCTCATACAAAGTACACCCAAATTTTTTTCAAACAATTATACATTAAAATGGGTATACTTGTACTCAAATCACGGATCAAGATGTTATCATCACAAGTAATTGTATAAAAGGTCCTTACAATTTATAACCAAGCATTACAAATAAATCAAATATCACTAAAGGACATGCTCTAAACTAGTCCATCATTCTTTGTCACATGTCTTCCCCTATTACACCTACAAATACCTGCAAAACAACATACAACTCAAGTGTAAGCTTATAAAAAGCTTAGTGAGTAATCTCAATCACACTCCACAATCTCTCTCAGTAAACTTTCTCATCATTCTCCTTTACTAGCCTCATTAGCAATTATTTACTTTCTCTTACTCTGAAATCTGCAAACATATTAGCTTTACAAACACCAGCTAATTAGTAGTAATATCAAACCAATAATAAGTATCACAACTGATAATACTCATAAACTCAATCACACATACACTCGCATATACCCATTTCTCAATCAATTATACTCAATTATAACACTCATCATGGTTGTAACAATCAAACTCAATGACTCTTTAACTCACCGCTACATCATATACTCTACTCTTATACTCAATATCAATATAACTCACACATATATAGACATATATATTACCTACAACAAGATATGACCCTTATTTCTCATACGAACATAATCTCAATCGTGTATTAAATCACACTCAAAATCTCATTCTCGTATGTTAAATCACATGTTTCTCAATTATAAACTTGGTTATCTCAACCAATTTAAAATCAATAGTAACCTATAAATTCACAATTTAATCATAAGAATGAATTATAGTTACTCACTTGATATCGGTTTAGTATATGGAACCTCCAATTTACACGTACCGGGCTCCTGTTCGCTAGACTTGGTTATATCACGATAGTCTAAATCAATTTTCCAACACCCACAATCATCTCAATAATATCTATCTCAAAGATATATAAATCAAAAGAGGAAAAATGAGTATAAACGGTAAATATCAACTCTATATTTACCGCAACCCCCAAATCCGCGGTTCTACTCATTCAACCGTAGGAACTCGACAATAATCTCACCAATAGCTCAAAAGACATCCACTAACAATCTACTAACAACATATGTAACAAATTATAGCTAAATCACGAAAATTGAAGCTAGGGTTTCAAAACCCCCAAAACGAAGAAATCACTCACCTCGACAAATTTGAAAGCAAGACCATGTTTACGGGGTTGGATCCGCATCACTTTATGCTTCCCTACGAATCTCCGGCTTTAATTTGACCCAAAATCGCCTCCTTAAGCTCTGAAAATCGATTTTGGGATATTTTGTTCGAAAATGAAGTTTTTTCCACTTAAATGAGTTTGCTGCGTATTTAAATGATCTGCAGCCGAAACCCGACCCCGGTTGCTTTTACGAATTTTACTTCCGTTTGTTTAATAGGCACAACACGACCCGGGTTAAGGAGCACGACCCGGGTTGGTTCTTTTTGGCATTTTTCAAACTCAAACTTCTTCCAAAAGGTCCTCTAACCACACTAACACATATAACAACTTATATAATCTTAAGTAAACTAAGATTAGTACGTAAGAGGGATTCCAACCTCTTCACATTCATCAACGATCTCAAAACTCGAAGGAAATCACAAGGATCGCCACACCTTTACGCTAAGCAACTCATAGCTAGAATCACACGGAATATAAGGTAATAACTCTACTAACCTTATAAAGCATCTAAATTTAAAAATGGGTCTTACAAAATAGAACATGATGAAACCTAATTCCCTAAGTTATTAGGCTCCACTTCTCTCCCTCTACACACAACGATGGATCTCTCTGTCCAAGTCAGGAATACGCTGACGGCACCAAACTGAATCTACGATCCAGATGCAACACCAAGACCCGACCCTCGGAGCCGAGTTCGCATCAAGTGGCAATATTTTAATTCTTCTAAGTAAAATAAAAAAATAAAATATAGATACTAAACTATAATTATGGAAATTAAAATCTATATGTTTCAAAATTGTAATTATCATAAATTAAAAACTATAAAGACTGAATTGTAATTATTGAATATAAAAAATACAAGGACCAAAGTTGTAATTAATTGATTTTAGCTTTTATGACAATATTATAATTCTTTTAAATTTTATGGCTTCTTTCTTTTTCCTGATATAGTAATATGGTTAAAAAGGCTAGTGAGGATTTATTAGTCATTTTATGTGGATTGTGGAAAAAACTGAAATAAAACTAAACCATAGGCACCTTGTGAGTGAAAAAAGGAGTTAAGTACCAAGAACAAAAAAATACCTTAAACTACCGAAACCATTCGTGAAATTTATACTTTAGTAAACTACGGCAAGTTGTAATCCCTGGAGTCCATGGTAAGAAGGGCAAGTGTAGAACTTGTTTGAACAGTCGAGAAATTGTTGAATGCTTCCGAGAAAATGAATTTTAAATTTATAATAATTTAATTGAAAATGAGATTTCGGCTTACATAGTTACATTATTCATATATTCTTGTTTCGGTAAAAGAGTGGATTATTATAGTTTTTGGTTCTTTTTTATGGGATTATAATAGAACAAATGTATCGTATTTGTCATTGAAAATAGAAATAATTTTATTTGTCTAACGATGTTTTGGATTTTTCTAATTTATATAATTAATATTGTTATAAACATGCTAAGTTCAATTTCGGCTGGTTTTAAATTGATAAAAAAATCAAACCTATTAGTGGTATGTAAGTAACAGCAGCAAAAACCTTTTTCTAGATAATATATTAACAAATTAAATTTCAGGTTTATGTCATCCAATAAGATTTGGCCACGTCTGCTATTGCAGACATTGACTATTTCTATGTGTGCGAAAGATGTAAATTTGCTTTAAAAACAGGGGTAGATGTGGAATTTAACTGGAAGCAAGGAGTTTTCAGTTTTAACGAACGTACCGTTGCAGTGGCCCGTAGTGGTCTTACCGCCGGAGCAAAAACACATGTCCTCCCTCGTATTGTTATTGTAACCGCAACGGCAACCGGACTCTTCGCACTTTTCGCAGTCCTCCGTCCTCCCCCATCTTAGCTCAAATCCTTCACGCAAGGCTCCACGGAAGCTATCTGCCAGCGGCTTTGTTAAATCGAATACATCGGACACCGTCGTTACCATCACTTCATGACATGGGAACTCAGTCCAATTAAAATTCTCCGGCTCCAAATTCACATTATAAACGTACGACTTATTAGTAGGATTACTCAAACAACCTATTTCATGTGCAAAAGAAGGGACTTAGTCCAATTAAAGTGAAAACTTAGGTTAACGTTTTGCCCCCAGAAATTAAAAGACAAATCTCCCAAATCAATCAATATTTGACATGCTAGACTTTAACAAACAGTTTGTAGTCCACCGATTTCCAGGTCAGCTGCAAAAACTTAGCAATTCCCAGGTTAATTGCAAACTAAAGTTTACAAAACTTACAAACCGTGAAGTACGAAAAGTAGAAAAAGGACTAAGTCAATGAACAACCACCACCACTGCTATCATGGGGAGTAAAAAAAACCGCATCCACTGACAGTGAAAGAAGAAAGAGGCATCAATAATCAATATAGAAAAAAGCTCGAACCTGGTGTATAAAAAAACCGCATCCACTCACCTTAACCTCATAGTTCTTTCACTAAATACCCAAAAATGACAAACTTTACATAGCAAGAAATCAAGACATCTACACATGCGTGTTCTACTCCCGTTCGGGTTTCTTCTTGATGTAGCGATTAGGGTTTCTGGGTCTCAAGAAAGAGAGATGATGTTATGGTCGTACAATTTCAGGTTTCTAAATTTCGACAGCTAAAGATCGATACATGGAGGGATGTTGGGGCGTTAATGACATGTGAGTTGCGATGGTGGATTTCTACTCTTTTAGGGAGGGGGAAATGCATCGTTGGGGACAACAATATCACGACATGGTGGCGGCAAGGATCGTGGGTGGTGCACAAGTGATGGTGGCAGTGACCGGTAGAGGTGCACAAACCAGATTTTCTCCGGATCCGGAACCAGATTTGAAACCGGATCGGATCCAGTCAAATAAGTCAACTCCGGATTAGGGTGAAACTAGATCGGATGCAAACCGGATTATACAAAAAAATACCCAATCCTATAGAAACCGGATCGGACCGGAGCGGTAGAAACCGGTTTCTCAAACCGGTTTTAAAAAACCGGTATTTTGGAGCAATTTTGATTGTTGACACGAGTTTGTTTTTTGGAGCAATTTTCATGGTTTTTTATTTTTTGGCTTTTTATCAAAGGAATACATCATGTTGTGCAATTCTTCCTAATAAGCGAGCTCTTGTGGGGTAAGTGGTATCGACAATCCCATTGCTATTTCTTCTTCATGGATTTCTTTTCCAACCCCCGTTATTTCGCCTTCAAGTGGTGAAACGTGTTGTATGTGTTCCACGTCATTTAAGTAATCTTTCAAACAAATGCACACTTCAATCGACAAAGGGATGAGTTTTATTCTTCTTAGTGAAATGACCCTACCACCAACAGAAAAAACGGATTCTGAAGCTACCGTACAAGCTTGGACGGTTAGTACATCACGCGATATAGCGGCTAGAGTCGGAAGTTGAGATTCCTTTTCTTTCCACCAAGTCAAAATATCCAAATTCTCAAACTCCTCAACACTTAGTTATGACAAAAAATCTGATGCAATGTACCTTCCGAGCTCACTACTAGGGGTACTGCTAAACTGAGTTTGTTTGGTATTTTCATTTCTTAAAGTGTTATAGAGTCTAATTGATTCGTTATTATCGTGTGAAGTGGATCCAGATGCCCCCGAATTTCACATCATGTCATGAATGTTTGTTGAAACATATTTTGTTAAATAAACTTGAAACAAACTTTGGAAAACATTGTTAAATCTAGATATTTCTTTTGATGCAAAATCAATGTTGTCATCTAATAAACCCAAATCAAAAGCAATATTATGAAGTAAAGTCTCAACCCTGCCAACGTTAAGAGTTGGGTTCAAAGCGGCAACACAAGTTATAACGAGATGCATATTTTTGAAATATTTTATAAACTTTGCTTTCATCGGTTTCACCCTTCAAACATACCGCCTCTCATTTCAAATTTGTTAATTTTCGAAGTCGTTAAAAAGATTTGATTGAAAACTGGACAACTTGTGGAATAATAAACTCTGGATAAAAAAGTAGTTTCTTTTTTAAAAACTCCAAGCATGTCGGTAACAAGCTTGATAGTATGCCAACTTGATTCCGGATAAGGTGTAACATGATTGCGTTCCACAAGGTGGTCATGAAACATTTTTAAAGTATCTTTTTGATGTAAAGCACATTCAAACATATTACAAGTGGAATTCCAACGAGTGGGTACGTCCCAATTTGGACCCAACCAAAGGGCATTCGCATCGGCACAAAACTTCATATATTTATGATATCGAGCATTACTAGAACTAAAAACGTCACGTAACATATTTTCAAAAGAATCTTTTATATCCCCAATGAAACTTAGCCCGTCTTGCGCCACCAAATTAATAATATATATCTGCAACACATCGACTATGGAAAAAAACCACCGTCGCAAAATGATTTATATTTTAATTTTAGTTTTTCAACCGCAACAGTGTTATTTGATGCATTATTAAACGATATTGAAAATACTTTTCCTTCTAGTTTATAAGTTTTGATAACATAATATAAAATTTGATATAAATTTTCACCGGTATGTAGATATCCAAACAATTCAAATGTAATCGTATGCTTCATCATTTGCCAACTATTGGGATTTACCCGATGAGCGGTAACGCAAAGTGTTGGGATTCAATCATATAAACATAAACACATATGCAGTGGAAGTCTAACAAGATCAAATCACAAAAGTCTCCATAAACAGAGTTCAGGATCATGCAGTTCATATCAGTTATAGCAACAAAACATAAACATAATGTACCTCAGGGTTATCTCCTTCTTTGAATCTAATGAACAACATCTTGTAAAGGATGGGCAGGATCCAAAGTGTGAATCCCTCTAATGACTCATATCTAGGAACACTAGAAAACCAGACAGATCAGAACTTCCACTTGGGAAGGAGGTAGAAGATCAAAACCCAAAAGAGGGATTGATTTCGCCAAAGGGAGGAGGGAGTGGAGTTCGCGACTCCTTTGTGAGGATGGGATGCCTTAGGGTTGAACCCCAAGGCCTCTTTTTTATAATGTAAGGATCCTAGGGTTTCAAACTTAGGAGTGTTCTGGCGGCCGCACCCCCTGGACTTTATTTCCATTGATTAAACCTTTAATCAATTACAATCCAGTCCCTTTAATTAATTCTAAATTAATTCTAAATTAATTAATCAATTAATTTATTGAACTAGTTTCTAATTAATTAATTTATCAATAAATTAATAAACTAATCATCCTTTTTAACATTTCTGACTCTGTATGTTTTTCTGGGTGATGAGGGCAACCGAGAAGGACTCTACAATTCTCAGAAATATTACCACAAGTTGATGATCTTGGACATTATTCCAAGAGTCTCCCACATGGACAAGTTGTCAACTTGTGTGGTCTCAATATTATCTGATAATTAGTAGAGCGTGTCATCCTATGCAACTGCCGAACTCTGATCCAAGAAAAGAAATGACACATAGATAAGTGATCAATTATTCCTCTGTTCTACACTATATCATAATGAACCTGTTGTAATGCCCCGATTTTCATACACCATAAATGGTGTAGTATTTTATAAAACTTAGTGTTGAAAAATCTCATATTTCAAAAAACGTGTTTCTTTATAGAATAAAATGTCAAGTTTTATAAAAAAAATTCTCATGACCTCGTGTCATGTCTTAAAAATTCTGTCCCAACAAAAACAATTAAGTTGTACAAATGTTTGAATAACTACGGGGGTTACAATTTCATACCAAATTAAACCATAAAAAGCAAGTTAGAATTACAAACCAGTACATCAGCCAATATTCACTCCATCTAAGATCCCAATTTCTTCGGGTCATCTACTTGCTTCTATCTCTCATGCCTAGAACCTGGGGTACATGGCATAAAATAAAATACGTAAGACGAAAACGTCTCGTGAGCTACATGGGTTTGGACATAAAACATTTAAAAACATAACATATAATATTTTCAAAACCTTTGTAATCAAATCATATCATAACACATGCTGTTAAAATCATTATAACTGAAACCCCCCCCCCCCCCATTTTCATAAACCATACTAACGTTATTTCATAAAGCATAATAACATTATTTCATAAAGCATAATAACACTTGCTATTTCATAAACCACAATAACGTTATTTCATAAAGCATAATAACGCTTGCTATTTCATAAGAAGTTTGTCATTATAAAACTTTCATTAATTAAACTTGACTGGTATTCAAACACACTTGGATTTTTATACTTAGGGCCTTAATCACTCGTGGTGATACCCCAAGTCTATACTGAGATGGTAAGAGCATAATCAAACCACCTCAGCGTCTTATCACATGCTTTAACTGGTATCATAACATGCTTGATTTTTATATATAAGGCTTTACTCACTCTTGGTGATACCCCAAGTCTATACTAGGATGGAAAGAACATAAGCAGTCTACCCTAGCATCTAATGCTTTATGTCATCTACTTCGCGAATGGATTGATACCGTCCCAGTAGACTCCTCTATATTCCCCTTGCGGGAACATCATGGTTCGGGCAAAAAGAACTATGTTCTTTGTTCATACTGCTTTATATTTGTTTGCATGTATTAAGTACCAGTCATTCATAAACATAACATTGCTAGTTATCAAAACATTCATTCACAAATACATTAAGGCTAGATGCCAAAACATTCTTTCATAACAATATATTTCTCAATGCCAAAACATTTTTTCATAACTTTCATAGGCTAAACGCCAAAACATTCTTTCAAAACTTTCATAGGCTAAACGCCAAAACATACTATCAAATCTTTATGGCTTGATGCCAAAACATACTTTTCAAATCCTTATAGCTTAATCCCAAAACATACTTTTCAAACATAGTAGGCGTAATGCCAAAAACATAATTTCATAACATTATTTCATAGACGTAGTACAACACTTTCATAAGTATGACATAAGCAAAAAGGCTTGCATTGCATTTCATATTTTAAAGTCGCGTAAAGATTTATAAATACTTTTCCATATACCCTATAGTGGGAAAATGCCACATGTACTCACCTTAGTAGCTAGGTACATCTAGCTACACTAATCCACTTTCTCTAGCCTTTCGTTACTTCGAAACATCCTTCAATCTCTATTAATCTAATAGAAGATTAGAACTCATTAAACAACTATACATATAGTAATTTTATAATCATTTTTGAACTATTTGTAGTTACTATCTAATTCCATACTAATGGTTAAGGATGATTCTTAAAGCATCATAACCATTTTGGACAATTTTACCCCTTTTGTCCCATTTTGACCAAAATGATATTTTCGGGTTCTACAAGGTTATTTTAGCAACTTTCTAGTTTTTACATCTCTATGATGTAATACCATGTTATTAAATTATAGAGATTTTGAGTTAATCTTAGTGTAAGCAAGATTTGTTAGGTTGTTACATGAGTTAGAATGATTAGAAGTCCATTTGGGAAGAGTTTGAACCTTAAAAGTGTTCAAAATAAGTTACACGGGTCGTGTCCAAGTTACACGGGTCGTGTAAAGGAGTATTAAAGTTAATTTAGCCATGCAGTAAGTTACACGGACGGTGTTTTATTAACACGGGCGATGTTAGGAAATACGACTTTCTAACAAAAATGGTTATACGACTTTCTAACAAAAATGGTTATAACCAAGTTATTATTTTTGTTGGAAATATCTTAAACGATATTGTTTATAATCATCTAAATAAGTTATTTCACATATATTCGTAAATATATGCTTTTTACGACGGAACACTAAAAATAAACTATTATATGAATAGTTTGTGGACACAAAGGTTACTATGACATTTTGAACAAGACAAAATAATTATATAAAAATATATAATTATTATAAATTACTATATTATCATGGGAAAAATGATAATGGACAAATAGAAGGGTTTTTCATGTACAAATAAACGTAAACGAGTTGATTTATACATACATTTTTGTGAGACGAGTCTTCACAGTACTTTTATAAGTACCTATTATATGTCCAGAGTCTCGGTAAGAGAGCGTGATATTTGTGTATAGATCTATACGAGATTGACAACCCCACACCTGAGCTGTTAGCTACAGCTAGACCGGCAGGTCTGAGGTGACAAATGTCTAACATTCCGACGCCTGAAGAACGTCGCAGTAGGCCTACAAGGTCACAGTATGGTTATAGGGCGTCTCACATGGAAAACAATCAACTTTATAAATTGTTTACATGGAAATATACAGTTTTATGGATTTTATATTGCAAACTACGTTGTACATTTTAGTCTTTGGGTTTTAAAGACTTGGACATTTTTATGAGAAAATATTGGATTTTCTTGGTTTACAATACTATCGTTTACAAACAAAAGAACTTTTCTTACACAAATACTTATGAACTCACCAACTTAATTGTTGACACATTTTCAACTACTTGTATTCTCCGGAAACTAAAAAGGTAAACCACGAACATGGTTGAAGGGACGTTACGACGTCATTTTGTGTATTTTTGAATCATCGTTTGTAATTGTAATAGAAACATGTAACATTTAACTATGTAACTTTTGCAATTATTTTATGATGGTTGGTTTTCTTGGAATCACTATTATTCAACTTTGTTATGATATTGTTCATGAAGTCATCTACCACTGAACGTTTCTGCCAATACGGTTTGGGGGTGTGACAATACTTTTATTACTTTGTGTGATAATGTTATGTATGTGCTTACATGTTGTAAGTCCCAAACCTATCACTAGATCACAAGGTATCAATCACAAACACGTTTGGTGCGGAATCCCAAACGTGTTATCAATCAAAAACAGTAAGAACACAAGGAGATTCAATCTTCAATGCACACTTAGATTAACAAAGTCGGGTAAACAAGTTCCAAAACAACCAACTCTAGAAAATGACGACTATAATGAATATATATACTCACGCCTAAGACCTAGCAAAAAACCCAAGCCCATCAGACATGCCCACCGAAATCGTGAGCCTGGCCAACCGAAATCTATGTGGATTTCGGTCAACACAACCGAGAACCCAACGATTTCGGTCCATACCGAAATCTCCATACAGGCCCAATTAAACTTCATCTTAGCCCAGAAACTCTTGGATTTGGCCCGATCAATTGCAAAGATTAAACCATATAAGATATGACCCAACACATATTTATCGACAAGATCGGGACGAAACCCGTGAGTCGAGGAATCGGGCAAGACCGAGAAGAAATCCGTGAGTCAACGGAATTAGGCAAGACCGGGAAGAAACACGTGAGCCAACGTAACTGGACAACACCGGGAAGAAACCCGTGAGTCACGGAATTGGACAAGATCGGGAAGAAACCCGCGAGACAAGGAATGGAATGTTTAATGGCAAGATCGGGGCAAGCTCGTGAGCCTTTGTGATTATGTGTTATGGAATGGTTCGTGTGGTATTTTAGGGAACTCACTAAGCTTTGTGATTACTCTTTCACCCTAACTGTTTCAGGTGTTTGCTGGCTTGAGCTTGAAGCACGGCGCGACTGTACCGCATATGTGGTTTTGATAATCGAGTCTTCCACTGAATAATGTTTTTAAATGTTTTGATAAAAGCGATTTATATGTTTTAAATATTAAGCGTTTAATTTGGATGGTCTTATTTAATAACCCGTTTTTACGAAATTGTATTTTTTTAAAACGAAAAATTATTACGAAATTTGGGGCGTTTCATCATGGCTTCGTCTAGTTGCGTCTGACTTAAAGAAATAACATGTACGTGCTAGATTCAAGACAACCACCATTACTTGTCCTAGATTCAAGATATTCTGCGGGATCACCGGTGGTTTTAGAACCCTAGCGGTCGAAAGGTTGCAGAGGCAGCATCGTCTGGTGCACAAGAAGGCGGTGTTGATGGCGAAGCAAATATAGAACGATGGAAATAGAGTTGTGTTCGGTGTCTGGTGCCTGTGCGATAAATCGATGGACGGTAGTGATGGCCTAACAAGACGATGGCAACGACATGGAAACGACGGCAACTACAAGGCAAAGGCAATGGCTTAAGAAACCATATCCATGGTCGATGTTCGGAGAGAGAGAGAGAGAGAGAGAGAGAGAGAGAGAGAGAGAGAGAGAGAGACGGAGAGAGAGAGAGAGAGAGAGAGAGAGAATGTAAAGGCGTTACCTGATTTTATGTAATTTTGTTAGCTTTAATTATAAGGATCGGAATTTTAATTGTCTGATTTACCATTGTCATTGAGAAGTAAAAACCTAATATACCATTAAAAATATTGATAATTACAAAACTGCCACCTTCCATATCAGCCATCCATTATTTTAATCTAGTGGTTAATGATTGGTTCCTAGGTTCTTATGAAAATAATGGTTAACATTTGATCTTACTCTCTCTCTCTCTCTCTCTCTCTCTCTCTCTATATATATATATATATATATATATATATATATATATATATATATATATATATATATATATATATATATATATATATATACACACACACACACACACATTAGGTTACAAATCAATGTTACTTATCAACAAAAATTAGATAAATGAGAAACTATTAAAACTATGTCCAAGTTATTATTTATCAATACAGTGTCATAATGTATGTAGTGCATTAGTAACTTTTATATTAATTCTTTTTTTCAAAGGGAACTAATTCACACACAATCTAATTATATTTCTAAATCTACATATTTTGTTTACCATGAGTAAACCTCAACTTCCGGAAATAAACAACTTTCCTTTACGGATTTAATTAATAATAATATATTATTTCAGCCTTTTCAGTACCACAATTTATTTATGAGAGATGACTTGCAATTTAAAGGTCATTGTCTTTATTGCAACTACTCGCTATATTGCAACTACTGGCTTCGAAGAAAAAAGCGAGATTGAATTTTAGAGAAGACCTATAATATATAGTCTTTTTCTTGTTTGTAACCCGTCGCTTACGATAAAATGATATGGTTGATTTCTTTGGAGAAGACTTATAATCCAAGATCCCTTTATTATACGTTGTATGGAATACGACTTGACTAGTTGACTTGCCTCTATAAAATAAATATTTGACATGAATGTCATGGAGTACTAGTCAAATGTTACATAGAATGGTTCTTTAAAAGGGAGAATTTCATATATGTCGTAAATAAACAACTAAATATCATATTTGCCCTACCTAATATCTAAATATCACATATATCCTAAATAAATTTCCAAAATATCATATATGCCCAAATCATATTTTTTTAGCATTTTTATATATTTTTATAATCCGTTTTTGTTATTTAAATTCATTTTAATTAAAAGAAAATTTTAGATCGACCAAATTACTGAATCTTCAAAATCACATTCTTGAGTTGTATTCTCATTCTAGCAAGTTCTAAATCCTCGAAATGCATCTTCAATGTGGAAGGCAACTAGTGAATTTGGGTAGTTATCAAAGCCTCAAACTATTGAATCTCACACACAACACAATTGAACTTAACGGAAAATTGCACTCATCGAAAAAAATCCCAACCATGATGTCCAATTGCAAGAATTTAACAATCTTCAACATGTGAGGAAACGTTTTTCAAGAATATTCCATGAGGCGCCGTTGGGTCAATTCCATATTTTCGACCATGATTTCCAATCTAATTTCTTCTTTTAATTAAAATGAATTTAAATAACAAAAGCTGATTATAAAAATATATAAAAATGCTAAAAATATGATTTGCGCATATATGATATTTTGGAAATTTATTTAGGATATATATGATATTTAAATATTAGGTAGGGCATATATGATATTTAGTTGTTTATTTAGGGCATATATGAAGTTCTCTTTATTTAAAATAACTGGGCATATTATTGGTTGTAATTTTTTCATATACAGTTAAATAACTTTATAAGTAAGAAGGTTTAGCTTTTGCTAGATTAAAATATAGGATTAAATCTCATAAATTTATATTAGAAAGATGTTATCAAAACCGCCACTTTTTTACATGATAAACATAAACAATCACCCTTGACATGTGAATGATTATTACTATAATAGTCTTCCAAATATTACGAACTACATCACCAAAATGCCACCATGTTTCCGAGTCTCATCTACTTTGTATAATTGCAGAAATACATGTTTAAACAACCATAATCATAAATCAAAGACAAGGTTTGATATCATCTTTTATGAGAGGCTACTCATATTTTATCTTTTCTGTAACAAAGTTGGTTACCATCATTTAAATAATTCAAAATTCACATCTTAAACAAAATAAAATCTTTTTTAACGGCACATAAAATAAAATCACATTTCAAATGAAATTAAACAGGTAGAGTGTTTTCCTCTTATCTATAATAGTTCTTATCTATAATAGTTATTTGTGTAAGTACATTTTTCTTTTGTTGACAACAACAAAATAGAACCCTAGCGGTCGAAAGGTTGCAGAGGCGGCATCGTCTGGTGCACAAGAAGGCGGTGTTGATGGCGAAGCAAATATACAACGACGGAAATAGAGTTGTGTTCGGCGTCTGGAGCCTGTCCGATAAATCGATAGACGATGGTGATGGCCTAAGAAGACGATGGCAACGACAAGGAAACGACGACAACTACAAGGCAAAGCAATGGCTTGAGAAACCATATCCATGGTCGATGTTGGGAGAGAGAGAGAGAGAGAGAGAGAGAGAGAGAGAGAGAGAGTGAGAGAAAGAGAGAGAGAATGTAAAGGCGTTACCTGATTTTATGTAATTTTGTTAGCTTTAATTACAGGAATCGGAATTTTAATTATCTGATTTACCATTGTCATTGAGAATTAAAAACCTAATATACCATTAAAAGTATTGATAATTACAAAACTGCCACCTTCCATATCAGCCATCTATTATTTTCATCTAGTGGTCAATGATTGGTTCCTAGGTTCTCATGAAAGTAATGGTTAATTTTTGATCTTACTGTCTCTCTCTCTCTCTCTCTATATATATATATATATATATATATATATATATATATATATATATATATATATATATATATATATATATATATATATATATATATATATATATATATATATATATATACACACACACACACACACACATTAGCTTACAAATAAATGTGTTACTTATAAAAAAAATTAGATAATGAGAAACTATTAAAACTATGTCCAAGTTATTATTTATCAATACAGTGTCATAATGTATGTAGTGCATTAGTAACTTTTAATTTTAATTCTTTTTTTTTTCAAAGGGAACTAATGCACACACCAATCTAATTATATTTCTAAATCTGCATATTTTGTTTACCATGAGTAATCCTCAACTTCCGGAAATAAACACCTTTCCTTTACGGCTTTAATTAATAATAATATATTATTTCAGCCTTTTTAGTACCACAATTTATTTATGAGAGATGACTTGCAATTTAAAGGTCATTGTCTTTATTGCAACTACTGGCTATATTGCAACTACTGGCTTCGAAGAATAAAGCGAGATTGAATTTTAGAGAAGACTTATAATATATAGTCTTTTTCTTGTTTGTAACCCGTCGCTTGCGATAAAATGATATGGTTGATTTCTTTGGAGAAGACTTATAATCCAAGATCCCTTTATTATACGTAGTATGGAATACGACTTGACTAGTTGACTTGCCTCTATAAAATAAATATTTGACATGAATGTCATGGAGTACTAGTCAAATGTTACATACAATGGTTTTTTAAAGGGAGAATTTGAAATAAACAACTAAATATCATATTTGCCCTACCTAATATCTAAATATCACATATATCCTAAATAAATATCCAAAATATCATATATGCCCAAATCATATTTTTTTAGCATTTTTATATATTTTTATAATCCGTTTTTGTTATTTAAATTCATTTTAATTAAAAGAAAATTTTAGATCGACCAAATTACTGAATCTTCAAAATCACATTCTTGAGTTGTATTCTCATTCTAGCAAGTTCTAAATCCTCGAAATGCATCTTCAATGTGGAAGGCAACTAGTGAATTTGGGTAGTTATCAAAGCCTCAAACTATTGAATCTCACACACAACACAATTGAACTTAACGGAAAATTGCACTCATCGAAAAAAAATCCCAACCATGATGTCCAATTGCAAGAATTTAACAATCTTCAACATGTGAGGAGACTTTTTTCAAGAATATTCCATGAGGCGCCGTTGGGTCAATTCCATATTTTCGACCATGATTTCCAATCTAATTTCTTCTTTTAATTAAAATGAATTTAAATAACAAAAGCTGATTATAAAAATATATAAAAATGCTAAAAAATATGATTTGCGCATATATGATATTTTGGAAATTTATTTAGGATATATATGATATTTAAATATTAGGTAGGGCATATATGCTATTTAGTTGTTTATTTAGGGTATATATGAAATTCTCTTTATTTAAAATAACTGGGCACATTATTGGTTGTAATTTTTTCATATACAGTTAAATAACTTTATAAGTAAGAAGGTTTAGCTTTTGCTAGATTAAAATATATGATTAAATCTCATAAATTTATATTAGAAATATGTTATCAAAACCGCCACTTTTTTACATGATAAGCATAAACAATCACCCTTGAGATGTGAATGATTATTACTATAATAGTCTTCCAAATATTACGAACTACATCACCAAAATGCCACCATGTTTCCGAGTCTCATCTACTTTGTATAATTACAGAAATACATGTTTAAACAACCATAATCATAAATCAAAGACAAGGTTTGATATCATCTTTTATGAGAGGCTATTCATATTTTATCTTTTCTGTAACAAAGTTGGTTACCATCATTTAAATAATTCAAAATTCACATCTTAAACAAAATAAAATCTTTTTTAACGGCACATAAAATAAAATCACATTTCAAATGAAATTAAACAGGTAGAGTGTTTTCCTCTTATCTATAATAGTTCTTATCTATAATAGTTATTTGTGTAAGTACATTTTTCTTTTGTTGACAACAACAAAATAGAACCCTAGCGGTCGAAAGGTTGCAAAGGCGGCATCGTCTGGTGCACAAGAAGGCGGTGTTTATGGCGAAGCAAATATACAACGACGGAAATAGAGTTGTGTTCGGCGTCTGGAGCCTGTCCGATAAATCGATGGACGATGGTGATGGCCTAAGAAGACGATGGCAACGACAAGGAAACGATGACAACTACAAGGCAAAGGCAATGGCTTGAGAAACCATATCCATGGTCGATGTTGGGAGAGAGAGAGTGTGTGTGTGTGTGAGAGAAAGCGAGAGAGAGAGAGAGATAGAGAGAGAGAGAATGTAAAGGCGTTACTTGATTTTATGTAATTTTGTTAGCTTTAATTACAGGAATCGGAATTTTAATTATCTGATTTACCATTGTCATTGAGAATTAAAAACCTAATATACCATTAAAAGTATTGATAATTACAAAACTGCCACATTCATATCAGCCATCTATTATTTTCATCTAGTGGTCAATGATTGGTTCCTAGGTTCTCATGAAAATAATGGTTAACTTTTGATCTTACTATCTCTCTCTCTCTCTCTCTCTCTCTCTCTCTCTCTCTCTCTCTCTCTATATATATATATATATATATATATATATATATATATATATATATATATATACACACACACACACACACACACACACACATTAGTTTACAAATAAATGTGTTACTTATAAAAAAAATTAGATAATGAGAAACTATTAAAACTATGTCCAAGTTATTATTTATCAATACAGTGTCATAATGTATGTAGTGCATTAGTAACTTTTAATTTTAATTCTTTTTTTCAAAGGGAACTAATGCACACACCAATCTAATTATATTTCTAAATCTGCATATTTTGTTTACCATGAGTAAACCTCAACTTCCGGAAATAAACACATTTCCTTTACGGCTTTAATTAATAATAATATATTATTTCAGCCTTTTCAGTACCACAATTTATTTATGAGAGATGACTTGCAATTTAAAGGTCATTGACTTTATTGCAACTACTGGCTATATTGTAACTACTGGCTTCGAAGAAAAAAGCGAGATTGAATTTTAGAGAAGACTTATAATATATAGTCTTTTTCTTGTTTGTAACCCGTTGGTTACGATAAAATGATATGGTTGATTTCTTTGGAGAAGACTTATAATCCAAGATCCCTTTTTTATACGTTGTATGTAATACGACTTGACTAGTTGACTTGCCTCTATAAAATAAATATTTGACATGAATGTCATGGAGTACTAGTCAAATGTTACATACAATGGTTCTTTAAAAGCCAGAATTTCATATATGCCCTAAATAAACAACTAAAGATCATATTTGCCCTACCTAATTTCTAAATATCACATATATCCTAAATAAATTTCCAAAATATCATATATGCCCAAATCATATTTTTTTAGCATTTTTATATATTTTTATAATCCATTTTTGTTATTTAAATTCATTTTAATTAAAAGAAAATTTTAGATCGACCAAATTGCTGAATCTTCAAAATCAAATTCTTGGGTTGTATTCTCATTCTAGCAAGTTATAAATCCTAGAAATGCATCTTCAACGTGGAAGGCAACTAGTGAATTTGGGTAGTTATCAAAGCCTCAAACTATTGAATCTCACACACAAACACAATTGAACTTATCGGAAAATTGCACTCATCGAAAAAAATCCCAACCACGATGTCCAATTGCAAGAATTTAACAATCTTCAACATGTGTGGAAACTTTTTTCAAGAATATTCCATGAGGTGCCGTTGGGTCAATTTCATATTTTTGACCACGATGTCCAATCTAATTTCTTCTTCTAATTAAAATGAATTTAAATAACAAAAACCGATTATAAAATATATAGAAAAGCTAAAAAATATGATTTCGGCATATATGATATTTTGGAAATTTGTTTAGGATATATATGATATTTAAATATTAGATAGGGTATATATGATATTTAGTTGTTTATTTAGGGCATATATGAAATTCTCTGTATTTAGAATAACTGGGCACATTATTGGTTGTAATTTTTTTGTATACAGTTAAATAACTTTATAAGTAAGAAGGTTTAGCTTTTGCTAGATTAAAATATAGGATTATATCTCATAAATTTATATTAGAAAGATGTTATCAAAACCGCTACTTTTTTACATGATAAACATATACAATCACCCTTGACATGTGAATGATTATTACTATAATAGTCTTCCAAATATTACGAACTACATCACCAAAATGCCACCATGTTTCCGAGTCTCATCTACTTTGTATAATTGCAGAAATACATGTTTAAACAACCATAATCATAAATCAAAGACAAGGTTTGATATCATCTTTTATGAGAGGCTACTCATATTTTATCTTTTCTGTAACAAAGTTGGTTACCAACATTTAAATAATTCAAAATTCACATCTTAAACAAAATAAAATCTTTTTTAACGGCACATAAAATAAAATCACATTTCAAATGAAATTAAACAGGTAGAGTGTTTTCCTCTTATCTATAATAGTTCTTATCTATAATAGTTATTTGTGTAAGTACATTTTTCTTTTGTTGACAACAACAAAATAGAACCCTAGCGGTCGAAAGGTTGCAGAGGCGGCATCGTCTGGTGCACAAGAAGGCGGTGTTGATGGCGAAGCAAATATACAACGACGGAAATAGAGTTGTGTTCGGCGTCTGGAGCCTGTCCGATAAATCGATAGACGATGGTGATGGCCTAAGAAGACGATGGCAACGACAAGGAAACGACGACAACTACAAGGCAAAGCAATGGCTTGAGAAACCATATCCATGGTCGATGTTGGGAGAGAGAGAGAGAGAGAGAGAGAGAGAGAGAGAGAGAGAGAAAGAGAGAGAGAATGTAAAGGCGTTACCTGATTTTATGTAATTTTGTTAGCTTTAATTACAGGAATCGGAATTTTAATTATCTGATTTACCATTGTCATTGAGAATTAAAAACCTAATATACCATTAAAAGTATTGATAATTACAAAACTGCCACCTTCCATATCAGCCATCTATTATTTTCATCTATTGGTCAATGATTGGTTCCTAGGTTCTCATGAAAGTAATGGTTAATTTTTGATCTTACTGTCTCTCTCTCTATATATATATATATATAAATATATATATATATATATATATATATATATATATATATATATATATATATATATATATATATACACACACACACACACATTAGCTTACAAATAAATGTGTTAGTTATAAAAAAAATTAGATAATGAGAAACTATTAAAACTATGTCCAAGTTATTATTTATTAATACAGTGTCATAATGTATGTAGTGCATTAGTAACTTTTAATTTTAATTCTTTTTTTTTTCAAAGGGAACTAATGCACACACCAATCTAATTATATTTCTAAATCTGCATATTTTGTTTACCATGAGTAATCCTCAACTTCCGGAAATAAACACCTTTCCTTTACGGCTTTAATTAATAATAATATATTATTTCAGCCTTTTCAGTACCACAATTTATTTATGAGAGATGACTTGCAATTTAAAGGTCATTGTCTTTATTGCAACTACTGGCTATATTGCAACTACTGGCTTCGAAGAATAAAGCGAGATTGAATTTTAGAGAAGACTTATAATATATAGTCTTTTTCTTGTTTGTAACCCGTCGCTTGCGATAAAATGATATGGTTGATTTCTTTGGAGAAGACTTATAATCCAAGATCCCTTTATTATACATAGTATGGAATACGACTTGACTAGTTGACTTGCCTCTATAAAATAAATATTTGACATGAATGTCATGGAGTACTAGTCAAATGTTACATACAATGGTTTTTTAAAGGGAGAATTTGAAATAAACAACTAAATATCATATTTGCCCTACCTAATATCTAAATATCACATATATCCTAAATAAATATCCAAAATATCATATATGCCCAAATCATATTTTTTTAGCATTTTTATATATTTTTATAATCCATTTTTGTTATTTAAATTCATTTTAATTAAAAGAAAATTTTAGATCGACCAAATTACTGAATCTTCAAAATCACATTCTTGAGTTGTATTCTCATTCTAGCAAGTTCTAAATCCTCGAAATGCATCTTCAATGTGGAAGGCAACTAGTGAATTTGGGTAGTTATCAAAGCCTCAAACTATTGAATCTCACACACAACACAATTGAACTTAACGGAAAATTGCACTCATCGAAAAAAAATCCCAACCATGATGTCCAATTGCAAGAATTTAACAATCTTCAACATGTGAGGAGACTTTTTTCAAGAATATTCCATGAGGCGCCGTTGGGTCAATTCCATATTTTCGACCATGATTTCCAATCTAATTTCTTCTTTTAATTAAAATGAATTTAAATAACAAAAGCTGATTATAAAAATATATAAAAATGCTAAAAAATATGATTTGCGCATATATGATATTTTGGAAATTTATTTAGGATATATATGATATTTAAATATTAGGTAGGGCATATATGATATTTAGTTGTTTATTTAGGGTATATATGAAATTCTCTTTATTTAAAATAACTGGGCACATTATTGGTTGTAATTTTTTCATATACAGTTAAATAACTTTATAAGTAAGAAGGTTTAGCTTTTGCTAGATTAAAATATATGATTAAATCTCATAAATTTATATTAGAAATATGTTATCAAAACCGCCACTTTTTTACATGATAAGCATAAACAATCACCCTTGAGATGTGAATGATTATTACTATAATAGTCTTCCAAATATTACGAACTACATCACCAAAATGCCACCATGTTTCCGAGTCTCATCTACTTTGTATAATTACGGAAATACATGTTTAAACAACCATAATCATAAATCAAAGACAAGGTTTGATATCATCTTTTATGAGAGGCTATTCATATTTTATCTTTTCTGTAACAAAGTTGGTTACCATCATTTAAATAATTCAAAATTCACATCTTAAACAAAATAAAATCTTTTTTAACGGCACATAAAATAAAATCACATTTCAAATGAAATTAAACAGGTAGAGTGTTTTCCTCTTATCTATAATAGTTCTTATCTATAATAGTTATTTGTGTAAGTACATTTTTCTTTTGTTGACAACAACAAAATAGAACCCTAGCGGTCGAAAGGTTGCAAAGGCGGCATCGTCTGGTGCACAAGAAGGCGGTGTTGATGGCGAAGCAAATATACAACGACGGAAATAGAGTTGTGTTCGGCGTCTGGAGCCTGTCCGATAAATCGATGGACGATGGTGATGGCCTAAGAAGACGATGGCAACGACAAGGAAACGATGACAACTACAAGGCAAAGGCAATGGCTTGAGAAACCATATCCATGGTCGATGTTGGGAGAGAGAGTGTGTGTGTGTGTGAGAGAGAAAGAGAGAGAGAGAGAGAGAGATAGAGAGAGAGAGAGAATGTAAAGGCGTTACTTGATTTTATGTAATTTTGTTAGCTTTAATTACAGGAATCGGAATTTTAATTATCTGATTTACCATTGTCATTGAGAATTAAAAACCTAATATACCATTAAAAGTATTGATAATTACAAAACTGCCACCTTCATATCAGCCATCTATTATTTTCATCTAGTGGTCAATGATTGGTTCCTAGGTTCTCATGAAAATAATGGTTAACTTTTGATCTTACTCTCTCTCTCTCTCTCTCTATATATATATATATATATATATATATATATATATATATATATATATATACACACACACACACACACACACACACACACACACACACACACACATTAGTTTACAAATAAATGTGTTACTTATAAAAAAAATTAGATAATGAGAAACTATTAAAACTATGTCCAAGTTATTATTTATCAATACAGTGTCATAATGTATGTAGTGCATTAGTATCTTTTAATTTTAATTCTTTTTTTTCAAAGGGAACTAATGCACACACCAATCTAATTATATTTCTAAATCTGCATATTTTGTTTACCATGAGTAAACCTGAACTTCCGGAAATAAACACATTTCCTTTACGGCTTTAATTAATAATAATATATTATTTCAGCCTTTTCAGTACCACAATTTATTTATGAGAGATGACTTGCAATTTAAAGGTCATTGTCTTTATTGCAACTACTGGCTATATTGTAACTACTGGCTTCGAAGAAAAAAGCGAGATTGAATTTTAGAGAAGACTTATAATATATAGTCTTTTTCTTGTTTGTAACCCGTCGCTTACGATAAAATGATATGGTTGATTTCTTTGGAGAAGACTTATAATCCAAGATCCCTTTTTTATACGTTGTATGGAATACGACTTGACTAGTTGACTTGCCTCTATAAAATAAATATTTGACATGAATGTCATGGAGTACTAGTCAAATGTTACATACAATGGTTCTTTAAAAGCCAGAATTTCATATATGCCCTAAATAAACAACTAAATATCATATTTGCCCTACCTAATTTCTAAATATCACATATATCCTAAATAAATTTCCAAAATATCATATATGCCCAAATCATATTTTTTTAGCATTTTTATAATCCATTTTTGTTATTTAAATTCATTTTAATTAAAAGAAAATTTTAGATCGACCAAATTGCTGAATCTTCAAAATCAAATTCTTGGGTTGTATTCTCATTCTAGCAAGTTATAAATCCTAGAAATGCATCTTCAACGTGGAAGGCAACTAGTGAATTTGGGTAGTTATCAAAGCCTCAAACTATTGAATCTCACACACAAACACAATTGAACTTATCGGAAAATTGCACTCATCGAAAAAAATCCCAACCACGATGTCCAATTGCAAGAATTTAACAATCTTCAACATGTGGGGAAACTTTTTTCAAGAATATTCCATGAGGTGCCGTTGGGTCAATTTCATATTTTTGACCACGATTTCCAATCTAATTTCTTCTTCTAATTAAAATGAATTTAAATAACAAAAACTGATTATAAAATATATAGAAAAGCTAAAAAATATGATTTCGGCATATATGATATTTTGGAAATTTGTTTAGGATATATATGATATTTAAATATTAGATAGGGTATATATGATATTTAGTTGTTTATTTAGGGCATATATGAAATTTTCTGTATTTAGAATAACTTGGCACATTATTGGTTGTAATTTTTTTGTATACAGTTAAATAACTTTATAAGTAAGAAGGTTTAGCTTTTGCTAGATTAAAATATAGGATTATATCTCATAAATTTATATTAGAAAGATGTTATCAAAACCGCTACTTTTTTACATGATAAACATATACAATCACCCTTGACATGTGAATGATTATTACTATAAAAGTCTTCCAAATATTACCAACTACATCACCAAAATGCCACCATGTTTCCGAGTCTCATCTACTTTGTATAATTACAGAAATACATGTTTAAACAACCATAATCATAAATCAAAGACAAGGTTTGATATCATCTTTTATGAGAGGCTACTCATATTTTATCTTTTCTGTAACAAAGTTGGTTACCATCATTTAAATAATTCAAAATTCACATCTTAAACAAAATAAAATCTTTTTTAACGGCAAATAAAATAAAATCACATTTCAAATGAAATTAAACAGGTAGAGTGTTTTCCTCTTATCTATAATAGTTATTTGTGTAAGTACGTTTTTTCTTTTGTTGACAACACCAAAATAGAATATTTAAAGGCGTGAATGCCTAAATGTATACGACTTCTTGTAGCTGATGTTTCAACATTCCACAAACCATGTCCGACCTTTTCCACTCGCTTTCCCTCTCTCTCCCCCCCCCCCCCCCCCCCCCCCCCTTCTCCTCTTCCCCTTCTTCTTCATCATCTCCATGGCCGCCCAATCTAATGATTCAAGTTACCCCAGCTGCCTTTCATACAACTGCGCAAACATCACAATCAGCTACCCTTTTTGGAGGATTCACGGTGAAACCCCTACCCAGTACTGCGGTTATGAAGGTTTTGGAATCAACTGCTCCAATTATGGTGGTGGACCGGAAATTCCAATTGCTTATTTGGGAAACGATTCTTACTATGCCCATAACATAAGCTACGAATCTAAGAGTATCATCCTGGTGGACTATGACGTTGCTCCCGTCGTCCCCGTCGACGACTGTCCGAGGGTGCGCCATAACATTGATTTGGGAGATTTGCTTTTCAATTTCTGGGGGCAAAACGTTAACCTAAGTTTTCACTTTAATTGCACTGGAGTCCCTTCTTTTGCACATGAAATACAGTGTTTGTCTAATCCTATTAATAAGTCGTGCGTTCATAGTTTGAATGACGAGCCAGAGAATTTCAACTGGACTGAGTACTCCTGCGATGAAGAGGTGGTAACGACGGTGATGGATGTATTCAGTACAACAACGGCGCTGGAGACACAGTTCCGTGGAGCCTTGATGCAAGGATTCGAGCTAAAATGGGGGAGGACGGAGTACTGCGAAATTTGCGAATGGTCCGGTGGCCGGTGCGGTCACAATAGTATTACGAGGGAGGACATGTGTTTTTGCTCCACCGGTAAGACCACAACGGGTCACTGCATAGGTACGTTTATTAATGGTTTCCGTACTTTAAGGTGTTTTATGTTTATGTTGTTAGCGAATTTCCAACCCACAATTTTTTTTAATGTTATTTAAATATGTTTTCCTTCACCCATCTCTATAATTTTCTCAATATTTTAGTATATAAATATGGTTACTCCAAATATAAATTAATACTATTTTGAGTAATAATATTCATATATATCAAAAATAGAGTTAATGTTTTATTAATCACTGTAGTACTTTAGTTTTTATTTCTATATATATATCTAGTTTATTTATTAACAATAACAAAATGGGTGATTCTATACATACCCCTATAGTCTACTTACATCCCCCTGATTTGATTTTTTGTTTTTTGTTGTTTTTCTTTTTGTTTTTTTGTCTATTTTGTTTGTTTGTTGTCATTTTCATTTTCATTTTCTTTTCTTTTATTAATATATTTTGATTTATTATTATTATTATTATTATTATTATTATTATTATTATTATTATTGGAAAAACAATAATAATGAATTTAGCTTTTATAATTTTTACGTTTTAGTAACAATAAAACAATAATTTTTAAAGTAATTACGACACAACGAAAGACGTTTATAATTTTATAAAATTATGTCAACTTATATCAAAATGGTTGAACGAATGTATGAAAAATAACAATATAAATAATAATATCAATGCGAAGTTTGGTCCAATATTACAATTGCACGGTACGTTATATGGATAACGAACATAAATATTTAGTCGAGCACTATACAATGTTTTCTATTCAGCAGAATGTTCTGAGCATGCACAATCCTGGACAAACGGATATGGTGTACAACTGGGTCGACAGATCAAAAATTACGATTTCCGACTAATAATAACGTGAATTTCGATTACCTACAAACGATATAAACCCGAAAGATTTTATAAATAATAAATTATACGTACAACCAATTAGTTTATAAACGACTGAATAAATTCGAACGACAAAAAAAAACATTGGATTATCAATAAATACGAACGGTTATAATTTTATAAAAGATAATAATACTAATAATAATAATAATAATAATAAATGAAAAGACAACAAAAGACAAAATAGGGATAAAACAAATTTGATAGTCAAATCAGGGGGGTATAAAATGAAATGGGGCGGTCATCTTAAAAAAACCCCCTCATAATGGATTTAGGATGTCCCAACAATTGTGGTTTTTTTAATATATATATATATATATATATATATATATATATATATATATATATATATATATATATATATATATATATATATATATATATATATATATATTATTTTTATTTAATTTATTTACTTATTTTGGTATTTATAATTTAAATAATTTTTTAACTTTTTGACGTTTAGTTCGAATATATTTTCTAATATGTTTTGTTACGTTTTGTTCGTTTGCATTATTTAACGTTGTAATTTACTATTTTTCTAATTTTTGACGTACTAATTTTCTAATTTTTGACGTTTTGTTTGAATACACTTTTATATGTTTTGTACGTTTATATTATCAAATGTTGTAATATACTGTTGTTCTAATTATTCTAATCGGGCTATTTTTCTGCATAAATGAAGATAATAAATACAATATTAAATTACTTAAATAATCATCAATCATCTAATACAATTCTTTTAGTGCTACGATTAGAGCGAAAATGATTCATAAGACGCCAATATTCGATAGGTGCAAACATATCCGTCCGAAAAAAGTTTATCGAGTTATATATGCCACACATATATCTAACTTGTCATGAAGATATTTTAAATATGTAGGATTGGAATATATATATATATATATATATATATATATATATATATATATATATATATATATATATATATATATATATATATATATATATATTACTAAAGGAAAATGATGTTATCCAACACACATATTTAAACATACAATCAATTATATGAATGTCTAATAATCTTATATTTCTTTTATAGTGATATGTACACTAATGAATGTCTAAGAATCTTATCTTATCATTCCCTTTATTTAGTAACATCTTACATATGTAAGACATTGTCTTGCACTATGATTAAATGGATATGTGTATATATATATATATATATATATATATATATATATATATATATATATATATATATATATATATATATATATATATATATATATATATATATATATATATATATATATATATATATATATAAACCGGAACCGATTAACCAAATCGAATAAACCTAAACCGATTAACCAAACCGAATAAACCGAAACCGAATCGAATAAACCTAAACCGATTAACCAAACCGAATAAACCTAAACCGATTAACCAAACCGAATAAACCGAAACCGATTAACCAAATCGAATAAACCAAAACCGATTTAGCCGAACGTTATTTGGTTTGGTTAAATTAAACCGAAACCGCTTACCAAACCGAAAAAATCGAAACAAATTAAACTGAAATCGATTTAACCGAACATTATTTGGTTTGGTTAAATTAAACCGAAATTGATTTAACAAAACCGAATAAACCGAAACCGGTTTAATCGAACGTTATTTGGTTTGGTTACGATTAACTTGGAAAAATTAAAAAAAACCGACTTAACGGAAACCCGATTTAATCGACCAAATAACACACACACACACACACACACACACACACACACACACATATATATATATATATATATATATATATATATATATATATATATATATATATATATATATATATATGTTAAAACTAATATTAAAAAATAAAAACCCTAATTGATTGGACATATAAATCATATGATCATAATGAAGGGGTTTTTTTACCAATACCCAATTTACAATCATGTTATATATTAAATAAGATTAATTAATTATATAATTATCAAAATTGAATATATATATATATATATATATATATATATATATATATATATATATATATATATATATATATATATATAATACAATATGAATATTCTACTAAAGCATGCTTTCAACTTATATATTAAACACAATATAATAAAAACGAGAGAAGTGTCGCCGATAGAAGTTGACGTGACGATGGATGAAAATGGTCAATTCCAATAATCAAAAGAAGGCATATGAAGTAATGAGGCTTGATTTGGACTTCTTGTGTTTAAGAGTTACAAAGAAAACAAGTTTGTCTAAATAACCGTTTACTCGACATAGTCAGACTTGACTCGATCTAACAAGGTCAAATCGACTGTTTGATATTGAAAATCTTGATTTTTAGCTCTTAATGCCTCTAGAATAAGTCCAAAACAGTTCTAGCCATAATCCAAGTAACTTAGTATGATAAAATATAATTTAAAATATTGCTGAACACATTAATATATAATTCAAAATCCATCATTAAACTAGTATTCACAAGCTCAAAACAAAGACCAAGAGTTTCAAGTTCAACATTCTAGAAATGCATTTATATGTTCAAATTCAATGTGTACAGCAATGAAACTCTTTAACATCTTCATATATTAGTTTAATTTTCTGCTTTCAAACTAGTTTGGTATGAGATATTTATCTCCAATTGATCCGGTCCATTTCAAATACAATAACTAGATCCAAATCATCAAATGACTTGTTATCTTCAATTTATTATGAAATCACAACTATGGTCCATTTAAATACATTATTCTATGTTTTTGATTACTTAACCATCATTTGATATTAAGGACAAGAATTCTAAGCTAGATTGACTATTAATTTGTGATCTCGATTTCCAAATCATCACAAAATCTAGGTTTATAATCCCCAAAAATCATAAATGAATGTGAAATCAAGCTTTTGTAAAGGTAAAATGATGATCTATTGATGGTCTAATGAGTCAAACTCACCTAGAAACTCAATCAAAACATACAAACCATCATAGATTTAGATTTGGGGAATCCTGAAACCCTAACTTGAAATCTTGTAGAAGGTGATTAGAGATTATACCGTCTAAGGTCTAAATGAGTTGATTCTAGCTTAATATGTTCAAGTGCACCAAAAAACACCATTTTTCTATTCCTTACAACCTTCCCCGAGTTGTTTTATTTCAAATAAAGGAACACGAGGAGTTATATATCAACTTTAGTTATTTAACACAATTCACTTGTAATTTTCTTTTATTCTCTTTAGACCACATCTAGTATCCAACAATTGACCAACTTCTTATCTTCTTAATTATTCCCACCTAACTAGTTTCTCTAAAATATCAGTCCGTAAACCGGGTACATGGAAGGTCTAAATAAGTTTCACTAAATTGGAATTTTAGTCCGTTAAATCAAATTTCTAAATTCGCAAAACTTTACGCTTCTAAGTTTTAATTTCACTAATGAGTGAAACTCCCCTAGAAACTCACTTAGCAAATACAAAACATCATGGATTTTGGATTTGGGGAATCCTGAAACCCTAACTCAAAATCTTGGAGAAAATGAACGGAGGTTAAACCGTCTATCGTCCAAATGAGTTGATTCTAGCTTAATCTCTTCAAGTGCACCTAAAAGCCATCTCAATCTCCAGCAAACCCAAATCACAATTTTTTGTTCCTTATAACCTTCCTCAAGTTGTTTACATTTAAATAAAGGAAGACAAGAGCATTTATATTTTAACTTTAGTCATTCAACACAATTAATTTGTAATATCATTTTATTCTCTTTAGACCACAACTTGTATCCAACAACTAACCACTTTCTAATCTTGTTAAATTAATCCTACCTAACAAATTTCTCTAAAACATTGGTCCGTAAACCAGGTGAAGGGAAAGGTCTAAATAATTTTCAGTGAATTGCACTTTTAGTCCGTTAAATCAAATTTCTAAATTAGCACAACTTTACCATTTTAACTTTTAATTTAACTAATGAGTGAAACTCACCTAGGAACTCACTAAACACATACAAACCATCACGAATTTCGAAGTTGGAGAATCCTAAAACCCTACCTAAAAATCTAGGAGAAATCAGTAGAGATTATATAGTCTAAGGTCCAAATGAGTTGATTCTTGCCTAATCTCTTCAAGTGCACCTAAAATAACTCTTAATCTCCATCAAGCTCAAATCACCATTTTTTATTCCCTTCAAGCTTTCCCAAAGTTGTTTTGTTTTAAATAAAGGAAGACAAGAGGACTTCTGTTTCTGTAACGCCCCAATTTCCAACCAAAATTTTTCCTTAACAATTTAAGTAATAACACAATTAATCTTATTAGAATGTTTAAAAAATATTCATCAAATCATTTTATCGAAGTATATCCGTCCCATCATTATCAAAATCTCTATTAATAAAATAACTGCAAATCATAAATACGCGATGCACCGCCGTCATGCCGAGCTCAGCCCTTTATCAACTGTAGTACCTGAAAATGTTTAAAAATCAACGGGTAAGGACAACGCTTTGTAAGATACAAAAATTACCATACATGCCCACATATTCAACAACCAGACATTGACAACGACCCGACCGTACCTGTGATACAACACCTACGGGCGCCCATGATACAACACCTATGGGACACGGAGTGGTTCTACCCATGATACAACACCTCTGGGTTCCCGGTTATGCCCTGCCCATGATACAACACCGATGGGACAAAGGGATAGTCCAGCCCGTGATACAACACCGACGGGACAAGACGATTGTCCAACCCGTGATACAACACTGACGAGTGAACACGCATAAGTACTGAGGCCAACAACAGATAATAACCACAATTATGGAACAAATCATATAATTGTAAATAACACGCAAGTTTCCTAACATGCAACATCATATAGTAAGGTGAGGATACTCTCCTGTCTAACAGTCAACTCGGAAACCGCTACAATCGATACTTAAAACTTCGATACACGACCAAAGGTATGCAATCCGGATATTGAAAGACGAGACTCAGCCCTCAAAACCTTCAGAAAAATGCCTTGAACACACTCCAGGTCGTGGGAAATAATTAGGGTTTCTAAATCCCTCTTTAGTTGAAATGAGCCACTATTTATAGGCATGGAGAAAGTTAGCGCCGCTAAATCCAACGTTAGCGTCGCTAACCTTGGTCCTCCGGAAGACCAGGTTTGGTCAGCCCTGAAATCGCGACAACCCAGATTTTCCGCAACCAACAATTAGCGTCGCTAAAGGAAAAGTTAGCATCGCTTACCACTATTAGCGTCGCTAATGGTAAAAGTTAGCGGCACTTGGTCTTTTGGCGACTTTGGGAACGGCTCTTACAATTCTCCTCCACTTGTCTGGATTTCGTCCCCTAAATCTGCGTTGGCAAACTGATTAAGGTAATGCCCTAAGTCTGGATTAAGGTAATGCCTCAGCATTTCTTCTTCCAATTTTCACACCCATTCCAACTCTACTGTGTTGCCCAAGATCCTCTTCTACGCCAATCTCCTTATCCCACAAGACCTTAGTATTGTCTTCTAGCATCACCAATGTTTTCTCAAAGAAGGATTTCATAGATGTTCGCTTTTCAATATCACCATACTGCACACTAGGGGATGCGTCATGTTGCACAGTCTCAGCTGAGAGATCTAGAAGTTGCTACGAGTCTGACTAAACCATAGATTACCTTTTCTACACTACCAATGACCCGGTACACCTGAGGTCCCTCTCGCCCCTATATCGATACCTTAACAACAAAACTCCGACCTGCAAACTCAGGTCCTAACGCTGCCTAACTTCATGATTCTTCTTCCAACTCAAAACAGTCTGCAATCTCTTCCTGAACACAACAAAAGTCCTGACACCTTCTCCTGCACGACATCTTGCACAAGACACCATCGCTCGCGTGCTAAGCATTTTTATAAAAGAAGTATACTAACGTTGCATAGAAAACCGCAGTTCCCACCAAGCTAAGAATGTAATCCAGAAGAAACTCCTTTAAGCGTCTAAATTGATCTCTCAATCCAGCCATCCATCTGTGGGTGATATTCAACACTTAAACAAAGTTGAGTGTCAAAACCTTTACCAAACCTTCTCCTAAACTCCTAGGTGAACTGAACCTCCCTATCTGATATCACCCATCCGGAGTACCATATCGGGGTACCTCCTCCAAAGCCTTAACATCATCCTCCTTTCGTAGACAAGGTCACTATAATAGACCTAAAGCGAGCACTCATTGTCAATCAGTATACAACATCCTAGTTTTTATCAACACACTGAAGAGTTCCTTAATACTTCTATGATAAATCCATATTTGTATGCCTCCAATTCCCACTTCGAAAATCTTCAGAGACCGGATTTTTGCTATAAACCCGTTAATGACCGGCCTTGACCTCCCTACCGGTCGAACATCTCTAGGCACGTCTCCTTTCCCGCCAGATCACCAATAATACTCTCAAATATCATACCCATCCATGTCACCCCCGGGCGATGGAAAGACTTGACACGAATGCTTCGTTCATTATTGCTTAAAGAGCCCTGCCGATCTTTGATATCCAAAGCGACCATAATGAGTTAGCCAACCTCTGCTAACCCCACCCCACTACCTTCATTTACCCAAACTATCTAACCTTAAGGCGTTCCTTTTCACAGCTTCCCATCTAAACCGTTATCTTGAATCCGATCTGTCTGGCCTTCGGTTCGCCCCGATCTGCCCTTGGATTTCATTCCTACCAGCTAAGCAGACATTAGCGAAACTAAGGTGTCTTCACATAAAATTAATATGGCACCTATGAATGTAGACAAGTCCATAAGCTTCCCCCGTCTCACTGGACAACCAAACATACTAAACCTCAGCACCCGTATAACCATTATCTCTTCCAGTGCGGAAATCATCCGCTCCAAAACCAGTCTAACCAACGAGCCCGCTGTAAATGCATCTTGTACTCGTGGGAACATGACACAATATTGCTATAATAAAGGATCCGACAGTCCCAAAATACTTGCCAGAACACCGCATAGTACCACCTCAATAGAGCATAGTACACCCCATCTGGTCAACACCATTATATCTCACCGGGGCACGATACGTCACAACTGCGAACAGGGCACAATACCGCGGTCCCTACAAGAGATACCAATCCTTCCAGTCGTAGAAACCTCCTACAGTCACTATACAACTAAGTCCTATTCGATCTTAACCAACGCTTTTCCTCGACCCTACAATCCCTTATATTTCCGACTAACACAACCCTTGTCATGTCTTGATTTCATTGTTTCTTAATATGTTGCTTCCTTACTGATCCTTCTTGATTGATATACAATCTCACCAAAACGTTTCCTTAATACCTCGTTTCGACCCCCCTCTTAACTTCTGCCCATCATTTCCTGCCTTGGATGGCTTCTCGCCTCACGATCCTTTCCTCAGTTTGAAACTATTGGCTAGTGCTCGTGAGACGAGCTGTCAAATATGATAGACTCCTTATTTCGAAGACTTCTGACTTACATGTATAAGTCTTGTTGAAGCTTGAAGGAGATTCCGGTCTCTGAATAATTCCTCTGTGTCAATCTTTCTGAGTATCAGTCCATTCAAGCAGAACCTTGTATCCTGAGTCACCATAGCTTTCACATTCTTGCATTCGAACGAACATGTCACGTTGTCTCCTCAATATGGCATCTCATCTTCGCTGTTCAGCCTTATTTATGCTAAAACCAGAATCTCTCGCTCCCATTGTTGTCAAGGTCTTGAATCGAAACGAAAAGACAGTCGCCCAACGTTCTCCACACCTTAACGGGAATAGTCAGAACTCCTTAGGAGGTGACCATGCTTCCCTAGGGTGGCCAAGATCCTTGCCTCCTTGCAATGTATACAAACTACCAACCGCATCCTTAAAGTCGCAGAAATTCCTTCACTCAAAGCAGTTCCAAACACCTTTACCCTAAGGTGAAAAGCTACTCGATGTATCAATATCCACTTACCAGTTACAACATGCAATGGCACTCTCATCTTCATCCTCAAAGCTACCATGACCTTTCCTTTCCCCAAGGGCTTTTGTCCCTGACAATCGGGCTCCTGCTTCACCAGGTCGGGGATACCCATCCCAGGCAGGCTCCTTCATTGTCACGAGACTTCCATCCCCAATGGCCGATCATGTCACACTGGGAACCCTTCTTCCCTTTCTGCTTTAGTCCCTCTACTTGTTGTAATCTGTCCGAGAAACCATCTTATGTGGGTCTTCATCCCATACATCACACACTGCATGCATTCTCTGCCATACATTGTATGCAGTCTCCAATTACTCTATTTCCTGCTGGGTCACAAGAACTCTATAGTGCAACAACTGGATGGACACTTCCCACTCCTCAAATGACACAAGGTGACATGACGCCTTGACTAACAAGTCAGCACTTAAGTCAATCCGGATCCTCAACCATCTCCCTAAAGGAATACCTGGTAATCCTCTGGAACGTATCTGCAGATTCCTAAGCCATGGTTTCTAACCAGCTGCCAATTCCTTCTCCCTCTATCATCATAAACCAAGCCAACCCAATTCAGATGCTTGATAATTCGTAATGCAGGTACTTCCATGCTCCAATAGTAAAGCTATACTTGCATTAAGCTTCATTTCTTCTCATAGAGTAACAATTCTCCGCCACTTGGAGTCTGCACTAATAGCTAATGCTGATCACGCTCGATTTAGTCCATTGGAAAGGAATAAGGTCTTTCGAGTTTCACATCCATGGACCTTCGAAATATCATCTTGCAAAACCCAGACGCATCGTCTTGCAAAACTGGATGCATCGGCTAGCCCATTTCTGTCAATCATATCCCTCGTTACCTCAACAACAATTAATTTTTTTGGCACCTTACGTTCCGTCCCGATCCATCTCGATCAGTCACATCCAAACTGACTCCTGATCCATTCTTCTTGATCGAACATCACCACGATGAAGACATGTAGTGTCTTTTTGCCACTAATCCATAATGCGAATCATACATTGTAACGCCCCAACTTTTCAAACCATTTTTAATACATAAAAACGTATTTTACAAAGTATGATTTAACAAAAACCATGTTATTTGTTTAAATACAATCAAAAGGGGAGTTACAATACATATCAAACCATAAGCTTAAGAGAAACGGATTCAACCAATACCAATTTGGAAGCTGTATTCAGCTCCACTCCTTTGCACTTAGTGCTTATTTAGCAACTTCAAACTATCTCATAGCTTTATACCTGAACCTGGAATACATGGCATAAAAATAAAATACGTAAGACAAATTGTCTCGTGAGTTACATGAGTTTTAGACTCAAACTTTAAAATTTCTTTTTCTAACTTTTATAAACTTTCATAACATAAGTCTTTGTCAAAACTACATAATATACACAAATTATACTTTTTCACTTTTCGAAAGCATCGTATATTAAACTTTGCAAAATAATATCTTTTATACTTTCTTTGACTGGTTTTATAAACTTGCTGGGATTTTTATACTTAGGGCATTAATCACTATAAGTGATACCCCAAGTCTCTACAATTAGAAAGAACGGATCAATACTAACGGTAGAATTGCTGAGGCAGTCTACTTCGCGAAGGGGTTGTCCCCAGTAGACTCCTTACCTAACCCGGGTAGGTTGGAACATAGTTCCCTTACTAACAATGCTAGTCACAATACCAGTCAAACATAAAATACTTTTCTGAAAGCAAAACATTACTTGCACAAGAAATGGCTAAATGCCAAGCTTTTGACTCAAACATATCTCTATCATAATTTAGGCTATCATCAAGAATCATACTTTCAAATATAGCAATTAACTTTCTATTTAAACTAGAAAAAGGACCATTTTTGCAAATATTTTTCACATTTAAAAATAATATATGAAATTTGCAAAATACTTACTTACTTGCCATGTATCCCAAAATGGGTAAAATGCTACATGTACTCACCTTTTACTCTTGAAAGTCGTTTAGATGTCCCTCGGTTCTTTACCCTTTCGGTGTCCACCTACTTGACTTGCACCTATATATATATAGTAGTTGATACATTAACTTACATTCTAATTGACTCTATAACATGTTAGAGTCCTTGTTTTATCATTAAGGGTTAAGAAAAGTGTTTAACCTTTAATCAATTAATTTTTAATTAACTCGTATATTGTACGTATTTTGCTACAGTAGTCTTGGAAGGTCGTATTCTAATTCCGACAACTTCCCATGAAGTCTTATGCCATTTTAGACATGTGTTTCAAGTTTGAGGTTTATCGGATCAATCTAGCTAAAATCTCAAAATCAAGTTTGGACAATTACTTGATTTTTAGCCACTGCTTGCTACAGTGATTTTCCGCGAGGTCGGATTATTGATTTAACAATTTCCCATATGTTTTCATACCATTTTAGGGCTATTGTATGAGTTACGGGTCAATCGGACAAGTGTAACATCGATTTCCAAAATCAAAAAATGGACAGAATGTTTTTCCAGGAAGGACACGACCCGTGTCCTTTTCCTCTTATGGAACACACGACTCGTGTGGTTCCTGGGTTCTTTTTCCTTGGCTGATTTTTGTGCTGCAGGTCCTATGGTCCGAGGATTAAGTCCTTAATATGTAACTTAATCATTTTAAGGTCATTTTTAGGCATAAAATAGCAGTTCAATTATAGTTTTAAACCATGGAATCAACAATTCCATTCCAAGGCTTAAAACATTCCCGTAATGCCCATTTTGCTACCAAAAATCATTTTGTTGAATTTTTAAAGATGGAATAGATTTTCCACTTCATTTAGAACCTTTATGACTTAACAAAATCATAGAAACAAATTTCAGCCCCATTAACCCATTTCTAGGGTTCTTGAGGTCAAACCCACTTCTATGGATTTAACCACAATTTATGGTTAGAAATTACTTCTTTGTGTTGTTTTGAGCTAGATAAGATGTGTAAATCCATTGGTTTAACCTCATCCTCGAAATCAGAGGTTGGATTTACGGATCATCCAACAACAACTTGAAGAACCAAGCCAAAAATTGTAGGATTCTTACCTTTGGAGCTTGGAATTACTAATTCCAAGTGTTGTTTTCTTCAATTCCTTGCTTCAATCTTCCAAGCTTCCTAAGAATCGGTTCTTCAAGTTTGTTCCCGTATTTTCTAGAGAGCTCCAGGAGATATTTCTGATTTTATGATGAATTATGAGATATTTTTCTCATTTTATAATTATCTATTTTCAGTTTTGGCCCCTCAAGTTAACTTCCTTGAACTTTGGCCACCAAAACCCATTATTTTTCTATAGAACCAAATCTTTTACATTTTTAGTCCTAAACTATAAATAATTTTTTTTTTTATAATAATAACTTCTACATGTGGTCAAATGACCAATTTACCCTTTTCATGACAAAAAAGACTAAATTACCCTCACAACCATAATTTCTCATAAATTTTACATATAACATTTAAATAACACACATTATATGTTACATATTTATATATTACAAATTTTTGGTCGTTTCAACTACCTCCCCCTAATTAGGATTCCGTCCTCGGAATCGCTTCATAATCTGTAAAATTAGGGTATCTTCTTTTCATGCTTTCCAAGGTTTCCCAAGTTAAATCTGAACCCAGTGAATGTTTCCACTTGACCAATACAAGATCAATCTCTCTGTTCCTTAATTTCTTGGTTTTCACCTCTAACATCGCCTCTGGTTCTTCAACTAGTCTGTTAGGTGCTTCCACTCTTACTTCTTCTAAAGGAATGGTTAATTCCTTCTTCCCAAAGTACTTCTTAAGATAGCATACATGAAATGTATCATGTATTCCCCTGAGTTCTTGTGGTAACTCCAACTTGAATGCTTGTAAACCGATTCTCTTCAAAATCTTAAAGGGTCCAATATATCTTGGACTCAACTTCCCTTTCTTGCCAAATCTTATCACCCCCTTCCAAGGTGACACCTTTATCATTACCAAATCGCCTACTTTCAAATCATAAGGTCTTTTCTTCAAATTTGAGTAGCTTCTTTGGCGATCTTGTGCAGCTTTCATATTGGTCTGTATCACCCCAATCTTTTCATTTGTCATTCTTACAATTTCTGGCCCTGTAAGTTTTGCTTCACCAGCTTCTAACCAACACACTGGGGTTCTACATTTCCTACCATATAAGGCTTCAAAAGGCGGCATCTTTATGCTTGAGTGGTAACTGTTGTTATACGAGAATTCCACTAATGGTAGGTGCTGGTCCCAATTACCTCCAAAATCGATAGCACACGATCTCAACATATCTTCCAAGGTCTGAATAGTACGTTCACTTTGCCCATCAGTTTGAGGGTGATAGGCTGTACTCATCTTAATTCGAGTTCCCATCTTTTCTTGTAGAGCATCCCAAAAATTAGATGTGAATCGAGGATCTCTATCTGAAACTATGGACAAAGGCGCTCCATAACGTCTGATCACTTCATCGAGGTACAACTGAGCTAATTCTCCAAGTGAGTTAGTTTCTTTCATGGCGAGAAATAGGGCACTTTTAGTCAACCTGTCAACAATGACCCATATACTATCGTGTCCCCTTCTCGTTCTTGGCAGTCCCATGACAAAATCCATGGTCAGTTCTTCCCATTTCCCTGCTGGTATCTGCAATGACTGTGCAGTACCATACGGCACCTGATGTTCTGCTTTTACTTGAGCACAAGTATCACAATGGGATATGTACTTTGCTATTCTCTTTTTCATTCCTGGCCACCAATAATGCTGCTTCAAATGTTGGTATGTTTTTGTACTTCCAGGATGTATAGAATACTTGGATTTGTGAGAATCATCCAAGATTATCTTTCTGGTTTTTCCATATTTGGGAACCCAAATACGTCCTTTAAAAGTACGTAATCCTTGTGTATTTACTTCAAACACCACCTTCTTTCCAAGTTTTTCTTTCTTTATAATTTCTTCAGTTAAGGCACTTTCTTGAGCTTCTTTAATCTTTTGAATTAAAGTTGAGACCACTTCAATTCGCATGGATCTTCCTTTAATAACTTTTTCACGAACTTTGCGGCTTAAAGCATCGGCTACTACATTAGCTTTTCCTTCGTGGTATATTATTTCACAATCATAGTCGTTCACCAACTCAATCCATCGTGTCTGTCTTAAATTTAATTCTTTTTGAGTAAAAAGATATTGCAGACTTTTATGATCTGTATATATCTTACATTTCGTCCCATATAGATAGTGCCTCCAAATCTTCAACGCAAATACAATTGCAGCCAATTCTAGATCATGAGTAGTATAACGTGTCTCTGCATCTTTTAGCTGTCTGGAAGCATAGGCAATAACTTTGCCTCGTTGCATAAGTACACAACCAAGACCTCTATTAGATGCATCGCTGTATACTACAAACTCTTCTGTGCCTTCTGGTAAGGATAATACTGGAGCTTCACACAGTTTCTTCTTCAGTATTTCAAAGGCTTCTTGCTGTTTTTCTCCCCAAATAAACTTTACTTCTTTCCGGGTTAACTGGGTAAGTGGCACCGCTATTTTAGAAAAATCTTGGATAAACCGTCGGTAATAACCGGCTAACCCAAGAAAACTTCTAACTTCTGTAGGTGTCTTCGGTGGTTCCCATTTCATTACCGCTTCTATTTTTGCTGGGTCTACTTTAATACCTTCAGCTGAAACAATATGACCCAGGAACTGAACTTCCCGCAGCCAAAAATCGCACTTTGACAACTTCGCGTATAACTGTTCGTTCTTCAAAGTACGTAACACTTCTCGTAGGTGCACTTCATGCTCTGCTTCACTTTTCGAATAGACTAGAATATCATCAATGAAAACGATGACAAATCTGTCAAGGAAAGGTTTACAGACCCTATTCATAAGGTCCATAAACACGGCTGGGGCATTAGTGAGACCGAATGGCATCACTAAAAATTCATAGTGACCATATCGAGTTCGGAATGCAGTCTTGCATACATCTTCATCCTTCACTCGGACTTGATGATATCCAGAACGAAGATCAATTTTAGAGAAGTAACTAGCTCCCTGCAACTAATCAAACAAATCATCAATTCTCGGCAAAGGATACCGATTCTTGATTGTCACTTTATTGAGCTCGCGATAATCTATACACATACGCATAGTACCGTCCTTCTTCTTGACAAACAAAACCGGAGCTCCCCAAGGAGAAGAGCTGGGACGAATAAACCCCTTGTCAAGAAGTTCCTGTAACTGAGACATAAGTTCTCTCATCTCTGTAGGAGCAAGACGGTACGGCGCCCGAGCAATGGGACTTGCTCCAGGAACAAGATCAATACGGAATTCGACTTGCCTAATGGGTGGTAACCCAGGTAAGTCATCAGGAAAAACTTCAGGGAACTCATTTACTACTTTTATATCCTCCATCTTCTGCTTCTCTTTCTTCCCATTCATCACATAAGCAATGAATGATTCACACCCTTTTTGGATGCATTTACGGGCCTTAATAGCAGTGATGAGACTCTGCATATTCTTCCGTCGTTCCCCATATATATATACTTTGCTATTATCAGGAAATTTAATCGACACCATTCGCTTTCCGCATAGGATTTTAGCATTATGAGTTCCAAGCCAATCCATTCCAATAACAATGTCAAATCCTTTAATCCCGATAGGTAACAAGTCGGCCTTTAAAATTCGTCCATTAATCTCCACCGGACATTTCTCGTACACGTGATGTACCGTAACTAACTCTCCGTTCGCGACTTCTATGACACAAGTATCATCTAATGGTTTCATCGGTATGTTTAGACGCTTACTAAAATCATGAGACACAAAAGAAAAATGTGCCCCAGAATCAAAAAGGACATAAGCAGGCTGTGAGTTTACAATAAGTGTACCTGCCACCACATCCTGGTCTTCTTTGGCCTCATCAAGAGTCATCTGAAACGCTCTTCCCTTCGTCTTCGCTGGTTCTGTCTTCTTATTGTTTGCAGTAGAGACTAACGTCTCATTCTTCTTCTTGGGACAGTTGGTGCTGTAATGACCCTTTTCATGACAATTGAAACATTCCACTTCACTGATATCTTTGACCTTGCAATCTTTAGCCTGGTGACCCGGAAGACCACATTTATAGCACCCACTAGTGCCCTTCTTACATTCCCCACCGTGCTTCTTCCCACACTTCTTACACTCTTTAACTTCACTTTGTTTAGAAACCCCTGATGAAAAACGACTCTTCTTGTTTGCTCCAGAGATTCCTGAAGACTTTCGCTTTTCTGCAAATGCTTGTCGTTCCTTAGCCTTTTTCTCTATCATACTCTCGACCCTGGCCGCAGATTCAATAGCTTCATCAAGAGTAGTAGCTTTACTAACTTCTAGCGAGTAGTCCGCCGGCAAACCATTAACGTATCGGTTTATCCTGCCAGCCTCGGTCGGTAATGTATCTTCCAGAAATGGCAGCATCTCACAGAACTTTTTAGTATACTCATCGACCGTCTGCTTATCCTTTGCAAGAGCAAAGAACTCATTAACCAAATTCTCCCGATGTCTAGCCGAACAGAATTTGCCTTTTAACCGCTGAACAAACTCTTTCCAAGATAAAGCATCAACAAAGTCACTTCCCTTGGTTCGGCGGAGAGTATTCCACCAGTCAAGAGCACTCGCCTTTAACATTTGAGATGCGAATCCAACCTTCAAATCCTCTTCACAACGACATATGTGAAGAACTTGCTCCATTTCAGTTAACCACCGTATTGTTATTCGTGGATCCATCTCCCCATTGAACTCTTTTGGTCGACAGGACATAAAGTCCTTGAAAGTACAGGCTCCTTTAGTCTTGAACTGAGGCTGTGATTTGGAAGATGAATCTCCCTGAGAAGAAGTTTGTCTCGGATTAGTGCCTTCAGGAGCCACACTTTTCTCGCTATCTTCATGTTGTGACTTTGATCTTTCGCCCAGTCGCTCATCCAAAAGACGAGTCATTTCCTGTCTGTTTTGAACTTGTGAATCATGTAACAATTTCTGAATCGCCTCCAAAGTCAATGGAGGTGGGTTGGCTTCACCCCTAGAATTGCCATCGTCAACGGCTTGGGGCTGTCGGGGAGGAATAGGAGGCCTTGCATTAGGATCCGGATTTCCTGCGTGCGATCCTTGACCACTTCTAGTTCGCATTTTGCTATAAAATTTTCAAATACTTTAGTCTTTCATAATATATCAAAATATTAGTTTACTACTTTTCTACTAGTTTTTCAGTATTCCCTCGCGGTTACACTAGTCACAATACGCGTCCTGTGATTATGATAATACGGGCCCATATTACCATAATCACCTACACATGTTGTTCCCGATGTTCCCGCTCGGTTCCACTGTTCACTAGTATCAATTAGCTACTTTTAACTCATACATATTTTCATATAATACCATTAGCAATTAATGTCTTATTTCCTTAAGGCATATCCATTATGTAATTCACTTTAACTAACTATTTTACTAGTCTAAGCCTAGGAGTGGAATGATCCAATCCTAATTCGCTTAAACTATGGCTCTGATACCAACTTGTAACGCCCCAACTTTTCAAACCATTTTTAATACATAAAAACGTATTTTACAAAGTATGATTTAACAAAAACCATGTTATTTGTTTAAATACAATCAAAAGGGGAGTTACAATACATATCAAACCATAAGCTTAAGAGAAACGGATTCAACCAATACCAATTTGGAAGCTGTATTCAGCTCCACTCCTTTGCACTTAGTGCTTATTTAGCAACTTCAAACTATCTCATAGCTTTATACCTGAACCTGGAATACATGGCATAAAAATAAAATACGTAAGACAAATTGTCTCGTGAGTTACATGAGTTTTAGACTCAAACTTTAAAATTTCTTTTTCTAACTTTTATAAACTTTCATAACATAAGTCTTTGTCAAAACTACATAATATACACATATTATACTTTTTCACTTTTCGAAAGCATCGTATATTAAACTTTGCAAAATAATATCTTTTATACTTTCTTTGACTGGTTTTATAAACTTGCTGGGATTTTTATACTTAGGGCATTAATCACTATAAGTGATACCCCAAGTCTCTACAATTAGAAAGAACGGATCAATACTAACGGTAGAATTGCTGAGGCAGTCTACTTCGCGAAGGGGTTGTCCCCAGTAGACTCCTTACCTAACCCGGGTAGGTTGGAACATAGTTCCCTTACTAACAATGCTAGTCACAATACCAGTCAAACATAAAATACTTTTCTGAAAGCAAAACATTACTTGCACAAGAAATGGCTAAATGCCAAGCTTTTGACTCAAACATATCTCTATCATAATTTAGGCTATCATCAAGAATCATACTTTCAAATATAGCAATTAACTTTCTATTTAAACTAGAAAAAGGACCATTTTTGCAAATATTTTTCACATTTAAAAATAATATATGAAATTTGCAAAATACTTACTTACTTGCCATGTATCCCAAAATGGGTAAAATGCTACATGTACTCACCTTTTACTCTTGAAAGTCGTTTAGATGTCCCTCGGTTCTTTACCCTTTCGGTGTCCACCTACTTGACTTGCACCTATATATATATAGTAGTTGATACATTAACTTACATTCTAATTGACTCTATAACATGTTAGAGTCCTTGTTTTATCATTAAGGGTTAAGAAAAGTGTTTAACCTTTAATCAATTAATTTTTAATTAACTCGTATATTGTACGTATTTTGCTACAGTAGTCTTGGAAGGTCGTATTCTAATTCCGACAACTTCCCATGAAGTCTTATGCCATTTTAGACATGTGTTTCAAGTTTGAGGTTTATCGGATCAATCTAGCTAAAATCTCAAAATCAAGTTTGGACAATTACTTGATTTTTAGCCACTGCTTGCTACAGTGATTTTCCGCGAGGTCGGATTATTGATTTAACAATTTCCCATATGTTTTCATACCATTTTAGGGCTATTGTATGAGTTACGGGTCAATCGGACAAGTGTAACATCGATTTCCAAAATCAAAAAATGGACAGAATGTTTTTCCAGGAAGGACACGACCCGTGTCCTTTTCCTCTTATGGAACACACGACTCGTGTGGTTCCTGGGTTCTTTTTCCTTGGCTGATTTTTGTGCTGCAGGTCCTATGGTCCGAGGATTAAGTCCTTAATATGTAACTTAATCATTTTAAGGTCATTTTTAGGCATAAAATAGCAGTTCAATTATAGTTTTAAACCATGGAATCAACAATTCCATTCCAAGGCTTAAAACATTCCCGTAATGCCCATTTTGCTACCAAAAATCATTTTGTTGAATTTTTAAAGATGGAATAGATTTTCCACTTCATTTAGAACCTTTATGACTTAACAAAATCATAGAAACAAATTTCAGCCCCATTAACCCATTTCTAGGGTTCTTGAGGTCAAACCCACTTCTATGGATTTAACCACAATTTATGGTTAGAAATTACTTCTTTGTGTTGTTTTGAGCTAGATAAGATGTGTAAATCCATTGGTTTAACCTCATCCTCGAAATCAGAGGTTGGATTTATGGATCATCCAACAACAACTTGAAGAACCAAGCCAAAAATTGTAGGATTCTTACCTTTGGAGCTTGGAATTACTAATTCCAAGTGTTGTTTTCTTCAATTCCTTGCTTCAATCTTCCAAGCTTCCTAAGAATCGGTTCTTCAAGTTTGTTCCCGTATTTTCTAGAGAGCTCCAGGAGATATTTCTGATTTTATGATGAATTATGAGATATTTTTCTCATTTTATAATTATCTATTTTCAGTTTTGGCCCCTCAAGTTAACTTCCTTGAACTTTGGCCACCAAAACCCATTATTTTTCTATAGAACCAAATCTTTTACATTTTTAGTCCTAAACTATAAATAATTTTTTTTTTATAATAATAACTTCTACATGTGGTCAAATGACCAATTTACCCTTTTCATGACAAAAAGGACTAAATTACCCTCACAACCATAATTTCTCATAAATTTTACATATAACATTTAAATAACACACATTATATGTTACATATTTATATATTACAAATTTTTGGTCGTTTCATACATGATTCTCTACTCTACCCAGTTCCTTAGAATTTTGGGTAACTCTTCCTCACTCATGTATGAATCATGTGCTTTTGGTAGTACGGGCCCTGTACTACCTGCCACACCTATTCATACTTGTTCAAGAATTTGTCCCCCTAATACTCTAAGTCACCACTCACTCATCTATTAGACATTTGTATTCATACGGTCCCGTACCAAAGTACCTAACACTCATCCTAGGCTACCTAGGATCTCACACCCTACCCGTGCCTAAAAGAACTTCTGCTAACACCATCGGGTCGCCTCACGGACACACAGTCGTACGCAATCGAGAATAAGATAGACGTTTGAATAAATGATCTTACCCTAAAGTCAAAACCAAACAAGAAACACCCAGTAAGGCCAGACCAATAATTCTTAGGCTATCTTATCCTAATTGTATATAACCGAATAGCATTCACTAAGAAACCTAACAGTGTTAGCATAGATTCTAAAGCAGCACATAGTAACATATAACAGGCAGTAAGGCATCCTAATCCAAGCAATTCTAGAATGCATTTCCTGACTAGGTTCAATACCTACTTTCTAGCATAACACATATCATCACATAGCACAAACTTGGCATAGATAATTGGGAATCACAAAACTTACTTGAGCTCAGTTGACGGTTCGCATGGCATATCCTTTTATCAAATTAACTTTTCAAAAATCATTTTATTAACGAAAAACTCTCAGTCCTAAGTTTGAGTTTGGATTCCCAATACAGTTCATCCAAATCCCTCAAACCAAGGCTCTGATACCAATTTGTAATGCCCCTATTTCAACCAAAATGTTTCCTTAAAAATATAAGTAATAACACAATTAATCTTATTAGAATGTTTAAACGATGTTCACCAAAACAAATTATCAGAGTATATCCATCCCATCATTATAAAAATCTCTATTAATAAAATAACTGCAAATAATAAATATGCGATGCATCACCGGCATGCCAAGCTCAGCCCTTTATCAACTGTAGTACCTGAAAATGTTTAAAAATCAATGGGTAAGGACAAAGCTTTGTAAGCTCCAAAAATTACCATACATGCCCACATACTCAACAACCAGACATCGAGAAGGACCTAACCATACCCGTGATACAACACTTACGCGCGCCCAGGATACAACACTTATGGGACATGGGGCGGTTCTACCCATGATACAAGACCTATGGTTCCCGATTCTGGCCCTGCCATGATACAAGACCAATGGGACAATGCAATAGTCCAGCTCTTGATACACCACCGACGGGAAAAGACAATAGTCCAACCCGTGATACAACACTGACGGGTGAACACGCATCAGTAATGAGCCCAACAATAGATAATAACCACAATTATAGAACAAATCATATAACTGTATATAACACGCAAGTTTCGTAACATGTAACATCATATAGTAAGGTGATGATACTCACCTGTCTAGCAGTCAAATCGGAAACCGCTACAATCGATACTTAAAACTTCGATACACGACCAAAGGTATGCAATCCGGATCCTGAAAGATGAGACTCGGCCCTCAAAACATTCCAAAAAATGCCTTGAACACACCCCAGGTCGTGGGAAATGATTAGGGTTTCTGAATGCATCTTTAGGATGAAATGAGCCACTATTTATAGGCCTGGAGAAAGTTAGCCCCGCTAACTCCAAGGTTAGCATCGCTAACCATGGTCCTCCGGAAGACCAGGTTTGGTCGGCCCCGAAATCGCGACAGCCCAGATTTTCTGCAACCAACAATTAGCGTCGCTAAGAGAAAAGTTAGCGTCGCTAACCACCATTAGCGTTGCTAATGGTTAAAGTTAGCGCCGCTAACTTGGTATTTTGGCGACTTTGGGAACGGGTCTTACAATTTCAACTTCGGTTATATAACACATTTAACTTGTAATTTCCTTTTATTCTCTTTAGACCACAACTTGTATCCAACAAGCGACCAACTTCTGATCTTGTTAAATTAATCCCACCTAACTAGTTTCTCTAAAATATTGGTCCCTTAACCACGTGTAGGAAAGGTCTAAATATGTTTCAGTAAATTGGAATTTTTAGTTCGTTAAATAAAATTTCTAAATTAGCACAATTGTACCTTTCAAAGTTTTAATTTCACTAATGAGTGAAAGTCACCTATAAACTCACTCAACACATACAAACGATAACGAATTTCAGATTTTCGGAATCCTGAAACCCGAACTCAAAATCTAGGTGAAAATGATTGAAGATTATATCGTTTAACGTCCAAATGAGTTGATTCTAGTTTAATCTATTCATATGCACCTAAAACACTTACAATCTCCACCAAACTCAAATCACCATATTTTATTCCCTACAACCTTTCCCAAGTTGTTTTGTTTTAAATAAAGGAAGACAAGAGGACTCATATTTCGACTTTAGTCATTTAACACAATTAACTTGTAATTTCCTTTTATTCTCTTTAGACCACAGCTTGTATCCATTAACTAACCAACTTCTGATCTTGTTAAATTAATCGTACCTAACTAACTTCTCTAAATATTGGTCCCTAAACCAGATGAAGGGAAAGGTCTAAATAAGTTTGACTGAATTGGCACTTGTTGTCTGTTAAATCAAATTTCTAAATTAGAACAACTTTACCCTTTTAAGTTTTAATTTCAATAATGAGCGAAACTGACCTAGAAACTCACTCAACACATACAAACCATCACGTATTTCGGATTTGGGGAATCCTGAAACCTAAAAACACTCTCAATCTCCATCAAGCTCCAATCACCATTTTCTTTTCCCTACAAGCTTCCCCAAGTTGTTTTAATTCAAATAAAGGAACACAAGAGGACTTATGTTTCAACTTCGGTCAGTTAACACAATTAACTTGTTATTTTCTTTTGTTCTCTTTAGACCACAACTTGTATCCAACAACTGACGAACTTCTGATCTTGTTAAATTAATCCACCTAACTAATTTCTCTAAAATATTGGTCACTAAACCAGGTGAAGTAAAGGACTAAATAAGTTTCACTTAATTGGCACTTTTAGTTTGTTAAATCAATTTTCTAAATTAGCAAAAATTTAGGCTTCTAAGTTTTAATTTCACTAATACAATTTTTTGTTGGTATTGCAGGGTCTGGAATTAAATCGTGGTTAAGGCTTGGTAAGTTTTTTCACATATCTTATATGATTTAATTTAGAATTTACAAAATGCTATCATATTGGAGGTTTATGTAGCCCAAACTTAAAGTCGTGATATCTTTAAATAAATTTTGAAATGGAAAAGTAAGACAGTTTTTGTGGACATATGCGTGTTGGCATGTTAATAAAATTATTATGATGCTAGAATCTTTTCAAGGTTTCTTTAACTAAAGGAGCAACTTTTTCTTTATCGCAGTTATCGGAATTGTATCAATCCTATCGATGGTGTTGATGTCCATAATATATTGCATTATGAAAACCTCACCAAACAATTGTGTTGCTTTGTTTAAGCATAAAACCGAGGACGACAAAAGTGTTGAGGCATTTGTCAAACAATATGGATCCTTGAGTACGAAAAGATACACATATCATGATATAAAGAAAATGACAAACTTGTTTCAAGTTAAATTAGGAAAAGGAGGTTTTGGTACCGTGTTTAAAGGAAAGCTATCAGATGGACGTCTTGTGGCAGTAAAACTTTTGAACTCATCAAAATCAAGTGGAAAGGAATTTATAAACGAAGTTGGAAGCATTGGTAGGACTTCTCATGTTAACATTGTTACTCTCTTGGGATTTTGTTTCGATTATCACAAAAGAGCTCTCGTATATGAGTTCATGCCAAATGGATCCTTAGAAAAGTTTGTATATGGTCATGTTCGTGAACATACAAATGAACGCATAGGAGTTGACAAGTTATATGAGATATCACTTGGAATTGCACAAGGTCTTGACTACTTGCATCGAGGCTGCAACATTCGAATTTTGCATCTTGACATAAAGCCACAAAACATCCTCCTTGATGGAGAATTTTGTCCCAAGATAGCAGATTTTGGGCTTGCAAAATTATACTCTAGGAAAGAGAGTATCGTTTCAATGTTGGAGGCTAGAGGGACTATCGGGTATATTGCACCTGAAGTTTTTAATAGAAACTTTGGAGGAGTCTCACATAAATCTGATGTGTATAGTTACGGGATGTTGATACTTGAAATGGTTGGAGGAAGGAAAAATGTTGATGTTGGTGTTGGTTATGGGCATACGAGTGAGATATATTTTCCTGACTGGATTTATGAACGTCTCAAGAAAGATGAATTTCTATTAGATGGTTTGACAACTATGGATGAGAACAATTATGCTAGAAAGATGACAATAGTTGGCTTGTGGTGTATACAAACAAATCCAAAGCAAAGGCCATCCATTGATGTAGTGATTGAAATGTTAGAAGGAAGCATGGAGGCATTGGAAATTCCACCAAAACCGTTCTTTTCTTCTCCTCCACGGTCACCAGCCACCTTGTTTAACACATCACAAGAAGTGACCAATGGCAATTCTATTTTACAACGGATATGATATATTAACTCACTCAAGCTGGATTTTTATAAAGGTTCCATAATTAAAACAGATGAAATGCTTGATGTGTTCGTGTTTATAGTGTTTCAAATATCTTCGTATACTTTTAGCTTTCTTCTAAGGCTTTTTGAGGGGTCATTGTCCCATTTTTCATTGTGTTGTTTGCTAGAGTTATTCCTTTCATATTATATATGGGAAATGTGAGTATATGGCTGTTAGGTATGTATACTTGGATATAGAACCCTTTGAAACTACACTTTTTTATAAAATAGCATATCGTTCTTTTATTTCATGCATGTCGATTGTTTCTTTCTTTATCCCTAGTAACGATATCATCTTCTTTATTGATCAGCCAACCAAAACTCTAAACACATCTCCAATCTTTACTCTCAGATCTCGAATCCATTGGTCAATCTGCATACATACATTGGTTCTCTATATTTAATAAAACTGATTAACGGTAAAAAAAGTCCAACTATAAGTGAATGCATCAATTCAATATGCAATTGTAGGACCCGACTTATATAAACAAATACACCAAAACAATTCAATTTTAAAACATAAATAGTTATACAATACACAACATTGGTGTATAAGTTACATATAAGAGGTACATAAGAGTATCCAGTGAGTACAAAAGCTTAACAAAACTCCCCGAAGCCGGGCTACTACGGTCCTCGTCCACATGATCTAGGCCTCCTAATCTTGTGCTATATCCTACCCGTTAATGGGTTCACGGGCAACTACAAGGTCATCACACACACAAATCATGTAAAAACACTGCTCTACATTCCTTCATAATCTCCACTCATTAACCCCTTATCTTCGTGAACGCCTACGGTCTCAAGTCATTAAGACTCACCATCACTTCCCCTTTTGTGTGAGAACAACCGGCCACAAAGGCCCTAACAATATATATTGGGCGATTAAACCCAATCCCTCGGCCACTAAGGCCTAATTAAACCACATACGCTCTCACGGCGTATATTAGGCGATTAAACCCAACCCCTCGGCTACTAATGCCAAAACGCAGGCTCAACAAACAAAAATCACAAAAGATAAGGTACAATTTACTCACCTGGTGCTAGTATCTTCACTCAATTATAGATAATCCAACCCCTTGACAGTCGTTTGCACTTTGTGCATGCGTACACATCGAGGTGAACAAACGTGACCTCTACTTTTCGATTATGAGATTGAACGGACCTTGCACAAAAATTGTGTAAGTAAGCGGTTATTCAACATGAGTTTAAATGATGTAGTAGTCGAAGATATTACCAATGAGCCGACATGCGAGGTAATAGAGGACAGTCTTTTGTGCCCCTGGCTATGTAGTTATCGCAGTCGAAGATATTACCAATGAGCCAACAGGAGAGGTAATAGAGGACAGTCTTTTGTGCCCCTGCCCCTTGGTTCCAACAAACTTAAATGGAGCTTCTACTAGTGCTAGTGGTGGTGCAGTTTCAGCCCATGCACTTATTCCACAATGTACTCAATCTGTAGTTCCACCCATTAGTCAACCAATCCCTAATCCTAGAGGGAATTTTGCATCTACTGTGCTGACATGGGGAGTGCAAAATCGTGACAGTGTTCCGCACCCATGCCAGCCAGTGCAAGTTACCCAACCACAACAACAACCACCACCCTTTCATAAACCTCACCTACCCATTTTACAACCACAACCACAGCCACAACAGCAACAATATCAAGTTCAAGCTGGAGAGCAGATATACGATGACGAGGATGGGGGTTGGATGCCAAACAACCAAACAATCAAAATCAGCAGTGGAATCGAGGTCAAGGACCTCCACAACAACAACAGCAGCAGCAACATCAAAACCAATGGCAGGGGCAGCGATATTACAATAATGAATTGTATAACGATGGTAACTTCGTTTCCCCTTTATATTTTGCTCAACCGATCGGGCAATCGGTTGCGTCGCACTTCCAACCTCGGGAGTACGAAGATAAATCGCTAATTTATTTTCGTGATAATGTAGAGACTCAGATTGATATTAGACCTCAGTTATTAAGAGTGTTGCCCGAGTATAGAGGATACAAGCAGGGTGATCCGTACTATCATTTGTATGAATTTTTAGCAATTGCAAATGCCAACATGCCTAGGAACGCAAATATGAATTTCTTTAGATTAAAGTTATTCTCGTTTACACTTAAGTACAAGGCAAAATACTAGTTTATATCTCTGCAATCGAACAGTATCACGACGTGGGAGCAACTTAAAACAAAATTTCTTCAAGAATTTTATCCCGCGAGTAAGACATCGGAAATTAGGAGGGTGATTAAAGATTTCCAATAGAAACCTAGGGAGGCATTCCACGACGCCTTTGAAAGACTCAAAGAGCTAATGAGATCGTGCCCAGATCACGAGTTACCGAGATGGCAGTTAGTGAAGTTCTTTTACGACGGAGCGGACACCACGAACCAGGCTACGATAAATGCATCGCCAGGAGGAATCATTATGATGCAAGACCCAGAAGCAGCTTGGAGGTTTTTGGAACAAATAAGCAATGGTTCGAAGACGAACTATTCAACAAGGAAACCCATTGACATGCTGTCAGTAGCAAGTATGGAAGTAGAAGAAAAGTGGAAGAAGGAAATCGGGGCCGAAATAGGATCAATTACAAAGAGGTTCAACCAATTGCTGACGACACTTCAAAAAGAAAAAGGAGCTTATGTGTTGCATGGTCAGGCCATTTGCAACAATTGTGGTGAAGTTGGTCATCAGTGTGATGATTGCAAGATGACGCATGAAGAGGTGAGTCAGATACATGGATATGGACAATTTCATAACACACCTCGGTCGTTTAAAAGAAATTATCAGGGAAATGTTGAACCACAACAAGGAGGACAGCAACATATGGAGTCACCACCAAAGGAAGGAAGTGCAGAATTTATTGCTAAGATAAATGAAGTTTACAAGTTTATGGTCAAAATTAAGGAGGTAGAAGGATGCAAACATCCAGGCATTGTTAAGATTAGGAGCTCAACTACTAAAGATTGAACAAGATAAAAAGGAAAAAGTTCAACCCAAGAAAGGTCAAGTCAACGAAGTGATTACATTAAGGAGTGGTAAGAAAGTGGACAACAAGGTAGTTGCTCCACCACCTGAGGACGATAGCGATGTGGAGATTGTTTTTGATGAAAAGGAAGAATTGGAAAAGAAAGGGAAGGAGGTACAAGGAGAAACAAAGAAACCTGAGAGTAAATGGGAGAAGGGAGAACCCAGTGGTACTGCTCCTTTTCCTACAGCTTTGGAGAAACCAGTAGATAGGCCATATGGTAAACGAGGACCTCAGGCAGAGGATATGTGGGAATTGTTTAGTCAAATAAAGTTAACATTACGTTAGTTAATCTGATTAAAGAACTCCCCGCGTATGCTAAATTTCTTAAGGACATATGTATCCACAAAAAGCAGATTCTCTCGCACCTTCTTAAGAAGATCGAGTTGACTGAGTACGTCAGTTCGATTATCATGGGCACCTTGCCTCCCAAAATGAAGGACCCAGGAGCTCCTCTCATCTCAGTGGATTTAGGAGATGTTCACATCAAAAAGGCTTTGTTGGATCTAGGTGCAAGTGTAAACATTCTTCCAGGACAACTCTTCGATAAGTACGACTTTGGCACCCTAAGACCTACAGACATACCTTACAGCTTGCCAACAAGTCTACTAAGATACCAAGGGGTATGTTGTCAGATGTTATAATGAAGGTTGGAGATTTCTACTATCCAGCAGATTTTATGGTATTAGATATTCATCAAGTGGTCAAGGAGGAGCAACCAACGATTATTCTTGGACGACCATTTCTTGCAACAAAAAATGCTCATATCGATTGTCGCATTAGAGATATGGAATATCCTTTGGACACCAACAATCGAAGATCAACATCTTTAATGCCAACGGAAGTATGATAGAAGAACAAGAATGTTATCAAATCAACATTGTGGATGAGTTGGTCCAGCAATACATGCCTGAAGTTTTACAACAGGAAGCTGAAACCATCATTACAAGAGCCACCAACATTAGAACTGAAGCCATTTCCAGCTCACCTCAAGTATGCATTTCTAGGGGATAAAGAGAGTCTACCAGTGATCTTGTCAGCATATTTGACAGCAGAACAAGAAAAATCTTTATTGGAAGTTTTATCTAAACACAAGGAAGCAATTAGATGCACCATTGCGGATCTAAAAGGAATTAGTCCAGCAACATGTATGCATTGCATCATTACTGAAGAAGGGACAAAACTTGTGCGAGATACGCAACGAATGTCATACCCTAATCATGAAGTTGTCAAGAAGGAAGTATTGAAGTGGCTAGATGCATGAATCATCTATTCAATCTCGGATAGTGAATGGGTTACTCCTACGCAGAAAGTACCAAAGAAGTCAGGAATTACAGTGGTGGATACTAAGGACGGTGACAAAGTGTCCACAAGGACAGTGACATGATGGAGAGTATGCATTGATTATAGGAAACTCAACGCAGCGACATCAAAAGATCATTTTCCACTCCCATTCATTGATCAAATAATGGAGAAACTGGTGGGGCAGAAATATTATTGTTTCCTAGATGGATACTCGGGGTACAATCAGATCGTGATCCATCCAGAAGATCAAGCAAAGACAACTTTCACTTGCCCATATGTAACGTTTGCATTTAGGAGAATGCCTTTTGGACTTTGCAATGCGCCTGCTACATTTCAATAATGCATGATGGCGATTTTTTCAGATATGATAGGGGATGCATAAGAAATCTTCATGGACAACTTCTCAATCTTCGGTTCATCTTTCGAGGCATGCTTGAGTCAGTTGGAAAAAGTTCTGGCAAGATGTGTAGAATCTAATCTAGTGTTAAGTTGGGAGAAAAGCCACTTCATGGTTCGAGAAGGTATTGTTCTAGGACATGTAGTATCAGAGAGAGGATTTGAAGTGGATAAAGCTAAGATCAAGGTAATTTCTACATTACCTCCGCCGACATCAGTAAAAGGAGTGAGATCATTTCTCGGACACACTGGGTTCTATAGGAGATTCATCAAGAATTTAATATGATCTCTAAACCACTTTGTGGTCTTCTACTAAAAGATGCGCCGTTTGTGTTTGATGAAGAATGTGTCAAAGCATTCAACATCTTGAAGAACAAGTTAGTTGAAGCACCTGTCCTAAAGCCACCTGATTAGACTAAACCTTTCGAAATCATGTGTGATGCTAGTGACTATGTCGTAAGAGCAGTATAGGGACAAAGGATTGACAAGAAACCTGTGGTCATATGTTACGCTAGAAAAACTTTTTCAGAAGCACAGTTGAATTATACAACCACGGAAAAAGGAGTTATTGGCAGTAGTATTTGCCCTAGACAAGTTTAGGTCGTATATATGGGGATCCAAGGTCTTAGTCTACACGAATCATAGTGCGGTGAAGCATCTGTTGGCGAAAAAGGAATCTAAGACAAGATTGATACGGTGGATTCTTTTGCTTCAGGAGTTTGGTGTAGAGATCAAAGACAAGAAAGGAACAGAAAACGTCGTAGCTGATCATCTGTCAAGGTTACCGATGCAAGGATTGGAAACAGAGATATAAGATGCATTCCATGATGAACAGTTGCTGGAAGTCAACAATACGCCCTTGTATGCGAATTATGTCAACTTTCTGGCTACTGGAGCGATGCCTACTCATTGGTCGAAACAACGACAGAAGCAATTTCGCACTTACGCAAGGATATTTATTTGGGATGATCCGGATCTTTTCATGGTTGGGGAAGACCAGATAATTCGACGATGCGTCCCCGACAGCGAAATTCCTAAGGTATTGACCCATTGTTAAACAATTGCCAACAATTGGGAAACATCTCGAAAGGAGATCAAATGCCATTAAACCCTATACTAGTCGTGGACATCTTTGACGTGTGGGGAATCGACTTCATGGGACCATTTCCCACATTGCAACGGTACGTCTACATTTTAGTCGCTGTAGATTATGTCTCCAAGTGGATTGATGCGAAGGCAACTCTTACTAACAATCATCATGTGGTGTGTAAATTTTTTTAGAAGAACATATTCACTCGACATGGCGTGCCTAGGGTGATCATTAGTGACGGGGGGTTGCACTTCAAGAATTTCAAATTCGGGCGGCTACTGAGACATTATGGGGTTAACCATCGGATCGCTACTCCCTACCATCCACAGACAAGTGGTCAAGTTGAGGTCTCCAATTGTCAAATCAAAGAGATTATACAAAAAACAGTAAAAATGGATAGGAATGATTGGTCGCAACGGTTGGATGATGCGTTATGGGCGTACAGACCCGCATACAAGACGCCGATCAAGACAACACCTTATCCGCTGGTTTATGGAAAGAGATGTCATTTGCCCTTCGAATTAGCTAACCGAGCTTTATGGGCTACCAAGCAAGTGAACCTCGACTATGACGTAGCAGGAAAAGAGCGAAAACTACAACTGTCCGAGCTGGAAGAATTGCGCGATGAAGAATACGAGAATGCATCCACATACAAATCGAAAATAAAAAGATATCACGATGCAAAGCTCAAGTTGAAGACATTCACGATAGGACAGAAAGTGTGGCTATATAACTCAAGACTAAAAATGTTTCGTTGGAAGTTACAGAGTAAATGGAATGGGCCATACGATGTTATTAGTGTCACGGAGTACGGTGCGGTGGAGATCCGGGATTTCAAAGGTGGACCACCATTCAAGGTAAACGGACATAGATTAAAACCCTATGTTATATCAGGTACGTTCCAAAAGTTAGAAGTAGAAACAGTCGAATTTGTGTCAGACAAACCAGACTACGAGCTTTAAACAGGTAAATCCACGTCTGGCTGAAGACCTTAAACTTAGCTCTTGTCGGGAGGCAACCCGATTTCTGTAAAACTTTGTATAGCGATTTTAGTTTCTTTAATAATTAATTACGGTAAGAAAAGAATAAGTGTGGGGTTAAAATTTGGATTATTACAAAGGCGCGACACGGGAACATCAAATCGCGGAAGAATTCGGTTCGCGATATTGTGATAAGTCTTAAACGACACTCGCGCCGCGGAAGTCACACGCCGCGTCACGGGTTTATCTGAATTTGAATTTCAAGATAATCACAAACATAGTCCTTATTCTAGTCTAATTTTCCCAACTCTTATAAAAAATAAACTGCATCAAACTTTGATTTGTTCCGTAATCTGTTCTGCACTAAGTTCTTGCTCACAATTTCATCAATCTCAGTACCTGTGCAAATCAAGTATGTATTATGAATTCTCCCCTCTTAGTGTTCTTGAAACATACCTTGAAAGTTCCTTCAAAAATCTCGAATTAATGCATATGAACCGTAATGTATAGCCCTAAGTAATCAATAATGTTGTTTAAAACAAAACCCAGTTCACATTGTTGCTTAATTAGGCCTGTAATGCATTAATTTGTCGATTTTGCTCTGAGTTTCATACGCCGCACCGCATGGTGTTATAACACGTTACGCGTATGTTGAACATTCATAGAACACGACGCGGGTAATGATATACCGTGCCGCGAATGACGCTGATCAGAACTAATTTCTAATTTTTCTAGTCTTTTGTAGGATCCATGTCTTCCCAGGGTTGCTCTAGTTATATTGAATGGCTCGCCTACACTACCAGTTTCGACCGCCATCGCTTCCGTGATCGGTTGGTAGTCCTTTCGCGAAAAAGAATTCTTCTCGCACAAACTGTGGATTGGGAACTCACCCGCGAGTCGGGTATATTGGAGGTCCTAGACCTGTGGATGACTCAGCAAGGCTTTGAAGATAACCAGCTTAACTTTACATGTCGGGCGTTCAACGCGGTCTTCCGCATGGATGAGCCTGTGTACCGTGAGCCACAACTGATGCTCCTCGCCTCATTTGATCTAGATCAGAAACCGTTGAGCATCACTGACACTGACGTCATGACGTTCCGTCTGGGGAACGTCAACAGATACTGTAGCATAGCCGAATGTGGGTTTCGGCTCGGACTGTATACTCAGGCAGAGGCCGGCGAGGACGGCTTCGCTTCCTTCTTGGGCTCGGCTGCTCGAGGTCCCAGTGCTTCTCTCTCGTACTACCTATTTTGGAGGTCGATTTCATCCACGAGTTACTATGTGAACACCATCTCTGAGGGCCACATACACCTGCCCTCGCACCGGATGCTTCACCGTCTACTTGCCACCATGTTTCGGCCCCAGGCCGACGTCGACCGGGTTTCGTATCACGACCTCTACATCCTGTGGTCGATGATATCGAAGTTAGAAGTTTGTGATGTACCATACTTCATCGCCGACTATTTCAAACGAATAGTCGATGCCCCATTCGAGCTCCCGGTAATTGGGGGTGGACACTTTGTTACCCGCCTCGCGCGATCATACGGGCTCCTCTCGGATTATGAGACCCATCGGTTGACCGAGCTTCCACCTATTCCGTTCAGCCCATCGACCGCAACCTCGAGGGAGGTTGTTTATATCGACCATGGGAATGTGTCGGTCACTAGCTTCCCGGTTCCGGTTTTTCAGAACGAGCCGCCAACCCTAACTGAACCAAAAGAAGAAACGGTACCGCATATCCAAGGGCATCCCGACACGCAACAATCCCGAAGAGACTGACTTGCGATATTTAGCAAATGAGATGAGGTTGATCCGCCAACTTTTCAGCAAGCAGTGGAGTGAATACCGGGGCCTTTTAGCTGAAGTGCAAGAAACAATCCACAATACGAAGAATATTCAGACACATATATTGTGGGTAGCAGATTGTACCTGGAAATACATGAGCGACGTAGATAGCAAAATACCACGGGAACAGCCTCCACTGATTGAAGATGGCCGGAGGAAGAACCGGAAGAGGAAGAAGAGTACAACCCAGCGAATCATAAGGAGAACTCCGACACGGCGGAGAGTTGAAAATGTGGGTTGAAAATTGTGAACAATTTCTAGTTTTGGTTGTTTTTCTTTTTAGTAATTTTTCTTAGGATTTTATTATTTCTTAGGACAATACAATGTTAATAACAATAATTAGGACAATAAATGGTAAAAATTTAGGTTGTTTGCTTCTGATTAAGGTTTTACTTGATGTTTCAAAAATGTTTAGAAATCAGTAATTACGGCGACGCGGCACTCTTAGAGGCGCGGCGTGGTAATTACAAAGCATCACATAGTCAGAAGATTTCCTAATTACCGCGACGCACACATCAAACACGCGCGTCGCGGCATACCGTAGCTTCACTTGTGTGTTGTTGTTTTTATTTTCTTTTACCGTTTAATGTTTTTGTTTGAGTGTTTTTGTATCCAAGTACCAATGAGATCAACTGAGGAGTTGTATCACACAATTGTAGGGTCACTGTACCCCAACACTTGTCATATACCGGCGTGTTTCACTGTTGCGCCACAACTCCGGATAGTCAAACTAAGATGTGCAATTTTTGATATCATGTTATAAATGGTTCCGACAAGTAGGAAGTTCTACCGTTCCTAAAGGGGTAACTCTTTTCTCCATTGTTCTGCAATTGTTTATGTACAACGGGGACGTTGTACGTTTTTAAAGTGTGGGGAGGGACGGTCGAAAAGAGTATTTTTGGAATTTTTGCGAAAACAAGTCATTTTTAAATTTTTAGCAAATTTTCAAAATTTTTAAGAATTGTAACTTAGAAACGAACAGGTTTTTGAGTGTTATAGCATCTGGTATTTTTCTAGAAATACTATTTAGTTGTTATCACGCTATTGTTGAGTTAAAATAAGTTGAGATTTTAGAAGTTAGAAAAATTATGGATTTAGAACATCTTAAGATTGGGATTCAGGAGGGAAATATCAATCAGTGGCCTTTGCTGTTTGAACCGACAGGTCTGAAAAGGGTGTCCCCGAAAGGGCTTTTATGTACCTTACTACCTAAGATCATCTGGTCTGGGATAGTATTTTTGAAAGCTCGTTACACGGACAACATAGAAAGTCATGGATAGTTACATAACGACATTTATAATCTGAATAAGTAAGTTTGCATTTTGTGAACAAAAAATTTGTAATTAAGGGTTCTTTAGAAAGTCGTGATTCCCAAAGGTTATTCTAGTCCATTTTTCTCAAAAATCATTTTTATCTAATTTCTGAATACAATAAACTTTGAAACTAAAGGTATTCAAAATTTTTTGGGTGTTAGTTAGAATTTGTTAAAAACTCATTAGCTTGGGGACAAGCAAGGCACAATGGGTGTTTAACGACGTCTAGTAATATCAAGTATTTTAGTCGTCGTTGAGCCCTATTCTGATTAAAATATATCTCTTAAACTGTTACATTACTCACGTTTTTGTGTCTTGTGCTTGTTTACGAATTATGTGAAATATAGGGGTTAAAAGCGTGCAAAATGGCGAAGTTTGGAATGAAGTCTACTTTCATGCGAAAGCATACGCGCGTCGTGGGACTAGATGACACGTGCCGCATACAGCTGTGTATCGGATCAGAGATTTGAAATTCAAAGTACGAACATCGGGGTTACAGATAAAGACGCGCCGCGGATTTCACCTGTGCGTGCCGCATCCTGGCATTTTTTGCAACTATAAATAGAGGCTCCCGGTTTGTGATTCGAGAGCGAAGACCCAACCTTTGAGTGGACCTCAGGCCTTTTCGACTCATATCATTGATCGATAGTTGGTAGTTGCGTAGCTTTAGTTTATTTTCGTGCTTTTCGGTATTTGTTATCGCGCGTGTTCAATGGTTCTGAATTGTAGAATTTGATTGACCACGTGGATCTGGATTCTCGGTCCGAGTCAGAAACATCCGACTCGGTACTGTTTTTACTTTTTATGCAATCATTTGGTTACTTTTATTATTCGGTTTCGATTTCGGTTCTTTAATCGTTGTCATTTATTATTTCGTTTATGTTTTGAAGTTTCTGATTTTCTGAGTATACCTCGGGATTAGAACGTATTGTTTTGGTTTGATTGATATTTGGATTCGAGTAGTTATTAGTTGCAAGTTTATGTTTTCAGTAATTGTCGTGTTGTTTGGATTTCGTTGCGTGTATGGATCGACACCATCTATAGAGTGACACTATATATCAGTTATTTCTTTACACAAATTTCAACCACTGACTCCACGGTTCGACCCATACTTCCACTAGCTAGTGTGCTTGTAAGGTATTTAATCTACTATTTTTGACCGCATCGACGACTGTGACGATGTCACCTCCTCAACCCCCCGGTCTCGAGTCACAAAGACTCACCGGATCTCCCAACTGTATGTGTGATAAAACAGTCAGCCACCGGGGCCATCACAACATATGTGGTCCCAACCACCGGTACTAGTAGCCCCACATAGTAAGTGGTCAGAACTATCGGTACTAGTAGCCCCACAAAGTAAGTGGTAACAACTACAACTACTAGTAGCCCTACAGTATAGAAAACAACAAGCCAAAAAGGCTCAAAAAATATCCTCCAACATCTCTGCCGCAAGGTACTCATTATATGGTAGCTCTGGGCCACACAGGCCTAATAAGTGAGACCCAGCTGCAAAGATTTGCAACCAACCACACGACACTGCAACTTCCCATCAGAGCCCAACACCGATGTATAACTACATGATCACTACCCACCATATGATACGTTGTCCGTAAACCTCACCACTTACTACACATGTACTCGTCTGCATAGCTAATACCAACTAAATATTCAACCAACCACGGATATGGCTTACACATGTACACACAGGTGACAACGCCTATCAATATCAAGTATTTTAGTCGTTGTTAGGCCCTATTCTTGGTGAAATTATATCATATATATATATATATATATATATATATATATATATATATATATGTATATATATATATATATATATATATATATATATATATATATATATATATATATATATTAGTATTAATCACTTTGGTGTTAAGTGCTTGTATGCAAGAAAATGATGAGAACAAGGACTAAACATGGACAAAATGAAAGAAGTTATGGATAAACACCATTTTAGTCGAAAAGACATGCACGACATGACCTAAGGAGCACGCACGATGCGGAAAGTCAAAGATGAAGCGGTGAATTGCAATTCAAAGTACGAAATACGGGGATAATGGATAAGACGCGCCGTGGATCCAAGCCCTGCGCAGCACGATAAACCCTAATTTGAAACTATAAATAGAGGCATCTAGGACGAATTTCGGAAGCGAAGAATCGACCAAAGGGTGTAACCTAGCCTTCTTTGACTCCATATTTCGGATTTCAGTAGCTACATTGGGTATTTTTATGTTTTCTTGTTTATTTCAATATTTGTTAGTTTTAGTTCTAGCTTGATTCCTTCGATTCTGGATTGTAGAATCAGTCGGAACTTGTTTAGTTTGAATTATTTTCAAAGTCAGTAACTCTTGTCTTCTGGCAAGCTAATACATCCATTTGACGTGCAAAATTGATTGAATTAGGCGAAAGTAGAAAACTTAGAAAATCGGCAATCCCGACTCGTAGGGTGTTGTATTTGCAAAATCTTCACCCTAGAGGGGCTAGTCGATAGTTAGGGTGCCTTGTTATTGCTTGGGTTGAGATTAAACAGGTGATTTTTGTGATTTTTGGAGAATTTTTCGCAACAGACGTACGACGCGACGCGCCTTGTTCATAAGCCGCGCCGCGCGTGTCATGGCGACGCGCAGGAAAATCTTCGGCGTGCAAGGACTAATTTTGGAAAACTTTTGGCTGTTGTGACTTGTGTGCAGATGGCTGATTACAGATCCGGACACCCATTTTTTACAGTTCCCGAACATGCTATAGAAGACTCCGCGCTATTGTATTCGACTCGGGGAGCTCCGTTCCCGAGCAGTCCTCGGTGCGATCAGCTTCGATCGGGCCGTATTGACCCATGTGGGGCTATGGGATGAGCTTTTGCCATTTATCCACCGCACCTGGAGCTATCCCGACGTAGCATATACTTCTGCGTGCCAGGGCTAGGACAGACTTATGGCCACCATAGAGGACATCGCGTACAAGGAGCTCGTGCTCGAGTTCCTTTCCACTTGCAGATACACACCAGCATCGAGGGAAGCACAAGCCCAGCTGGTCCGATTCAGGCTGGGTGGGCAGAGTAGGGAGTGCACACTTCGGGATTTTGGTAGACGTATCGGGCTCTACACCGAGGCGAATATGGGCGGTGTTCATTTTCCACCATTCTTTGCTGCCTGCTTCAGGGATCAGCCTCAGAGGGAGGCTAACGCGATTATTTGGGAAGCGATGTCCAATGAGCTGTTCGAGGCCGGTTCAGCCAGGGAGAGCCAGCTTCGAGACCCTTTCTACCGACTCATGCACCGGATCATATCCACCTCCATCATGCAGAGGAAGGGATGCGAGAAGGTGTCCCGAGAGGACATTTACTACATGTGGGTCCTCTCTGACCCCAGCAGGTTCCTCAACCTATCGTTTGATATGGCAGTTTCATTGGTATCCAGGGTGGTGGGCTCATCCGCCAAGAGCCCCATGGTCGGTGGGCACTTCATTACCCGCCTGTCCTGATCATTTCGCATTCTGACGGCCGAGGTTATTGTCGGCCTAGCCCGACCTAGCCCACACAGGCATCAGTACATTATTTTGAGCTTATAGGGGTCATCCACCAGCCACGACAGGGCGTATCCGTGCGGATGTCGACGATAGAGGCAGCTGGCCCGCAGGCAGAGGAGGAGGAGCCACCCGCCTAGAGCCAGAGAGTGGACTCGCCTGTCCTGCCACCACCACCAGTTCAGTCACCACCACAGCCTGCAGGCAGGGAGGATGTATTCGAAGCGAGGCTCACTAGGATTTAGAGAGCATCATCTTGAGGAATTTTGGGATACCACCACCGACGGGTGGAGGCGACGGAGCAGTTCCATCCGGGACCCAGCATGATGACTGATTGTACTTTTCTTTTGATCTTTTGAAAACTATGTACATAACTTGTTACTATCTTCTATCTCTTATATGTTTGTTCTTTTTGCATTAAATTTGTTTTGTGAGTTTTCATGCAAGTACCAATGGGAAATCTAATAAGGAGTTGTTTCATGCAAGTGTTGGGTCATTGTAACCCTACACTGGCCAGTTCACCGGCGTGTTCACTGTTGCGCCACAACTCTGGGAGTCTAAATCGTGAGGTGTACGTGTTTTTGTATCCTGTTACAACTAGTTCCAACAAGCAGATTTCCGTTCAAAGGGGTAACTCTTTCTCCCTTATTCTAAAATATTTTTATGTACAACGGGGACGTTGTACGATTTTAAGTGTGGGGTGTGGACGGTCGAAAGAGTTTTTATTTTTGAAATTTTTTGTAGAAAACGAGTAATTTTCAAAAATTTTAGCAGTTTTTTAAAATTTTTAAGAGATTGTAATTTTGAAACAAATAGCTTTTAAATGTTATAGCATTTATATATTTCAAGAGATACTGTTTAGTTGTTAGCATGCTATTATTTAGTCAAATAAGTTGAGTTTTAGGAGTTAGAAAATTTTAGATTTGGAGTATTTTAGGATTGGAATTTAGGAGGGGAACGGCAGTGACCTTTGTTGTTTGAGCCGGTAGGTCTGAAATGGGTGGCCCCGAATGGGCATTTATGCACCTTACTACCTAAGATCGTCTAGTCTGGGAAAGTATTTCTGAAAGCTCGTTACACGGACAACAGCGATAGTCATGGACATTTATTTAACGGCCTTTAGAATCTGAATGACTATGTACATTCTCTTGTAGACAGAAAATTTGTATTCAATGGTTCTTTAGAAAGTCGTGAATTTCAAAGGGTATTCTGTTCATTTTTCAAAAATCATTTTCAATCTAACTTTTGAAAACAATATATTTTGAAACTAAAAGTGTTCAAAAATGTTTGAGTCATAATTAGAATTTGTTAAAAACTCTCTTGCTTGGGGACAACCAAGGCACAAGTGTGGGGTGTTTGACAACGCCTATCAATATCAAGTATTTTACTCGTTGTTAGGCCCTATTCTTGGTGAAATTATATCATATATATATATATATATATATATATATATATATATATATATATATATATATATATATATAGTTATTACTCACTTTTGTGTTAAGTGCTTGTATGCAAGAAAATTATGAAAACAGGGACTAAACATGGAGAAAATGAAAAAAATTATGGATAAACACCATTTCAGTCGAAAAGACACACGCGCCGCGACCTAAGGAGCACGTGCGACGCGAAAGTCAAAGATGAGGCGGTGAATTGAAATTCAAAGTGCGAAATACGGGGATAATGGATAAGACGCGCAGCGGGTCCAAGCCGTGCGCGACGCGATTAACCCTAATTTGCAACTACAAATAGAGGCATCTAGTACGAATTTCAGAAGCGAAGAATCGGCCAAAGGGTGTAACCTAGTCTTCTTTGACTCCATATTTCAGATTTCAGTACCTACATTGGGTATTTTTATGTTTTCTTGTTTATTTCAATATTTCTGAGTTTTACTTCTAGCTTGATTCCTTCGATTCTGGATTGTAGAATCAGTGGGAACAAGTTTAGTTTGAATTATATTTGAAGTCAGTAACTCTTGGCTTCTGGATTTGGTTTGAGTTCAATTTAATCATTCGGTTTCAGTTATTTTATGTGTTTTTCGGTATTATTTTTGTTTGAATGTTCTTTGGATGGTTTGGATTGTTATTTGCTTCTGATTTTTCTGGAATTCACTTCTGGAATTAGTAAGTAAGTTTAGTTTAAAGTTTGGAATAGTTTAGTTTAGTTTATGTTTATTTTAGTTTTTCGGTATTCGATTTTATCGGGTTTTTCGGGAAATGAAGGAAACACTGCCGATTATAGCGTGACACTATAGTTGGTCATTCTGACACTATATCTTGACCACCAAACTCCCGCGGATCGACCATTACTGCTACTATACTAGTTTGCGTGTAAGGTTTTACTTTTCTATTTTTGACCGCATAACGACCTAGGCGTGTCAACAGGTACTCGAGATGAGGTTCTCGTGGATTGAACTGATATCTTTCACAATTACACACTGAGAACATGATATCAGGCCTGCTAGCTGTAAGATAAAGCAGAGATCCAATCATACTCCTGTAGTTCTTAAGATCAACCTTCAGTTTATCCAACGAAGGATTCAGCCTTGTTCCTACAACCATAGGCACTTTTGCATTTGAACAATTAGTCATTCTGAAGCACTCAAGAAGGCTTTAGGTGTACTTTTGTTGATTGATAAAACTACCCCCTTTTGATTGTTTGACTTGAAATCCAAGGAAAAAATTAATTTTCCCCATCATGCTCATCTGAAATTTGCTTTTCATTAGATTTTCAAATTATTTGGTTAGAGAAGGTTCAGCACCAGATGCTGACCAACTTTCTTTCTGAAAAGTGTTGGATCCACTAAACCTTGCTTAAAACTTGATTGTTTTAAAAATTTTGCATGGTCTCATACCAAGCACGAGGGGCTTGTTTTAAACCATAGACAACTTTGTCCAAAACATAACAATGATCCGAATGTTCTTTATTAATAAAGCCAGGTGGTTGTTCAACAAAGATAGTTTCCTCGAGATCCCCGTTCAAAAATGCACATTTGACATCCATTTGATAGAAATCAAAGTTTTTGTGTGCAGCGTAAGCTAAAAAGATCCGAACAGATTCGAGTCTGGCAACAGGTGCGAAGGTCTCTTCATAATCAATGCCTTCCTGGTGATAGTATACCTTAACATCCAACCTTGCCTTATTTCGGATCACATTACCATCGGTGTCAAGTTTGTTACGATACACCCATTTAGACTAACGATTAATGCATTTGCTGGTTTTGTAATAAGTCTCCAGACTTTATTTCTTTCAAACTCTTCCAATTCCGGTTGCATCACTTCGATCCAATCTAGGTGATCAAAGGCATCTTTGACGTTCTTGGGTTCGATTTTAGAAATGAAAACGTTGAACATGCACAACTCTGGGTTTTTTTTTTAAATTAAGTTGTTTTTGATGAAGTTGTGAATGAGTCATAAACTTATCGTGAACATCACTGATGACATGAAATTGTGGATGATTCTTCGTCCATTTTTCCAATGGAGGATAGTTTGGATGAAACTGAGGTGGTCCTTCGGCTATGACATCCTCAGTGTCCGATGGATAACCTGAAATGAATGGAGAATCATCATTTGTTTCATTTTGATCATTATTTGTAGTTACATTAATTGGAGAAGAATTAGGAGTTGAATTTAGAATTTTTTGCCCCTCAATTAGAGCACTTGGTGAGTTTATTCTTCTTGGTAGAGATGATATCGGAGTTGAAGCTTCTGGCTCCCCTGAACAGTTGGATATAAGGACATGGTATGCGAGATATCATGCGAAGGGGTGCTGTTGTTTGAACAATGAAGCTCCCCCTCAAGTCCAAAAGGATCTAATGGATCATTGGAAGACTCCCCCTCGACCGAAGAGGGATTTTGAACACTGCTGGGTGGAGTAACTTTAAGACCATCTTAGAGCTTGGTGGATATGGACACTTGGTTGTCAAGTTCTTTCGTTTCAGCATCCACAGCTCTCATAGGTGGATCGGAAAGAAGATGGAAATCAGCATCAAACATTAACAGTGGTAATGCATCCGAAGCCGATTCAAAAAAGATTGAGGACATTGGGAAGGCAAATTGAGATTTCTTGATGTAGTAGTCATTGAACGAGAGATTGAAGGTTTCTTCTATTTTTCTTGTTCTCTTGTTCGTGACCCTGTATGCTTTCGAGTATGAAGAATATCCCAAAATATGCCTTTGTCCGACTTGTCTTTAAACTTGGACAATGGATGTTTCAAATTCAGTATCAAGCACCTGCATCCGAAGATGTGAAGAAATTTGACATTTGGTTTTCTTCTGATGAGTACTTCATATAGGGTTATGTTGAATCGCTTGTGGGTGTAGGATCGATTTTGAGTGAAGCATGCAGTTGAAAGATCTTCGGCCCAAAAATACATTGGTAAATTAGCAAAATTCAACATTGTTCTTGCGGCTTCGCATAGATATCGTTTACGCCGTTCAACAACCCCATTGTATTGTGGAGTAGATGGTTCTGAGAAGTTATGAGTAATACCTTTCTCTCTCAAAAATCCATCCAAAGTTTGATTTTTGAACTCAGTACCATTGTCACTATGTAAGGTTCGGACCGAGCGTTTGAGTGTGACTTCCATGTTTTTGATAAAATCAATGATTAACTTTGCAGCCTCAGATTTATTTCGAAGAAATAAAACCCAAGTGAAAAGAAATAAATCATCAACAATTACCAAAACATACTTCTTTCTTCCAAGAGATTCCACTGTTGATGGACCACAAAGAACCATATGTAAAAGTGAAAGAGTTTCGGTGATCTTCGGATGAAGTACAATGGGATGCCTTTGCTTTGTTTTTATGCCATGGTCACAAGCATAACAGAGTTTATAATTATCGAATTTAAGCGAAGGCATACCGCGAACAAGATCCATTGCTACCAATTTGTTGATACTTTTAAAGTTTAAGTGAGCTAGCCTTCGATGCCATAACCAGCTAAGATCCAAAGTGGCCTAACCAGCTAAGATTCGAAGTGGCCTTAGACAAAGACAAAGCCAATGAGCACCAGAAATTGGGTTTAGATCCAAGGGAAACATGGATCCCATCCGTTTCGATTTCAACAAAATTTCTTTTGTTTCGTCGTTGGTGATGCTACTTACATTTGTATTGAACGTTACAACATTACCAGTTCCCACCACCAATTGGGAAATACTCACTATGTTATGCTTCAAACCCTCTACATATGCACCTCTGTTAATTATGAAGTGTCCATTAGTAACCTTTCGATATTCTTTAATTGGACACGTCTCATTGTTTCCAAATCTTACGTTTCCAGCATTATCCAGCGTCCGATAATCTGTTAAATACTCCCTCTTTCCCGTCATGTGTCTAGAGCGGCTATTGTCCATATACCATTCAGTGTCGTACTGCTCTTTGGACATCACCTACAATTAATCAACGAGAAGTTGGTACCCAATATGGGTCCTCGGGTAAGTAAAATATTCATCAATCCATTTCTCAATTGCCTCTTCAGATATGTTATCACATGAAAAGTTATCATATTTTCAGATGTTTCATTCGATGAATTATTAAAACTTGAAAACAAATTAGATGAACTTTTAGTGATCATTGAGGAACCTGAAGAAACAGAAATTGAGATGGTTGAAACTTTCGGAACCCAACTTTGTTTTGTCTTTTTGGAAACATTTGATTTACAAGACTTCTTGGATTTTGATGTTTTTGATTTCTTTGAAGACTTTGAAGTAATATCTGGTTTTAAAGAATCTTTAGATTTTGGAGTGAGATCTTCCTTCAAATCTTTTCTTTTCCATTTTTGTTTATCAATTGTAGATTTCCTTGATAAAGAGCTACACAAAGTAGAAGTATAAAGGTACTCTTCGTATGCCTATTTGAAATCATTTAATGAAAGATTTCTAACTTTGAATATATCCAAATTGTTGTCTAGCCAAACATGGAACGTGTCTATCAGATTGTGTCCTTTTGAAAAATTGGCTTTTGTTAGTTTTTGATGCTTAGGATTTGGAAAATTTGGTTTTGCGGGTACGAAGGATGGTTTGGAAATTTTTTTGAATTTGAAGTTTCAATTAGTTCACAATTAGAAAGTTTCTTTTTGCCTTTATCAACTGAAGGTAATTGTGAGATACCTTTGTGTATTGATTTAAATATGGAGGACGATTTCACAATTGATGATGAAGCACAATCAGTTTCCTCCAAATCTGAATAAAATTCAGAATCATTATCAAAAGTACATTTGTTTGGTTAAAGGAACAGATTTCTTGAGGATAGGAATTTCAATTGGTAATAGTTTCAACAGATCATTTGCAATTGATATCGTGTTTATTTTGCATATATCTCAGACGATATCAGGGTGTTTTTATAGCTAACTTAAATAAAAAAGGACTAAAATACTCACTATACTTGGAAGATGTCTTTTATTCAGGTTTTTGAACAAATGGACAGAAATTAGCTAAAGGTGGAACAAAGAGGGGCTAAAATGACAAAAGGCTGAAAGATGAAGATAAGCGTCGCTAACCCTTATGGTTAGCGCCGCTAACCTGTTTGTTGCGAAAAAATCGAGCTATCGAGATTTACGGGCTGACTGAAGACCAAATCCTCCGAAAATTCAAAATTAGTGCCGCTAATCTCTATATTAGCGCTGCTAATTGGTCTGAAGTCTATAAATAGCAGCGCATTTCAGCCTTGAAGGTGTTCAATTCCTGCTCTTCACACCTACGACTCCGAGCTATTCCAAGGCAGTTTTTAGAAGGTTTAGAAGGCCGGATCACGCCTCTCAAGATTCGGTTTACATACTTTTGTTTGTAAGAAACGTTTGATTTACATGTTTGTATTTTGATTCCATTCAAGCCATGTCTGGCTGGAACCCGCACTCTAGCTGAGTTGGGCCATGTTTATTGTTTAGTTTGAAACATTCGGCTTGATGCTTGTTTATAACTAATTCTAATTGTAACACCCTGTTTTTGGCAATAATATTAAAGTTAACGTTGATTATATTATTCTCATATTTTTAAATAAATGAGAATAAATTTAATTATGAAGCAGACTGTAGAATTAAACCCCGTTTTCCGGTACGTTCCTAGTTTTGAATTAAGCAGTTTTAGCGTTAATTAATACAAATAATAATAGTGATAATAATAATGAAACACTTTTCCTAAACCTACTAATGTTAGTTGAGGGTAGGTTTTGGCATAAAAGGAAACATCAAATATTGAATTATGTTGGAATGGGATTAAAAATAATTAGGACACCAAACATGAGGGGCCATATATGGTAATCAGGAAAAGTGCATGAATTCTTTTCTCCTCTTTCGAGTTCTCAGCCGTAATTCATGAGGATATGGGTCCTAGTGGCTTTTGGTTTTGGACACATCCATTGGACTCATTCTATTTTTCTTTTCCTCTTGATAATACATGTCCAAATCCTATTGTTCCTTTTGGTATCCATGAGCCTCCTATATCTCGTCCTATCTCACTCTCGATATTTCTTGATCCTTCCTTTTGTTTCTTGCTGCCAAGAGTTGCTGCTGTCCATTCCGTTTTGCTGCAACATTTTTGCTGGTTAGAGGGTGAAGAAGATGCATACAATCGAGGATAGGAGGCTGAGCATGTAGAGCTAGACCTTGGGTAAGTTGTAGCTCCATTTTCTCTTTCTTTTGGTTCTAGTCAAAGGGTGTCACCACCACCATAGCCTCACCATAGGCTGGTGGGTGTATGCATATTTTTGGAGGTGATGATGTTTGGTATGCATATTAACTCTATCCACATGATTTTGTAATGGCTTTTGATGTTAATTCAGATCTTAGAGAGTCTTATTGTCTTGTCTTAATGGGTTAAGTAGGTGCAACCACTAACCCTTGTATCAATTTATGTGGTTTTGGAACTTCTTTGTTTTTGGGTCAACTTGTAAAATCTGCATAAAATCGTGCGAGTCTCCATTTTGGGTGTTCTCTATATCTCTAGAATGGTAGCTAAGTCTAGTTTCTTGTTCCAGAAGGCCTTGGTTTAATTTGGATCCTAAGTTAGGTGAATTATGCAATATTCACTGACTTGTCCAAGTTCTGTCAGATTTGGTTCCCTGTCTTGAGAAATTCATTATTAAATGTACAAACATGGTTTGGGGGCAAGGTCAGTTGCCTTAGTTCCCTGTCGAAGTCTAGTTTGTCCTCCCCAAAGTTCAGAGTTCAGTTATTAACGCATTTTGAGCGATTATTATTTCTTTAAGGTGTGGTTCAGTAGGTGGACTGATTGCATCAGTCAACTTTGGGGAATTTTCGTTTACTCTTGAAAAGAGAAAATGACATGAGGTCAGGCCCTGTGACCTTGTCCTTGGGTCTAGTTTACCCTTGATTTTTATTAGATTTTATTCTTAGTATCTCCTTGGTTTAATATTACAAATCTTGTCATGGGTCCAAAAAATCAGCCTTGCTGTCAAGTATATTCTTTCGTGGTTTTTGGTCTTGGTTGCGGCAATGAGTTCGTAGTGGGTGTTTGGTCCTATATATTCTTATTAAAGATAATTAATAATCTCAATGATGTATTTATAAGGTAAAGTGAGTTCGTAGTGGGTGTCGGGTATCGGGAAAATACATGTATACTTATATAATTATAAGTACTAAATGTAAACGTTAATTCGTTCTAAGCAGTACCACGTGGAATGTAGGTTCGGGAAAGAAGAAGAGTTCTTGAGTATCACGTGCTTGTGTGTGCGACCTACTTCTACGTATCACGTGAGTAATGTGTGGATTTTCGAGTACATAGCAAAATGAGTTTTATATAAAGGAATGAATTTTATAAAAAATGATTTTAGGAAAGTTGATGTGGTTAATGAGAAAGGAAATGGTTCTGCGGAACTAAAATGTTTTGTGAAACTGGAAATGATTTTTGTGAAATAGTAAGTATAATGTATACAAAAGATAAATGAGAAATATAGAGAATTAATAAAGTGATTGAGCCCTGATGATGAGTTGAGAAGTATCCGGATAAAGATCACGGCCTGCTGCGGTAGGGGTGGTCAAAAGACACTACTGGGATGGTACCTCCCGTCGCGAAGTAGTTGTCTAATTAGTACCTTGATGGATGATTTCGTTTCATGCTGTCGAGGAAGGAGTTATACGGGCGCGTCTCGTATAAAACCTACGGGTGCGCTCGTAGGAATGTGCTCAATAATGAAAAGGAATACCTATGGGTGCGCTCATAGGAAATTAAATAATATGAAAATTTGAAATGTTTAAAATATGAGAAATTATTTTGGGTCTAAAACCCATATTACTCACGAGATGTATGTCTTACATATGTTTTTAAAATACTATGTACTCAGGTAATCAAACAAGGAATTAGAAGAGTCGAGTGTGGGACGGTAGCTTTCGTTGTGCAAAGTATGTGCTGCTTGAATTGTGGTAATGATACATAAGAGTAATACCCCGTGTGTATAACTAAATATTTTGTACTTTAAAGTCTTGGAAAAAAATTTTTGTGTGAGATTGGGGTGTTACAATTTTGGTATCAGAGACATAGTTTAAGCGAACTAGGTGTCAAAACTTGAACCTAGACTTAAACTGTGTATAGGTTAAGAAAGATATATACTGAAGATAAGACTGTAAGTAAGAGGAAGTAAAGGTTAACCTGAAACAGTGGAACATGAGTCCTGGTGGTGAAACCGGAAGCAAATATGTATAGGTGGTTATAATAATATGGGCCCGTACTATCATAATCACAGGATATATATTTGAGTTTGGTGGAACCACAAGGGAAGCATGGGAATCTGTAAAGGATGTGTGTGGAAGGTGTTAGTGACATAGGGTTGATATACCTATGTAATAAAAACCAAGTATAATTGAAAAGTATTAAAGATGAAATAATAAGTATGAGGTATGAAGTGGGGGAAAACCCATACTTTATATGTGGATTATTATAAAGAATGAATGAAGAGAATTGAAATTAAGATAACAAGTGTGTGAAGGGTAATAAGGTAAAAATCCAAATATGCGGTTGTGGTAACCGTTATCCCTTATATGGAATAATGTAAAGTATATGTAATAAGCATAAGAAAGTATGATGGAAGACGATAAAAGAGATGACAAGAATGTATAAATCTATTGAGAATTTTGAAATAGAAGAAATGGGGTTATATAATATAAATATAAAAGAAATGTATAGTTGGAAATTCCGTTGTCTAATGGAACTGAATTATGATCATGGAATAAAGATAAAAGTAGTGTCACTACAATGACCAAAGAAAGAAAGATTGGAAAGAATATGAATACATATATGTCAATAAAACCCAATGGCTGTATGAAAGGGTAAAGAATAAATACTGAGAGGTAGTATGATATGTCTCCCAGGGACAACTACGGAATTGAAGTATGTGTACTAAAAGTTATGATCGAATATGTTAGTATAAAATGAAAGTAAAATACTTAACCAAGTATTAGATAAGGAATAAAAAGAAAATTAAGAAATGGGAAGTCGTAACTTCCAAACCCGAAGGAAATATAACAAGTAACGACATCTAATGGTTGGAGTAAATAACTAAGTCGTAAGTATAGTGCTATAACGGGTAATATGATAAAGTAAGATACCCGAATGAGAAAGAAATGAAAAAATGGAAGACTATTAAGGATTATGATATTTTAAGTATTTTGCATTATTATAATGTGATTATAAGAACATGAATTGAAAAAAAAAGGAAAAAAAAATTATTAAAGAAAATGATGATAAGATATTGGTTGTTTGGAGTTAAAGTCCGCAACCAAATGAAGGAAGTATAAAAAGAAATACAAATAATAAAAAAGGTATACCGGAGTATGCTAACTGAGGAAAACCAAAAGCATGAAAGAAACATGACTAAAGGTCGTAATCAGTATGAAGTAAGGAATAAGAGTGAATGCCTAAGTAAGTACTAGGCAAAGAATCAAACATGAGATAAAGAATGAAAAATAAGAGTTATAATAAACAGATAGGAAGTTACTACTTCCGAATGTGAATGAATCTAACGGGTAAAGGTGCCCAATGATTGTGAGAAATGGTCGGTACATGGCTAGTAATTATGAAATGTAAAAGAATGTGTATATATGTGTTTATACGTGCTTATAAATATAAAAGAATGGGTAAGTTTTGGGACTTACATCATGTATAAAAGTATAAAGGTAGTTATAAAACGGGTATTCTAATTAGAATACTATAAAGTGTGAAGCAAAAGAGTGAGATAATGCATTTGGCATATTGCCTCAAAATACGAAAGAATGATAGATAATGAGAAACTAAATGACAGTTGTGTATCACCTAAAGATACATAAAAAGTATTATATGAAATATGAAATATATAATGTTGTAAAGAAATGTATAGTGTATATCGCCTTAAGATACGTAGAAGTAAATAGTATAAAGAAATGAAGTTTAAATGAAAGAGTAATGTAATGTGTTGGGCATATAGCCTTATGACTCATAAAGAAAAATGGTAAAAGATACAATGAAAAAAATTTTGGGTTTCAAGCTTAGAAAGTTTATAAGTAAAATGTATGAGACGTAAAGATTGAATGTCTATGAAAAAAAATGGTGGTAATCTATATGAGTATGAAAGTAGTGTATGCTTAATAAGTATGATGAGATAAAACAAGTAATTGTTGAGTCAGAAATGCAAGTCTTTATTGAAGATTTATTATGATGCAGTTGGGGTAATAAGAAAGGTAAAAGTTATTTTTGGTATTAGTCATAACAAGTAGAGAGTAATGAATGGTAAAAGTTAACCAAAGAGAGTGGAGACCACATCTATGTCAGCGGATCAGGTCGGGGTTTTGACCTGGGAGGATTTTGTGATGCGGTTCCAGAGGTAGTATGTGCCTCAAGTTTTGGAGCAGACGACAGAGAGCTTGTCTGGGATGACACGGAAATTCATAGAGATGATGTAAGTGATGGAGCGGTCATGTGCTGCAAGAGCGGTTAGGGCAGGGACAGAGAGGGCATGTGGTTGAGCTTTACAGTTCACGATCAAGGAGATGTTGGGGGATGGTTAGAGTGGCTAGCGGAAGATGAGCAGTATACGATGGTTGATGTAAATGTCTTTACATCGTCAAAACACGCGTGATGAGATGGTGTTTGGAATTGATGTGAGTTGTTGGGTTGTTAAGCTAGGTTTACTTTTCATTCTCCAAAGAAGTTGAAGAAGTGGAGAGGTGGTAGTAAAGTGTTCTTACTAAAGAGATGTCGAGGCTTCGAGGCAAGTGTTATGTTCAATCAAAGTGGGGGAGCCGGTCAAGTCGACGAGTGCGACTACGAGAAATGAAATTAAGCTTTTGGCGCGGCTGAAATTGCTAGAATGAAGACACACAATGTGATTGAAAGTAAATGAGCATGGAGCATTGTTGCAGGAATAGGTGGCATGTCGCTGAAAGGACCAGGTAGGATCGGGTTTGAACCCAAGTGGGGGAGAATTATTCATTTGAAGGGGAAAGAGGTTGCTTAAATGATAATAGTGTGTTCAGACGTGTAATGACATGTTGTGAGCATGAATAGAGATTCTAGGGGTGTTAGGGGTGGTATCTTTCTCGTTAGGCTATTCATTTGGGTCACAGAAGGACTTGAACCTCAATATACCCCCTTACGCCTATTAGGAGGGAAGAAGTGCATAACTCTATCTATAGAGGTTGTATGTGTGGTGTATGCTAGTATTATGTGCAAAGTCTAAAGATACATGCACCAGATCTTCTGAGTTAATGTTCAGCTCGGGAAAAATTTCCGGCTCACCGTGGAATTGCTCTATTGGTAGTATATCTGGAAGACTGTACCATAATTCAAAATCAAACAAAATATTAGAAAGATAATCGAAGTATGGATGATGGATGCCTAGAATGTTAGAAATACCGAACTCTATTAAGAATGTTTGGTCTGAAGTACCCTCTCCTTGTGGAAAACCAGGTCCAGGGCTCGACAGATCGCTCATTGAAGATCTGTTTTCCATGATACAGCTATAAATATGAGTTCGTTTATGAACAAACTATTGATAAGAGAGGATGAGACTGAAAATGAAGGTGGAAGTGAATGATACTACATACCTGTATATATATAGCATCTTGCAGCTGGAACTGAAAGGACACACGGAACTGAAGGGACACCTCACGTGTTAGTACCAAAATTCAAACCAACTACAGTAGATGCGACTCTTCGCTACCCTGAGTGCCGTTTTTTTTCAAAATTCGCTGCTTGACTCTAGTGATAAAGGGATATTGATGAGACTTTCTGGAGTAAAGGTGTATAACGTGGTATCGTTTACAGACTACTTTAATGCACATACTGATGTAGGTTGTGATTATTAGTGATGCGATGTCACATAAAAACAAAGTATATGACCTATCTGTTAACATTGAAGAAATATTGACATTGACTTATTTTGAGTTTTCATCCCGTGTTGGATTCTAGGCCCAATGGGCTAAAGCTTAACTTATTTGGGCTCATGTCGTTGGGCTAGTATTTATGGACAATTTAATAGACCAATATTAAAATGGAATATGGGCTAATGCCTCCACATACTATTGTCTTGATGTTGAATTTCGGGGACGAAATTCTTATAAGTGAGGGAGAGTTGTAACACCCTGTTTTTGGCAATAATATTAAAGTTAACGTTGATTATATTATTCTCATATTTTTAAATAAATGAGAATAAATTTAATTATGAAGCGGACTGTAGAATTAAACCCCGTTTTCCGGTACGTTCCTAGTTTTGAATTAAGCAGTTTTAGCGTTAATTAATACAAATAATAATAGTGATAATAATAATGAAACACTTTTCCTAAACCTACTAATGTTAGTTGAGGGTAGGTTTTGGCATAAAAGGAAACATCAAATATTGAATTATGTTGGAATGGGATTAAAAATAATTAGGACACCAAACATGAGGGGCCATATGTGGTAATCAGGAAAAGTGCATGAATTCTTTTCTCCTCTTTCGAGTTCTCAACCGTAATTCATGAGGATATGGGTCCTAGTGGCTTTTGGTTTTGGACACATCCATTGGACTCATTCTATTTTTCTTTTCCTCTTGATAATACATGTCCAAATCCTATTGTTCCTTTTGGTATCCATAAGCCTCCTATATCTCGTCCTATCTCACTCTCGATATTTCTTGATCCTTCCTTTTGTTTCTTGCTGCCAAGAGTTGCTGCTGTCCATTCCGTTTTGCTGCAACATTTTTGCTGGTTAGAGGGTGAAGAAGATGCATACAATCGAGGATAGGAGGCTGAGCATGTAGAGCTGGACCTTGGGTAAGTTGTTGCTCCATTTTCTCTTTCTTTTGGTTCTAGTCGAAGGGTGTCACCACCACCATAGCCTCACCATAGGCTGGTGGGTGTATGCATATTTTTGGAGGTGATGATGTTTGGTATGCATATTAACTCTATCCACATGATTTTGTAATGGCTTTTGATGTTAATTCAGATCTTAGAGAGTCTTATTGGCTTGTCTTAATGGGTTAAGTAGGTGCAACCACTAACCCTTGTATCAATTTATGTGGTTTTGGAACTTCTCTGTTTTTGGGTCAACTTGTAAAATCTCCATAACATCGTGCGAGTCTCCATTTTGGGTGTTCTCTATAACTCTAGAATGTTAGCTAAGTCTAGTTTCTTGTTCCAGAAGGCCTTAGTTTAATTTGGATCCTAAGTTAGGTGAATTATGCAATATTCACTGACTTGTCCAAGTTCTGTCAGATTTGGTTCCCTGTCTTGAGAAATTCATTATTAAATGTACAAAAATGGTTTGGGGGCAAGGTCAGTTGCCTTAGTTCCCTGTCGAAGTCTAGTTTGTCCTCCCCAAATTTCAGAGTTCAGTTATTAACCCATTTTGAGCGATTATTATTTCTTTAAGGTGTGGTTCAGTAGGTGGACTGATTGCATCAGTCAACTTTGGGGAATTTTCGTTTACTCTTGAAAAGAGAAAATGACATGAGGTCAGGCCCTGTGACCTTGTCCTTGGGTGTAGTTTACCCTTGATTTTTATTAGATTTTATTCTTAGTATCGCCTTGGTTTAATATTACAAATCTTGTCATGGGTCCAAAAAATCAGCCTTGCTGTCAAGTATATTCTTTCGTGGTTTTTGGTCTTGGTTGCGGCAATGAGTTCGTAGTGGGTGTTTGGTCCTATATATTCTTATTAAAGATAATTAATAATCTCAATGATGTATTTATAAGGTAAAGGGAAGGTATGGATACGGTACGTGTCGGGTATCGGGAAAATACATGTATACTTATATAATTATAAGTAATAAATGTAAACGTTAATTCGTTCTAAGCAGTACCACGTGGAATGTAGGTTCGGGAAAGAAGAAGAGTTCTTGAGTATCACGTGCTTGTGTGTGCGACCTACTTCTACGTATCACGTGAGTAATGTGTGGATTTTCGAGTACATAGCAAAATGAGTTTTATATAAAGGAATGAATTTTATAAAAAATGATTTGTGGGTCAAAATGGTTTTATGAAAGTTGATGTGGTTAATGAGAAAGGAAATGGTTCTGCGGAACTAAAATGTTTTGTGAAACTGGAAATGATTTTTGTGAAATAGTAAGTATAATGTATACAAAAGATAAATGAGAAATATAGAGAATTAATAAAGTGATTGAGCCCTGATGATGAGTTAAGAAGTATCCGGATAAAGATCACGGCCTGCTGCGGTAGGGGTGGTCAAAAGACACTACTGGGATGGTACCTCCCGTCGCGAAGTAGTTGTCTAATTAGTACCTTGATGGATGAATTCGTTTCATGCTGTCGAGGAAGGAGTTATACGGGTGCGTCTCGTATAAAACCTACGGGTGCGCTCGTAGGAATGTGCTCACTAATGAAAAGGAATACCTATGGGTGCGCTCATATGAAATTAAATAATATGAAAATTTGAAATGTTTAAAATATGAGAAATTATTTTGGGTCTAAAACCCATATTACTCACGAGACGTATGTCTTACGTATGTTTTTAAAATGCTATGTACTCAGGTAATCAAACAATGAATTAGAAGAGTCGAGTGTGGGACGGTAGCTTTCGTTGTGCAAAGTATGTGCCGCTTGAATTGTGGTAATGATACATAAGAGTAATACCCCGTGTGTATAACTAAATATTTTGTACTTTAAAGTCTTGGAAAAAAAATTTGTGTGAGATTGGGGTGTTACACTAATGATCATTTACTTGTTTCAATTTAAGTCTTGAATCTGATTTGTTTTTGATTGATCACCCTCCATAGATCTTTTTCATGCACTATTAATCGACTGTGTGTGGCACCTAATAGTTTTGCACAGTTGATGTTTGGTAACAAAAACAAGCGTTCTTGTTTATAATTTGGTCATATGTTCACACATGTATCACCCCGATCTTTTATACACCTTGAGAAGTGTGATATTTTATAAAAAAATTACGTGACAAAATGTCAACTTTTAAAAAGTTTTCTCATGACGTCGAGTCACGTCTTAAAATTTCGGTCCCAACAAAAACAGTTAACTTTTAAAAATGTTTAAACAACTTTGGGGGTTACAACTCCATATCATACTACACCATAGAAAGCAAGTTAGGATACAAACTGTTACATCGGCCAAAGCTCACTCCTTCTAAAATCCCAATTTCCTCGGGTCATCTACTTGCTTCTATCCCTCGTATCTAGAACCTGAGATACATGGCATAAATAAAATACGTAAGACGAAAACGTCTCGTGAGCTACATGGGTTTGGACACAAAACATTTATAAGCATAACTTAGTCATTTTCAAAACCATTGTAAACCAATCATATAATGACGCTTGTTGTCAAACCTTTTGTAACAACATAAAAATATATTTTACTTTCAAAGACTTTCAAACAAATCAAGTAAGAAAGTTAGTAACACAAAACTTTTCTTTTTCTTTCCTTTAGCTTGACTAGTATCTTAACATAATTGGATTTTTGATACTTAGGGCGTTAATCACTCTTGGTAATACCCCAAGTCTATACCGAGGTGGTAAGAACATAATCAAACCACCTCATCATCTTATCACATGCTTTGACTGGTATCTCAACACGCTTTCGTTTTAATACTTAGGGTATTAATCACTCTTGGTGATACCCCAAGTCTATACAAGAATGGAGAGAACTTGATTAGTCCATCCTGGCCTCATTAGCTTAGGACATCTACTTTGCGAAGGGAGTGGTACCATCCCAATACATTCCTCTATAGTCCCCTTGGAGAACATCATTGCCCGGGCCAAACATTATTCTTTCATTCACATTACTTTGCATTGATTTACATTTCTTGCTTCAAAGTACCAGTCATTCGTAAACATAGCTTTGCTTGAATACTCATTGAGGCTAGACGCCAAAACATTCTTTCATAACAACATAGGGCTTAATGCCAAAACATTCTTTCATAAATAACATTAGGCTAGATGCCAAAACATACTTTCATAACCATTCTGTCTTGATGCCAAAACATACTTTCAAATCATTATGGCTTGATGCCAAAACATTCTTTCAAAATCATATGGCTTGATGCCAAAACATACTTTCGAATCATTATGGCTTGATGCGAAAACGTACTTTCAAAATCATCTTATAAAAGTTTCATATTCATATCATAATTATAATGATTTGCATATCATTTAATATTCAAAAACGTCACATAAAAGCTTTATGAATAATTTGTCATTTACCCCATAGTGGGAAAAAGCCACATGTACTCACCTTAGTAGCTAGGTACAGCTAGCTACACAAATCCACTTTCTCTAGCTTTTCGTTGCTTCCGAGCGTCCTTCAATCTCTATTAATTTTAATAGAAGATTAGAACTTATTTCGCAACTAAACATAGAACCATTTGTCTACTGACACGCTCGCAGTCGTTGATACGATAAAAAATACTAATTTATTACCTTGCAAGCACATTAGCTAAGTGGAAGTAAGGGTCGATCCGTGGAGTCCGTGGTTGAAATATGTGTCAAGAATTAACCAAACTATAGTGTCACTCTATAGCTGGTGGCGTTCCATACACTTCGCGAAAACCGACAAAACGAAAATACCAAAATTGTAAAGTAACATTAACCAAATTAAACGACTCCAAACTTCAAACCAAACCAACCAAACTTTCTGATTCCGAAGTGTATTCAGAAAATCAGAAGTATTGAACATCAACCAATAACCAAACTAAAACCAAATCCAGAAGTCGAATGGTTCTGACTTCGAAAATAATGCAGATCCAACTCGTTCCAGCAAGTTCTACAATCCAGAAACGATGGAACGATCTAAAACAACACAATAAAATACGAAAAATAAACTAAACTATAAAAATACCAACTTACAATCACTAAAATCCGAAAACACAAGTCGAAGAAGCCTAGGTTAAACCTTTGGGTCAGTTCTTCGCTTCCGAAACATGAACCGGGAGCCTCTATTTATAGTTGCAAAATCTGACCATCTGCGGTGCACAAAGGTGAAAACCGCGACACGACCTTATCTCTAACCCCGATATTCCTAGTTTGAATTTCAAATCTTCGCCTGATCTTTGACTTTCCGCGACGCGCGTGCTCTTCAGTCCGTGGCGCGCGTGTCTTTTCGCCTAAGGATAGACTTCATCCAAAACTTCTTCGTTTTGTACGCATTTAATCCCTGTTTTTATCTTTTTTCACACACAAGCACTAGAAATGAAAAGTGATTAATACCACAGTTTATGAGATATAATTCACTCAGAATAGGGCCTGACGACGATTAAAATACTTGATATTACTAGGTGTCGTCAAACACCCCACACTTGTGCCTTGCTTGTCCCCAGGCAAGTAGAGTTTTTAACAAATTTTAACTAAGACTCAAACATTTTTGAATGCATTCAGTTTCAAAGTTTATTATATCCAGAAGGTAGATAAAAAATTATTTTTAGAAAAATGACTAGAATACCCTTTGGAAATCACGACTTTCTAAAGAACCCTTGATTACCAATTTTTAGTATGTAACTGTGCAAACATAATCATTCAGATTTTAAACGCCATTAACGAACTATCCATGGCTTTCGATGTTGTCCGTGTAACGAGCTTTCAGAAATATTATCCCAGACCAGACGATCTTAGGTAGTAATGTGCATAAATTCCCTTTCAGGGCCACCCTTTTCGGAGCTACCGACTCGAACAACAAAGGCCACTGATTGATATATTCCCTCCTGAATCCCAATCCTAAAAATATTCCAAATCTAAAATTTTCTAACTTCTAAAAAGTCAACTTATATGACTAAACAATAGCATGATAACTATTAAATAGTATTTCTTGAAAAATACCAATGCTATAACACTCAAAAGCTATTCGTTTCAAAGTTACAACTTCTTCAAGATTTTGAAAAATTGCTAAAATTTTGAAAATTGACTGTTTTCGCAAAAATTTCAAAAATACTCTTTCGACCGTCCACGCCCCACACTTAAATCCGTACAACGTGCCGTTGTACATAAATAATTTCAAAACAAGGGAGAAAGCGTTACCCCCTTAGGAACGGTAGAACTGCTTATTAGAACCAATTGTCATAGGATAAAGTTCGCACATCATGATTCGACTGTCTGGCGTTGTGGCGCAACAGTGAACATGCCGGTAAATGACAAGTGTAGGGGTACGGAGACCCACACTTGTGTGAAACAACCCCTCGGTGGATCTCGTTGGTACTTGCATACAAAAACACTCACAAACAAACACATTAAATGGAAAAGGCAAACAAAAGATATCATAGTAATAATAATAAGTTATGTACAATATTTTCAAAAGATAAGAAAAATACAATCAATCATCGCCATGCTGCGTCCCGGATAGACCAGCCTCATCATCATGACCACTAGCAGGGAACGATGGTGGATCTCGTCCAACATGCAAAAGTAACTCCCAGAACGCGTCTGCCATCCAGGCCTGCTGTGCCTCGAGTCTTGTCATCCTCGTAATAAGATCCTGTAGGGCAGTCTGCACGTCTACAGACTGTGATGCCGGACGTGACTGTGATGGTGGTGGCTGAACTGGTGCCTCTATCTCTAATCTCCTCTTGTGGCTGGGATGGCGCTCCAACTGCTCCTCCTCATCCTCTGCCTCGGCCTGGGGTGGAACTTGTGCCTGTTGACCAGCCGGGCGCGCGATCAGCGCGATCGTCGGTCACACCCGGTACAAACCCCGTCTCAACAGCTGGAGAACCCCCATGTTCTCCAAATAACGTCTCGTCGCCTGAGTGGGTGGTGTCGGTGCCAGACGAGCAAGGACATCGGCAGTGAGAATGTCGTAGGATCGGTCCAAGCGTGTAATATAGTGCCAGCCAGCCATGGGGCTCTTGGCGATCGAGCCCACAGCTCGAGACGTCAAGGAAACCGCCATAGAGAATGGCTGGTTGAGGAACCTGCTCGGGTCTGAAAGGACCCACATGTAGTACATGTCATAATGTGACACCTTCTCACATCTCCTCCTCTGCATAATGGAGGTAGATATGATCCGGTGCATCAATCGGTGAAGCGGGGCACGAAACTAGCTCTCCTTGGCGTCGCCAGCGTCAAAATGCTCAGTTGACATCTCTGCCCAAAGAACCTCATCTGGCTCCCTCTGTGGGTGATCTCTGAAGCAGGTTGTCAGAAAGGGCTGGAAATGGATGCTGCCAACCTTGTAGGAAATGTCATCCGCTGTCGCCATAAGTCGCTCCCAACCCCAGCAAGTGAATGTAAATGCCTCGTCGGGGCGAGTCCATGTGCAGTGAAGGAGGGGCAATAGCTGAGCCCAAAGTCCCATCTCAGTCAACAACTCCCGATCAAAATGGACCACGAGAAGAACCGGGCGTGTGCTGATACCTCGGAGTCGGGCCTGATAGTGGTGGGTCTCCTCTAGCACATCCGGAAAATAAAGGAACTCGTGATCCGACATATAGTCGACCTGCTGAGACATTTGCACAAAAAATCACAACAGAAAAATGTTTTGCAAAATTAGTCCTAGTCGCGTGGCGCGGGTGATGGATTTACCGCATCGCGGTGTTTGACTGTTGCGAAAAATCCCACAATTCTACCTGTTTAGTTCAATCCAATGCAACCACAGGGCTCCCTAACCACCGACTAGCCTCTCTAGGGTGAGAATTTTGCAAAAACAACACCCTACGAGTCTAAGTTTTATATTTTTCGACTTTTTGTCTCGATTTCTCACTTCACAAACAAGTATAACTTAAAAAGATGAGTTCTAAGTAACGTACCTCAATCATGGATGCAAGAGTATACGAGAAAATGCGAGAAAAAACAAGAATCGATCGACACTCTATTTTGCGCGGTGTGGTAAAAATGGTGCGAAGAGAGAGAGATACGTACCTGTTAAGGCGGTTCTGACCGATCGAATTCCACTGCGCAGAATAAGGTGTACGCGGGCGTGCGCCCAAAACGAACCCCTACGCATCGGGTTAGCTTAAAGACACGCGACGTGGTTTTTCCTTGACCGCGGCGCGACTTTCAAGGTTTACAATTTTCTCTCGATTGACCCCACATTTTCTTCGTGCTATAATTTCCTACGATGATGATGATTAATTTTTCCTAATTACTTTAAAAAAAGACCTAACCTATCTACGGATGGGTTGCCTCCCAACAAACGCTAAGTTTAACGTCTTCAGCCAGACGGTGCTTCCTTCTCATTCCTTCTTTGGCACAAGCTTCCTCATTTCTGGCGCAATGTCATGAACGATTGTGGCCATCAATGTGATCAGTTGTGTCATCCTATCACTTACCTGGGTAATCCACTGTTGTTGAGCATTTAAAATTTGAAAGATTTTTGATTCCTTGTTTCTTGCGTCTCTTACATATTCCTGATGCCTCCGTTCCATTGCTTACATCATGTCAAAGAGTTGCTGCTTATCAGCTGTTGTTAGCGGACGTCCCTTCGCCTTCCAGACGATTTCCTCATCCTCACTTTCACTTTCATTCTCTTGCATTTGATTTCTATCTTTACCATTCTCTGTTGGTACCATCAACGGTCTATTGTTCAGATACTGACTATCATACCCCGATGGATGTGTTATCAGACACTCAAACATATTTAGTCTTCATTTTCTCATGCCAAAAGTGATGTCTAGATCTCCCGTCTTCCAATCCATCATGGCCCCGCCTGTAGTCAAGAACGGCCATCCCAAATTCAATGTCGGTGCATCCTCCATACTTTCGTATTCATGACTAAGAAATCTACCGGATAGAAAAAGTCACCAACCATGATGATCACATTTGTCAACTTGCCTCACGATACTTTTGTGGATTGGTCTGCCAATTGCAGAATCGTTCTTGTTGGCTCCAACTCTTCGTTTTTGTACTTGTCATAGAGGTACCCGGGCAACACATTCACACTTGCCCCTAAATCTACCAATATGTTCCGAATAATCACATCTCCTGCAGTCACAGTGATGAATGGCGAGCCTGGATCTTTCTCCTTTTTAGGCAGTGTAACGCCCCAAATTTTTCAATTTTTTTTTAAAACACAATAGCTGAAAAATCTCATATTTCAAAAAGTGTGTTTCTTAATAAACAAAATGTTACTCATGACTTCGTGTCATGCCTTAAATTTTCGGTTCCAACAAAACAATTAAGTTTAAAAATATTTAAACAACATTTGGGGGTTACAAAACTCATATCTTTACCATAGAGAAGCAACATGACATCTCAAGCTAATGTCCCGTAATTACTCAACAATTTTACCGAAAATTCGGCATGACCTTTGGGCTAAACGGATAAAAACCATACTGACCCGACTCTAAATCGAAATAGCCCAAAAGCATTACGGAACATAGCAAGACTTTACAATACAACTACAAGTGTTGTTCTAACCATAAATATAACATCTCTCAACTACATATCATAACTATACCGCTTTAATGGTAATTCTATCTTCCGGCCCTCTTTTCTATCTATGTCCCCATGAGATCTTCTAAGTCTTTTCTTTCTATCATCTGATGCCAGTCTTCCTGTTCCTGAGTACATAGCATTTAAAACAAAAATACGTAACACAAATATGTCTCGTGAGATACATGGGTTTTAGACTCAAAGAATTTATAAACATAACATATATCATTTTCAAACCCTTTTGTAATCAATCATGTAAAGACACTTTCTATTAGAGGGTTCACAAACAAATCATATTGTAATACTTGTCATCCAAAACTTTTATAATTGAAACATATTATCATTTGCTTGTAAGCCTTTTCATAATAAATTAACAATCTTATCAACATAAAACTTTCATTACTTAAACTTGACTGGTGTTCAAACCATTATGAACAGTTTTCGTGTAATGACACTATTTGTCAAAACCTTTCGTACGTCATGTAAAAATATTTTTCTTTCAAAGTCTTTTAAACAATCAAGTAATAAAGCTAGTAATGCAATACTTTTCTTTTTCTTTCCTTTAGTTTGACTGGCATTTGAACATGATAGTATTTTTATACTTAGGTCCTTAATCACTCTTGGTGATACCCCAAGTCTAATCACTCTTGGTGATACCCCAAGTCTGGACTGAGATGGTGAGAACATAATCAAACCATCTCAGCGTCATATCACATGCTTTGACTGGTATCTCAACATGCGTGCTTTTTATACATAGGGTATTAACCCCAAGTCTGGAGTAGGATGGAAAGAACATAATCAGTCCACCCTAGCGTCATATAGTTTTAGGAAATCTACTTCGCGAAGGGGTTGGTACCACCCCAATAGACTCCTCTGGATTCCCTTGCGGGAACGTCATCCCCTGGGTACAAGAACATTTCCATTACTACATATTGCTGTGCATTTCATATCATAATACCAGTCCATTAAAACGCATTGAGGCTAGATGCCCAAAACTTTCTTTCATAACAATATAGCTTATTGCCAAAACGTACTTTCAAATCATTATGGCTTAATCCCAAAACTTACTTTCAAATCGTTATGACTTTGTGTCAAAATACACTTTTCAAACCGTTAGGGCTTAATGCCAAAACATGTTTTCAAATCATTGTCAGCTTAAATATCAAATCATAATTTCAACACATAACGGTAACTTTCATAAACATGTCATGTATAGTAAAACTTGCATATAGACTCACATTAAAAAGCCATATAAAACTTTGTAAATACTTGCTAATTCAAGCTTTAAAAACCATTACTCATAAAACATTTATCATAACATAAAACATTTAATATTTGAAACATAATGCTATGTACCCAGTAAAAATCCTCATGTACACACCTCGGTAGCTAGGTATGTCTAGCTACAAAGATCCACTAGCTCTTGACTCTATTTGCTTCCAAATATCCTTCAACCTCTTTTAATCAAATCTGTCCACAACCTAAAAAATCTGAAATTGGAGTTGTTTACAGCTTAAAATCGAACATCAATGACCATCCCTACCACCGCCGACCACCATAGCCGGCTGTCGGCCCTCCGGCGACTTCTTGCTGCCGTGAAAATTCGTCCAGCAGCTACTGACGTCCGCTGCTGCACCCTTCCTCTCAATCCTCCTGTTCCCTCTCTCATTCTCGGCATGAAAATACGACACACACACATCGAAGCAATGTGTGCGTGTTCCTTCTCGTTTCCAATCTCCCATCTCACATTTTTCTTTCCGCTTCTCGTTTCTCTTTTCTGATACTATCAAGTGAAGAATGGGCACACAGATATAGAAAACCGGGTTCTAATTCTTATTTTGACTGGTCAAAAGCAAAATTACCAAAAATACCCTCAGCTCTATGACAGAGAAAATTCAGCTTTTCTTATGATATATTTCTCAAACTTCACACTATCATAACTTCCACGTACAATATCGGATTTTTACAAATCTTATACCTTTAGAAAGGTGGGAATGAGCTTAACAACTTCCTTCTACTGACTTAAAGCTGAATCTGAATAGATTTTCTGCTATCAGCCCTTAAACATGACCACTTGGCCATATTTATCACTTTTTGATCATCTTTACACCTTCATAACTTCTTCGTTATAATTCCAAACGACCCGAATCTTTTTCCTAAATTCTTATTACATCAAAATGTACAAAAGACTCCTTGATGCCTTATTCTCAAATACTCATAGATTTCTAGATATTAATTTTCAAAGATTTACAATTATTATTTTCACTTTTAGTCCCCTAGTTTCCCATTTTGCACTCGGGCTTTCAAGACTTACTTCCAATTGAAGTAACACTTCAATATGACTAAATAAAATGTCTTAAAACATAAATTCCCATATTTTTACCTCCTTTGACCATTTTGCCCTTATTCCAGACTTAAGACTAAGACGAGTCCTCTTAGTCTAAATTTTACTTGATTTTATAAGACTAAGACGAGTCCTCTTAGTCTAAAAATTCCCAGCTTTTCTCTTTATTTTTTTTTTTTTTGACTTTGCAGGGGCATAACTTCTTCGTACGAAATCCAAAACTTGCAAACTTTATACCTCTACTATACTTATATTTATCTATTACTTACATAAAATTTTAGTTGTCACAATTATCTACCCCTTAAAAGGATTCCGTCCTCGGAATCATTATATGGAAAGGGAATTAACTTGCAACTACATAGTTCCACTTGAACTTACACTGCTGCCAAGTCCTCAACACTTTTGCTTTCCACTAATCGAGTACACTAGCATTCACATAATAGAGTTTTGGACTATTTATCCAAAATAGCATTCTACTTTACTACTCATACTTACTTCCAATCATTAGACTTTTTATTCATATGTCTTTCTTTCTTTTGAACTCTTACATATTACTTGACTTTGTCTAATACTAAATGGTTCCTTAAAAACAACTTACCCTGATACAATTATCAGTTAGATGTTTCCATCATTATCCAATTAGGATCCGGACCATACTAAGTTCCTTGTTCATTGATCATTCTAATTGGTTATCTTGATTATGGTATTTCAACATGTGTGATATCACAGATGACTAGAGATCCATCTATTTCATTTCATCATGCACATACCAACTATTTACTCACTATCCATAACTTCTGTAACATTCTATCTCGACATTAGAGTTCCAACATTTGTATAGGAACTTCATTACCGACGACTACTCTTCAAATATCGTACGATATCCTTAGACAACTTTTGAGTTCTTTGCTGAACATAATTTACCATGTCTTGAGACTTATACTTGCACCCTTTCTATCAATACAGTCATCCTAAGACCAAACACCTACGTCTTCCCATCTACCCCTTAAAAGAAAATAAGGATATTTTTCTTTTAAGGTCCAATTCTCTATATTATTGCTATTCATCTCTTTTCACTTTACAATTATCTTGGAATAACTTTGGACGTAGCAAAAATCTTAATTCCCATTCATCCTTAACCAATTCTTTTCGTGATACGGTCAGATTACCACATTGCTCACCATTACACGTATAACCATCTTACCCTGATACAATTATCAGTTAGATGTTTCCATCATTATCCAATTAGGATCCGGACCATACTAAGTTCCTTGTTCATTGATCATTCTAATTGGTTATCTTGATTATGGTATTTCAACATGTGTGATATCACAGATGACTAGAGATCCATCTATTTCATTTCATCATGCACATACCAACTATTTACTCACTATCCATAACTTCTGTAACATTCTATCTCGACATTAGAGTTCCAACATTTGTATAGGAACTTCATTACCGACGACTACTCTTCAAATATCGTACGATATCCTTAGACAACTTTTGAGTTCTTTGCTGAACATAATTTACCATGTCTTGAGACTTATACTTGCACCCTTTCTATCAATACAGTCATCCTAAGACCAAACACCTACGTCTTCCCATCTACCCCTTAAAAGAAAATAAGGATATTTTTCTTTTAAGGTCCAATTCTCTATATTATTGCTATTCATCTCTTTTCACTTTACAATTATCTTGGAATAACTTTGGACGTAGCAAAAATCTTAATTCCCATTCATCCTTAACCAATTCTTTTCGTGATACGGTCAGATTACCACATTGCTCACCATTACACGTATAACCATCTTACCAAACATTGAATCATCTATAAGGTAACCATATTATAGTGAGAAGTTATTAATCTCATCACATTCTATGCAAGACCTTACTGGTTACCTTCATCCAGGCATTAATTCTAGCTTACTAGCAAAACAATCTTACCAAACCAAAGATGATCTTGACATGCTATCATAATAAGCTTCATAAGTTGTGAATTAACAACTTACCTCTTGAACATTGTCTTCAACTGTTGAGTATACATGTCATTATGCCTTAATAGCACAATATACACTCACCAATAATGGCCCTTAGCTGCTAGTATAAACTTGGAAAATTAAGCAGTTCATAATAACTTCCTTAATCCAAAATACTACATGGAAATAATGGCATACCTTCACAACTTCAATTTATTGATTCAGAATCTACACTTGAGTCAATCCTCATCTTGATCTTCAGAATCTAATGATTATACTTAAACACAGTAGGAAGAATGAGCTTCAACATACTACACCTTGCTTTGCGACCTTCAAATTCTCATTCAAATCCTCAATCAAGATTTGACAACTTTTATCAATTTTCTTTATTTCATGTTCTTACAACACTTTAACTTATTTATCCTAACTTCATGCTCTTATAATCATAATATAGTAGGCATAATACTTGGGATGTCAAGATCATTGGCACTTTTTCATTTCTCATTTCTTTCCCATTCGAGTAACATACTTTGTTATACTACTCATTATAGCATTATACTTATCACTTAACCATTGGCTTTTAATCATTATATGTCTTTACTTATTATATTTCCTTTGGGTTTGGAAGTAACGACCTCCCATTTCTTAATTTTATTCTTTCTTCTTATTCTTATTTCCATTTTTGTCTTTGATTCCTTATCTAGCACTTAGTTAAGGATTCTACTTTCATTTTCTAACAACATATTTGATCATAGCTTTTAATACATATACTTAAATCCTCTGGTTGACCATAGGAGATACACCATGCTACTTCCTTCAATCTTTCTTCTTTAGCTTTTCATACAATCATTGGAATTGTCTCAAATTACAAAAATCCAACTCACTTCCATTTACGTTTCCAGCTAAGTGTTTTCATACTTCTTTCTTATATGGGTTTTATTCATACATGTAACCATATTTTCCAATCTTGCTTTACTTCAGTCATCATAGTGACATGAATTAATTATGCATTCCATATTCTTGATTCATTTCCGTTAGACAACGGAGTTCTTAGCTAAACAAGCTTGAATTTATTTGTATGACATAGTTACCTTTCTTTTGTTTCATAAGTCTTTAATTGATTGGTATATTACATATTAATCATACTTTTCTTAGTGATTCCCTTCATAATTCCTCTTGTTCTTACATGTATACTTTATAGGGGTAGTCAACCCATGCATAGTATCTCTAATGTCATAACTGGTCATTTTGAGTTTTCCCAACTCAATTGGACATACTCATTATATTATCTTTAGTACTTTTAGTTATACTTGATCTTATTAAATAAGTATAATACTCTTATGCCATTCAACCTTTCTTCATATATCTCTTACCAGGTTCCCATGATTCCATCATGATTCAACCAAACTCAAATACATATCCTGTGATTATGATAATACGGGCCCATATTATCATAACCACCTATACGTATTAATTCTGGCGTCACCATTAGGTCTCCTGGTCCACTAGTTTAGTTGACTTGCAATACTACATAATATATACTGTTAACATGTATTAGGGAATCTTATTGTTCATAAGTAGGTACTTGCTTAAACGTGTATACTTATAGAAAACAAACACATAGTTTCCCTAAATATCCAGCCTTATCTTAGACTCAATAGTCTAACCACCCTATAGGTCTGTAACCTATCTTAGGATCTTAGGTTCCACAACCTATCATATGATACATACTATGGCCATCCTTATTTTTCTGCATACGGTCTTATCTTAAGTCCGTATTCTCACTTCATCCACGCACAGTTTAAGCCTAGGTTCGAGTCTTGACACCTAATTCGCTTAAACTATGGCTCTGATACCAACTTGTAACGCCCCAAATTTTTCAAATTTTTTTTTAAAACGCAATAGCTGAAAAATCTCATATTTCAAAAAGTATGTTTCTTAATAAAGAAAATGTTACTCATAACTTCGTGTCATGCCTTAAATTTCCGGTCCCAACAAAACAATTAAGTTTAAAAATATTTAAACAACATTTGGGGGTTACAAAACTCATATCTTTACCATAGAGAAGCAACATGACATCTCAAGCTAATGTCCCGTAATTACTCAACAAATTACCGAAAATTCGGCATGACCTTTGGGCTAAACGGATAAAAACCATACTGACCCGACTCTAAATCGAAATAGCCCAAAAGCATTACGGAACATAGCAAGACTTTACAATACAACTATAAGTGTTGTTCTAACCATAAATATAACATCTCTCAACTACATATCATAACTATACCGCTTTAATGGTAATTCTATCTTCCGGCCCTCTTTTCTATCTATGTCCCCATGAGATCTTCTAAGTCTTTTCTTTCTATCATCTGATGCCAGTCTTCCTGTTCCTGAGTACATAGCATTTAGAACAAAAATACGTAAGACAAATATGTCTCGTGAGATACATAGGTTTTAGACTCAAAGAATTTATAAACATAACATATATCGTTTTCAAACCCTTTTGTAATCAATCATGTAAAGACACTTTCTGTTAGAGGGTTCATAAAAAATCATATTGTAATACTTGTCATCCAAAACTTTTATAATTGAAACATATTATCATTTGCTTGTAAGCCTTTTCATAATAAATTAACAATCTTATCAACATAAAACTTTCATTACTTAAACTTGACTGGTGTTCAAACCATTATGAATAGTTTTCGTGTAATGACACTATTTGTCAAAACCTTTCGTACGTCATGTAAAAATATTTTTCTTTCAAAGTCTTTTAAACAATCAAGTAATAAAGCTAGTAATGCAATACTTTTCTTTTTCTTTCCTTTAGTTTGACTGGCATTTGAACATGATAGTATTTTTATACTTGGGGCCTTAATCACTCTTGGTGATACCCCAAGTCTGGACTGAGATGGTGAGAACATAATCAAACCATCTCAGCTTCATATCACATGCTTTGACTGGTATCTCAACATGCGTGCTTTTTATACTTAGGGTATTAACCCCAATTCTGGACTAGGATGGAAAGAACATAATCAGTCCACCCTAGCGTCATATAGTTTTAGGAAATCTACTTCGCGAAGGGGTTGGTACCACCCCAGTAGACTCCTCTGGATTCCCTTGCGGGAACGTCATCCCCCAGGTACAAGAACATTTCCATTACTTCATATTGCTGTGCATTTCATATCATAATACCAGTCCATTAAAACGCATTGAGGCTAGATGCCCAAAACTTTCTTTCATAACAATATGGCTTATTGCCAAAACGTACTTTCAAATCATTACGGCTTAAATGCCAAAACTTACTTTCAAATCGTTATGACTTTGTGTCAAAATACACTTTTCAAACCGTTAGGGCTTAATGCCAAAAACATGTTTTCAAATCATTGTCAGCTTAAATATCAAATCATACTTTCAACACATAACGGTAACTTTCATAAACATGTCATGGATAGTAAAACTTGCATATAGACTCACATTAAAAAGCCACATAAAACTTTGTAAATACTTGCTAATTCAAGCTTTAAAAACCATTACTCATAAAACATTTATCATAACATAAAACATTTAATATTTGAAACATAATGCTATGTACCCAGTAAAAATGCTCATGTACTCACCTCGATAGCTAGGTATGTCTAGCTACAAAGATCCACTAGCTCTTGACTCTATTTGCTTTCAAATATCCTTCAACCTCTTTTAATCAAATCTGTCCACAACCTCAAAAATCTGAAATTGGAGTTGTTTACAGCTTAAAATCGAACATCAATGACCATCCCTACCACCGCCGACCACCATAGCCGGCTGTCGGCCCTCCGGCGACTTCTTGCTGCCGTGAAAATTCGTCCAGCAGCTACTGACGTCCGCTACTGCACCCTTCTTCTCAATCCCCCTGTTCCCTCTCTCATTCTCGGCGTGAAAATACGACACACACACACACATCGAAGCAATGTGTGCGTGTTCCTTCTCGTTTCCAATCTCCCATCTCACATTTTTCTTTCCGCTTCTCGTTTTCTCTTTTCTGATACTATCAAGTGAAGAATGCGCACACAGATATAGAAAACCGGGTTCTAATTCTTATTTTGACTGGTCAAAAGCGAAATTACCAAAATTACCCTCAGCTCTATGACAGAGAAAATTCAGCTTTTCTAATGATATATTTCTCAAACTTCACACTATCATAACTTCCACGTACAATATCGGATTTTTACAAATCTTATACCTTTAGAAAGGTGGGAATGAGCTTAACAACTTCCTTCTACTGACTTAAAGCTGAATCTGAATAGATTTTCTGCTATCGGCCCTTAAACATGACCACTTGGCCATATTTATCACTTTTTGATCATCTTTACACCTTCATAACTTCTTCGTTATAATTCCAACCGACCCGAATCTTTTTCCTAAATTCTTATTATATCAAAATGTACAAAAGTCTCCTTGATGCCTTATTCTCAAATACTCATAGATTTCTAGATATTAATTTTCAAAGATTTACAATTATTATTTTCACTTTTAGTCCCCTAGTTTCCCATTTTGCCCTCGGGCTTTCAGGACTTACTTCCAATTGAAGTAACACTTCAATATGACTAAATAGAATTTCTTAAAACATAAATTCCCATATTTTTACCTCCTTTGACCATTTTGCCCTTATTCCAGACTTAAGACTAAGACGAGTCCTCTTAGTCTAAATTTTACTTGATCTTATAAGACTAAGACGAGTCCTCTTAGTCTAAAAATTTCTAGCTTTTCTCTTTATTTATTTTTTTTTTGACTTTGCAGGGGCATAACTTCTTCGTACGAAATCCAAAACTTGCAAACTTTATACCTCTACTATACTTATATTTATCTATTACTTACATAAAATTTTAGTTGTCACAGGCAGTGTACCCAACAATGCCTCACTTGCTTTGATCGGAGTCGCACTTTTTCTGGCGTCGGAATTTTGGTCCTTTCTTTTTCTTCGCACATTTCCTTGAGAATCTTAGTATCTTCAGGAGCATTTTTTAGTTCTTCCCACAACTGTTGATTAATCGACGGTTCAGGTGGTGTACTTTGCTTCCTTTTCGTCTTTGTAACTTCCTTTTTCTTTTTGATGCCGGCTACAGTTGATTGTTCTTCTTTTTGAATACCTTCTTCCTTGTTTTCCGTCCCGACCAAATCTTCCACCGTAACCTTTCTCCATTTCGTTTCGGGTGCGCAACTCTCCATTGCGTTGACATTATCTCTTCGTCTTTGGTCTTCATCCATTTGTGCTATCTGCCTCTCCATATTGGCAATGGCCTTAGCATTGGCTTGTGTTTTCTGCTGCACAAGTTCGTACAGTTTTGCTGCCACGTTTTCCTGATTTTCCGGGGCTATATGATTGTTGTGGTATTGGTTGGGCCCCCTGTTGTTGTTGCTACTACTGGGACTATTATTGTTAACGGCCTGGAATTGTCACTGCTGGTTGGAAGGTGGCCCTTGATAGTTATTCTGACAGTATGCTTGGTTGTTGTTGTTGTAATTCTGATTCCCTTGATTATAAGGCCTATACGGTCGTCCATTATTGTTGTTGTATTGACCTTGACCGTAAACCTGGTTGACTTTCTGAGCTCCCTGTCCTTGTTGATTCTTTTGCTGATTCTACGGTCCTGTTGAAGAGTTGCCATTAATCGATCAAATTTCCTATTCAAATCTCCCATCTCCTTTTTGACCTCCTTCTTCCAATCATTGTCGACCCCGACTGCTGCTGCTGTGCTAACTAGCTTTCTTGCAGAATAATTCGTTTTGGAACCATTACTTAACTGTTCCAAAAACCTCCATACATCTTCTGGATCTTGCATCATTATGGTCCCACTGGATGATGCGTTTATCATGGCTTTATTAGTCGTATCTACCCTATCATAAAAGAATTTGAAAAGTTGCCATCTTTCAAAACTCGTGGTACCGGCACAATCTCATTAACTCCTTCAATCTTTCAAATGCATCGTGAAAAGCCTCTCCTGGTTTTTGCTGAAAATCTTGTATTGCTCTCCTGATTTCTGAAGTCTTGCTGGTTGGATAAAATTCTTGCAGTAATTTCTCCTTGAGTTGTTCCCATGTTGTGATACTATTTGGTTGCAAAGATGTGAACCAATACTTGGCCTTATCTTTAAGAGTGAAAGGAAATAACCTTAACCCAAAGATGTTCCTATTGGTGTTCCTAGGGATATTAGTGTTTGCTATTGCCAAGAATTCATACAAATGATTATATGGATCATCCTGCTTATATCCTCTAAACTCAGGTAATACTCCTAATAATTGAGGTCTTATTGTTAGTTCTATATGCCCAAGGATGATCATAAAATGATATTACTAATAATACATGACCCTATAGGGTCACACCAATAACAAGTTAGACACCAATTTGATCATTTGATACAATGAATTTGATTTATCGTCAAATGATATAAAACTTGCAATTCATTCAGAGAATTATTACTTTATGGAAATTAATAATTACTCTAAGTTATGATTCATATGAGATGAATTAATATGAGTTTAAATATGATCATTTATATCATTTAATTGTTAAATGGTTTAAATGATAAGTATCTAACCCTTTTCTTATTTTAAGTGTTAAAATGAATTTCACATGTGTGTATAAATGTATGAATATTTATATTTTATGAAAATATATATATTTGAATGCATATAATACATTATAAAAGATATATATATATATATATATATATATATATATATATATATATATATATATATATATATATATATATATATACATATATATATATATATATATATATATATATATATATATATATATTTATATAAACATATATATATATAATTATATATGTTAGTTATAAGTATATATATATGTGTGAATAAATAAAAGGATTAGTTTTGGAAATGAAGTTTTATTATTTATAAAAACTTTTGACACTTTTTATAAATAATAAAGCATGGGAATCTCTCCTTTTGACCCTAGATGGTCGGCCCCCTCATGTTCCTCCCAAGGTGCATGAGTTTGAACATTAAAAGTATACAAGATGCTTTGTGTCTCCAAGAATTGACTAGGTTCTTCATACTCAACATTTGTACCTAACAACTCTCGGCCATTTTGGGAGAGAGAGACCATCCTTTTCATGCTCCAAATACTAGCCAAGAACACCCCTTTGGTCCATGCAAAAATCGTTTTTATGCTCAAAGATTAAAGGTGTTCTTATTGCAAGTTATCAAGACTAGCATCAAAGGTGTTCAAGCTTGTGGTGGACTAAGCTATAGAGGGATTCTTCCTTGATTCCTAGCCTTCATAAACTCGTGATATCAAGCTCTAGAAGAAAGGTTATAATCTTGAAGTTAATCTATGCTTCTTCTTCAGCTTATCTCTACATGCATGTAGCATGATCCTCTTGAAGTGAAATTCGTGTTCATGATTTTATGCTTCCGTTGCAACTTGTAGTTTTTGAAACTCATAACATGAACATGGATTTCCATCAATTGGTATCAGAGCCATGGCTATATTGCATGTTTAGATAATAAGTTTATTTGGATAAACTTGGTTTTTGGAAGCCATGAATGTTCATCTTCTTGAATGAAAGTTTCATGCATGGCTTCTTTGGCAACATGCAAGTATATTATCTATGATTTTATGTAACCAACTAAAATTTATATTTGCATGCATTTGGTTACATAATTGTTGCCTTAGAAAAACAAAGTGTTGATTTTCTTATGATTTTATGTGATAAAATGGTGCATAAACAAGCCAAGGACCATGTGTTGCATGTTTTGTGTTTAAATTCGATATGGTTGTAATCTATTCTTTTATTCAAATGGTTTGTAATAATAATTAGTTATTTCCTTCTTATATTCATTTTGTAAGTATTAGAATAGTTGTATTTTATATCTTTCACAAAATGTAACAAGAGAAGGAGATAAAGACATAAGAAGATTGCACCCAACAGCAACGATTTTTCCTACATTCCTGCTGCCAATTTCGAATCTGTTTGGGGGCTAAAAAAAATTCTTAACCTCATTCTATGGTGCCAAGAAAGGGTGGTTCAAGTCTTATTTGATGATACAAGAAGATTGGCAAAGTTGTAGCTAAATCGGAGATCATTTGGATGAGTTTTTGGTCACCTTTTTGTCCTTAGGATTGGACTTGATATTTCACGTATGGCTCACATGAAATATCAACTAGTTGGCTTGTGTTTATGCACCCATGCATGCATGTGATGATTGAATGCTTTGTTATTTTATGTTGTGGATGAAAATAAGATTTTGCATGCTAGACAACCTAGATAATTAAACATAATCATCAAGGAGTTTGTAATTTTCAAATTGACATATAAAACATAAGATGTAATACAATTGGTTTTATTAAAATGGGTTTTGTTATAAAACCTATAAAGTCAAGTTTTAAAAATGAATGAAACAAGAAATAAAATGGAGATTTTATGAACTCTTACAAACTCCAACCCTAAATAATAATGGTACTTATGTAGGATTAAAAATTAGTTCTCATATGTGTGATCAAACTCAAACTTAATATTGGATATTAATTGTAATCTTGACCACAAACAAAGAATCAATAAAATGGAGATTTTATGATTAAGGAACCAATTAACAAAATAAGATTTAATGGTACCATGTTCATTGGATGCATGCAATCTACATGATACCATATGTTTTTCAAAATTAGAATTGTAAAACATACAAATCCCTTTCGAAATACGAATCAATGCCGTCCCTCTTAAAGACACTCATGTATCACTTGTATTTCCTTGTGGGATAAAGGATACCTAACCACTTGGAGTCTTCTTGTGATACAAGAGGTAGTTTTGTAATATTGATGGGATAAAGGACACCTAACCATTAATAGTTGTCAAAACTACATGTCCGTTTAAGTTGGATGATTTGTTTGGAAATCTTTTGTGATAAAGGTCACCTAAGCATTAGAAATCCAAGGCATAGATGGGATCAAACATGCCAAACTTATAAATGTTATAATGGGATCCCATAACTCTAGAAATTATACTTGGATATAATTGGTAAACTATTACCTACCTTATTGATTCGAATAGGCGGGATAAAGGATACCTAACCGCTTGTTTGTATTGCAACTTGGATTCTAGACCTTAATCAATTAAAGTTTATGAAACAAAAGGGTATTAATTATTAAGGACTTAATATCATAAATTACTAAATTAAACCTTGTTAAAATTTTGTAGATGGCACCAAACACAACAAACCCGGCTCCAAACAAAACATCACTACGGTCTCTCCTTGAGGGAGAAAAACTAAACCACACAAACTTCTTAGATTGGTACCGTAGTGTGAGAATAGTTCTCAAACAAGAAAAGAAAGAATATGTTCTCAATGAACCACTTCCTGAAGAGCCCCCTGCCATCCCTAAGCCCACACACGATGCATGGCTCAAAAAGATGGATGACTCCATTGATGCATCATGTCTAATGTTGGCAACTATGATTCCTGACCTTCAGAAGGATTTAGAGAATCATTCGGCCTATGACATGATTAATCAGTTGAAGGAAATGTTCCAACAACTTGCAAGAACGGAAAGGTTCGAAACTGTTCGGGCTTTCCATGCTTGCAAGATGGAGGATAGGCAGTCGGTTAGCTCTTATGTGCTCAAGATGAAGAGTCACATTGATCATTTGGCACGTCTTGGAGTTGTGATGCCCGAAGAGCTAGCAACGGATATGATCCTTAACTCCTTGACAAAGTCTTTTGATCCCTTTGTCATGAATTATAACATGAATGGTTTGAACAAGACTATCCCGGAATTGCATGGGATGCTAATTACCGTGGAAAAGAATCTGCCTAAGAAAACCACTCAAGTTCTCATGATCAAGGAAGGTGGCACAAAGAGAACTAGACCCGAACACCCCACCAACTCCAAGGGCAAGGGGAAGGCAAAGGTTGTCAAAGGAAAAGGCAAGAAAGTTGTCCAAACATCCCGTCCGCCCAAGAAGAAGGCAAAGGTTGCCAAGGAAGACGCGTGCTTCGAATGTGGCAAAGTTGGGCATTGGAAGAGGAATTGCTCTACCTATCTTGCGGAGTTGAAGAAGAAGAAGGCCGGTGAGGGCACTTCAGGTATCTATGTGATAGACCTAGAACTTTATAATTTATCTCCTAACACATGGGTATTTGATACTGGTTGTGGAACTTACATTTGTAATATGTTGCAGGGGTTCAAAAGGAGTAGGCGACTGAAGGCAAACGAGGTAGTACTCCGGGTTCGAAACAGTGCAAGGGTTGCGGTGGATTCAATAGGAAACTTTGATTTATTACTACCTAATGGCTTGTATTTGACATTAACGAATGTTTATTATGTTCCTAGCTTGACTAGGAATATTATTTCGGTTGCTAAGTTGAGACAATGTGGATTTGATCTTTCCTTTATGAATGATGATATTTGTGTTTACAAAAACAATGTGTTCTATTTTGAGGCTAGGCCTTTAAATGGAATTTATGAAGTAAACCTTGATGAAAAGACTAACCATGGCTCTTTATACCACACTTTCACCAAGAGACCCAAATGTGATTTGAGTCAAATTTATCTATGGCATTGTCGCCTTGGGCATATAAACAAGAATCGCATATCCCAACTTCAAAAGAGTGGACTTTTGAAGGCAAATGAGAATGACTCATTTGATATATGTGAATCTTGTTTACATGGCAAGATGACTAAAGCTCCTTTCTCGGGAACCAATGAGAGGGCAAAGGACTTGTTAGGAATCATACATACGGATGTATGTGGTCCTTTCAAGCCAATGACTAGATATGGTGAAATATATTTCATCACCTTCACTGATGACTTTAGTTGTTATGGACTATGGTTATGTTTATTTAATTAAATATAAACATGAGGCGTTTGAAATGTTCAAAACGTTTCAAAGTGAAGTTGAAAATCAACTCAACAAAACAATTAAAGTTCTTCGTTCTGATAGAGGAGGTGAGTACTTAACTACAAACTTCATGGATCATCTTAAGAGTTGTGGAATTGTTTCACAACTTACTCCACCTGGAACACCACAACATAATGGTGTATCTGAAAGGCGGAACCGAACACTATTGGATATGGTTCGATCCATGATGAGTAGAAGTGCTCTACCTTTATCATTTTGGGATTATGCTTTACAAACAGCCGCTCGTCTCCTAAACATGGCACCTACCAAGAAGGTAGATAAAAAGCCTTATGAGATATGGCATGGAAGGGTTCCATCTCTATCCTATCTCAAGGTATGGGGTTGTGAAGCTTATGTTAGACAAGAAGCTTCAAACAAACTAGAACCCTGTTCAATCAAGTGTATCTTTGTAGGGTATCCGAAAGATTGTCTTGGATACTACTTCTACAATCCCAAAGAGAATAAGATATTTATTTTTCGAAAAGCTGAATTCCTAGAAAACAAGTTTCTGACGGAAGAGGCTAGTGGGAGGTTTGTGGAACTTGAAGAACTTCAGGAACCACAGCCTAATACATAAGAAATTGGATCTAGCATTCAACAAGAAATTGTTGAACCTGAACAAACAGTTGATCAGGAACAAATTGTAACACAAGATGTTCGCAGATCTGGTAGGGTTCGATATGAACCCGAAAGGTATGGTTACCTAATGATGGAAGAGGAATGTTATACGATAGATTCTGATGAACCCGTCAACTACCAGAGTGCAATGTCGGATCCTGAATCTGATAAATGGCTTGAAGCCATGAACACTGAGATGCAATCCATGCACGATAACCAAGTGTGGGACTTGGTTAATCTTCCCACCAATTGTAAGACTGTTGGGAACAAATGGGTTTTCAAGAAGAAAACCAACGTGGATGGAAATGTTCACACTTTTAAGGCTAGACTTGTCGCTAAAGGATACTCACAAACTCATGGTATAGACTATGATGAGACCTTTTCACCAGTGGCAATGATCAAGTCGATTAGGATACTTTTTGCCATAGCCGCATACTATGATTATGAGATATGGCAAATGGATGTCAAGACCGCTTTCCTTAATGGACACTTATTGGAAGATGTCTATATGGATCAACCTGAAGGTTTTATCGATCCCAAGCATCCAAACAAAGTGTGCAAGCTTAAGAGGTCCATCTATGGTTTGAAGCAAGCGTCTCGAACGTGGAACATCCGTTTTGATGAAAAGATTACAAATTTTGGATTCATCAAAAATGAGGATGACTCCTGTGTTTACAAGAAAGCTAGTGGGAGCATAGTCATATTCCTAGTATTGTATGTAGATGACATACTTTTATTTGGAAATGACATCCCAACCTTAAAAGGTGTCAAAGCGTTCCTTGAGAACTGTTTCTCAATGAAGGACTTAGGAGAAGCTGCTTATGTATTAGGCATAAAGATATATAGAGATAGATCTAAGAGACTTATTGGTCTAAGCCAAAGTGCATATATTGATAAAATCTTGAAAAGGTTCAAGATGCAAGACTCCAAAAGAGGATTCTTGCCAATACCGCATGGCACCATCCTATGCAAGTCTCAGTGCCCAAGCAATAGGACTGAACTTGAAAGGATGAAACATGTCCCATATGCTTCAGCAATTGGGTCCATCATGTATGCCATGTTATGCACTAGGCCCGACATCTCATGTGCCTTAAGCATGACTAGTAGATATCAACAGAACCCAGGTGAAGCCCACTGGACTGCTGTAAAGAACATTCTTAAGTACTTGAGAAGAACTAAAGATATGTTCTTAGTTTACGGTGGTTTGGAAGAAAGCTTAAAAGTAAAGGGTTACACTGACGCAAGCTTCCAAACAGATAGGGACGATTCGAGATCTCAATCTGGGTATGTGTTTATTTTAAATGGAGGAGCCGTGTCTTGGAAGAGTTCCAAACAAGAAGTGATTGCACAATCCACTACAGAATCAGAATATATTGCTGCTTCAGAAGCTGCTCAAGAAGCTGTCTGGATGAGAAAGTTCATTGAAGATCTAGGGGTTGTTCCTTCCATTCGGGACCCTATAGAAATCTTCTGTGACAATCTGGGTGCTATAGCTCAAGCAAAGGAACCTAGATCGCATCAAAAGACCAAACACATTCACCGAAGGTATAACTACATACGACATGAAGTTAAGAATGGTGAAATTAGTATTCACAAGGTTCATACAGATCAGAATTTGGCAGACCCATTCACGAAACCTTTACCCCAAGCTAAGCATGAAAGTCACGCTAAGGGTATAGGACTTCGTTTTTCTAAGGAATGGATTTGATTTGTGTTTAGTGTTTTATGAATATGAACTTATGTAAACAACAACAATTATGTAATATATGAAAGGTGATGTTTCATTCATAATTTTTTGTTTTAATATTAGCATGTTTAATCCTTGAATAATTTGATTATTCTAAATGTCCATAGTCGATCATAGTTGTGGGAGCAATTATGAAGTAAGACTAATATGAATTGGATTGGTTGACTTTTATGGGTAAAAGTAGCAAAAGGTTGCAACCAAATTCATAGGTACTTGTCTGTGAACAAGTATTGGACTTGACCCGTTTCAAGATCACTTCATGGATCATTATCATAAGTGATTCTTGAACAAAGGTATTATCATTGTATCCGTAGACCTGAGATACATATTTGGTACTCAAGTGTAGAGAGTGCTGTCCTTTGATATGGTTCACCGTTGTTCTTGAAATATAGACAACCATACAGACCATACTCAAGTATAGTACTGACTACATGAGGGGCATATGTAGTCAAGACGGGATTTGTTCCTCTTATGTGTTGAGAGTTAGACATCTAAGGCGCCTGATTGAAAGTTGAACATAAAATGAGAATGATTAAGATCCATGTCTCATGTTCAACATGATGTCTGTGACAAAGGGATAATTGATAGATAATCTTCTACATCAATTAGAGCCTCGTGCTTTTGAGGAATTGGATGTTGTTGAATGGCATTTTGTCATGTGTTATTGGGGGCAGTGAAATGTTGCTAGACGTTTACCACTGTCGGTATCATTCTATGATGCAACCTTGTGCAAGTGGGAGATTGTTAGTTCTATATGCCCAAGGATGATCATAAAATGATATTACTAATAATACATGACCCTATAGGGTCACACCAATAACAAGTTAGACACCAATTTGATCATTTGATACAATGAATTTGATTTATCGTCAAATGATATAAAACTTGCAATTCATTCAGAGAATTATTACTTTATGGAAATTAATAATTACTCTAAGTTATGATTCATATGAGATGAATTAATATGAGTTTAAATATGATCATTTATATCATTTAATTGTTAAATGATTTAAATGATAAGTATCTAACCCTTTTCTTATTTTAAGTGTTAAAATGAATTTCACATGTGTGTATAAATGTATGAATATTTATATTTTATGAAAATATATGTATTTGAATACATATAATACATTATAAAAGATATATATATATATATATATATATATATATATATATATATATATATATAAACATATATATATATATATATAATTATATATGTTAGTTATAAGTATATATATATATATATATATATATATATATATATATATATGTGTGAATAAATAAAAGGATTAGTTTTGGAAATGAAGTTTTATTATTTATAAAAACTTTTGACACTTTTTTATAAATAATAAAGCATGGGAATCTCTCCTTTTGACCCTAGATGGCCGGCCCCCTCATGTTCCTCCCAAGGTGCATGAGTTTGAACATTAAAAGTATACAAGATGCTTTGTGTCTCCAAGAATTGACTAGGTTCTTTTGTTTAAAATAACTCTTCATATTCAACATTTGTAACTAACAATTCTCGGCCATTTTGGGAGAGAGAGACCATCCTTTTCATGCTCCAAATACCAGCCAAGAACACCCCTTTGGTCCATGCAAAAATCGTTTTTATGCTCAAAGATTAAAGGTGTTCTTATTGCAAGTTATCAAGACTAGCATCAAAGGTGTTCAAGCTTGTGGTGGACTAAGCTATAGAGGGATTCTTCCTTGATTCCTAGCCTTCATAAACTCGTGATATCAAGCTCTAGAAGAAAGGTTATAATCTTGAACTTAATCTATGCTTCTTCTTCATCTTATCTCTACATGCATGTAGCATGATCCTCTTGAAGTGAAATTCGTGTTCATGATTTTATGCTTCCGTTGCAACTTGTAGTTTTTGAAACTCATAACATGAACATGGATTTCCATCACTTATCTCTACCTGACTATCAACATTATCTGTAAAATAAATTGGCGAAGCATCGTCGTACTCCCGCGGTTGGAAGTGCGACACAACCGACTGCCCAATCGGTTGAGCAAAGTACAAGGGAGGAATGAAATTACCATCCTTATATAGCTTGTTGTTGTAATATCTCTGCCCTTGTTGTTGATGTTGTTGTTGTTGTTGCTGTCTCGAAGCTCCCTGACCTCGGTTCCATTGCTAGTTCTGATTAACAAGGTTTTTTTGGCATCAAACCCTCATCTTCATCATCATAGACTTTCTCTCCAGCTTGATATTGGTATTGTTGCTGTTGTGGCTATATTTGTGGTTGTGGTTGAAAAGGTGATTGAGGTTTATAAATGGGTGGTTGTTGTTGTGGCGGTGGTTGAGAAACTTGCACAGGCTGACGTGGACACGGGGCACCATCGTGGGTCGGCACTTGACAACACCTAGTAATATCAAGTATTTTAGTCGTTGTTGTGCCCTATTCTTGGTGAATTTATATCATATATGCTGTGGTATTCTCACTTTTTGTGTTAGTGCTTGTTTGGAAAGAAATGATGTAAACAGGGGCTAAAAGCGTACAAAATGGAAGAAGTTTGAGGAAAAAGACAAATCAGGCGAATTAGCACGCGCGTCATGGATGTGTATGAAGGCACGACGCCTTGCGTCATCATCGAGGCGGTGTAGAAGATTCAAATGCCGAAAAAACGAGGATCAACTAGTACGCGCGCCGCGGAATCCATATGCGCGCGGCGCGGTCTTTTATTTTTCCAAACTATAAATAGAGGGTTTTAGGTCGAAATCAGTAGCCAAGACCTGGCATAGGAAAGACCGCCAAGGCTTCTTTGACTCCGAGTTTCAAGTTTCAGTCGACCATTATTGGTATTTATGTTTTTCTCTTTTAATTTCAAAGTAGTTTAGTAGTTTTGGTAGCTTTGGCTAGTGTTATTGGGTGTGACAACCATTGGCATTAGTTTTTAATTTCTGAAAAGTTTATGTTTTCTGTTTTGGAACAAGTTAGATCTGAGTTTTTAATAGTTAATCATTCGGTTAGTGTTAATTGCTCTTTTTAGGGTTTTTATGCTTTTGAATGAATTTTGGATGTTTGATTGTGTTGGATTGATCTTGTGTTTCTGAATTTAGATTATACTTTCTGATTTCAGTAAACATTTTTAGTTTAGAACTTTAATTGGATTGGTTAATGTTAAAGTTAGTATTTGGATTTATTGGATTTTGAGATTGTTTTTGGTAAAAGACGGAAACTAGATCCTCTGGCTGTCGAGTGACACTACAGTTGGTAATCTGTTGCCTACCTTGACCATGTAACTCCTGTGGATCCACCCTAACTATCGCTATACTAGTGTGTGTTAGGTTATTTTTACTATTTTTGACCGCACGACGACCTAGGCGTGTCAAATTTTGGCGCCGTTGCCGGGGAGTTGTGCGCTTAGGATAGGCGATCAGTAGGGTTGTTTCTTTTGATGTTTAATTTTAGTTTTTGATTTTTGTATGTGTACGTCTTCATAATGGGCTATTACATGTACCCGGATCAGTATAAGTATTATGAAAATCGGCCGACACCTATTACGAGGATGATTGCTATAATGGATCATTCGATGACAATAGATGGCGGACCGAGGAGTCATCTCAACCTGAAAATTCTGTGACTTGGGCCCAAATCTTGGAACTCATGGTTAATACCTACCAAGTGCCGAAGGATCAGGCTGATGCTCTTGAAAGCTTGCAAGTTTCATTAGATAAGTTTGAGGAAAGTATGAAATGTTCACCACTATCGCCAGAACCTGAGGCGAGTGATTTTTATACCAATGATGTGGTGTGTGAACCTGCATCACCTGAATATGTGATGGAAGGTCATGCACCTTGGGAAAATCAAGAGACCATTGAGAGGGTCGAAAATGTTGTTGAGCAAGAGTTTGTATGTGACAATGCTACCTTTGACTCAACAGCTTTTGATGTTTTTGAAAATGTTGATAATGTCGAGCTGGTGATGAGTGAATGCATACCATCACCAGACAATTTGGTTGATGAGGATGTTGAGGAGGAGGCTGTAAGTGACAGTACAGACCTCAGCCCAACAATTCCTGAAATTTTTTAAAATTTTGAGCATTTTGAAAGTGAGGATCTGGTGATGAGTGAATTTGTACCTTCACCAGATCAAACCAGTCGCTCACTCTTGGTACCGATCCACCTGTTGGACGATGATCAAGAAGATGATCCGACGAGTTGGTCTTTGAACATAATAAACATGATTTTATCGCTACTCATGATCCATTCATGAATGGAAAATTAGATGTGATCAATACCATCGATGAGGATATATGGAAGCATCCTGATATGTTGCCTTCCAATCCCATTCGATTGGAAAACCTTTGTTGGTACTGCAAGCCAAAATTGCAAACTGAAGGTAGCACGCGAGACGCAAGCAAAATGAAATCTGCAAAACAATTACTGGGAGAGGCACTGGGCGCGCTTTACGTTGAGCCAGTGATGTTGAAGAGACACCGAAGGAAGGACCGAGCTTGGAGGTTTAAAGCAACTTCTAAACATTTATGCGAAATAATCAGGAAACGACAACCGGGCAGCAGCAGAGGAACCAGCAAACCATTTGACCTGGGGAAATCGGAGTATGGAATCAGCGAGGGGACGGTGGCGACTGAAATTCAGTGGAGTCAAATGGTGTACGACCCACCGTAGCCGCAGAAAGACAGTCCAGCTAAAAGACCGAACAAAGAAGCGCTTTCGGGAGGCAACCCGGCATTTCGATAAGTATTTTTAATTTTTGCTTTTTAGTTTTTAGTTTTTATTTTGTCAAAATATCACTTGGAATTTTTTTTTTCAAAATGCCTTGGCATAACTCGAGTGTGGGGTGGGCGAACGGGTTTTAAAATTACGGAAAAATCGCGAAAAAATGGAAAAATACATGTTAGCGCCACTAATTTTTAATATTAGTGACGCTAACCCTTGGTTAACATGTTGTCAACCCTCCTCCACCCTCTCGTCGCTAATCTTGAACCCCCTCCCCCTCTTTGTTGCGTCTGTCGAGCCGAGCACACCCAAGACCCACCGATTTTCCATTTTTCGTGAAATTGATCCAACCAATCTGCAATTAAGCATCCAAGGTATGTATCTCAACTTTCCCTTTCATGATTTCACGCAAAGGTATCTCGTTTTTGGGGTTTTTGAGTCGAATTTGGGGTTTCAGGTTTCGCACCCTTTACCCCCGATTCGAGCTATTTGTGGTTCGTTTTTCATGAAATCGGACATTAGGGTTTGTTAGTCGGACCTTTAGCAACCTGTTGGTACAATCAATTGAGAAAAACAAGTCGGATTTGAGCATTGAGAAATTAGGGTCCGTTTTTGGGGTTTTCGGAAAACCGACCCCTTCAACCTCAAATCGATGATTTTCTGGTTTTTTTCGACACATTACCACCTAGGGTTTCTTAATCGTTGTCTTAGCTACCTATTGATGCATTCAATTTGATGAAAACAACAAAAATTTCAGAAATTTGTGAATTAGGGTCGAAATTAGGGTTCTTCGGGTTTTTGCTCGATTTGGAGGATTTGTTGCTTGTTTTTCTGAAAATTGACAGAGGGCTTTTGTTAGTGGTTAGTTTAGGATGCTATTGGTATGTTCAATTTGATAAAAACTTGTCAGAATCGAAAATCAAGAAATCTAGGGTTCATAATCGGGGGTTTTTGACCCAAATGAGCAATTAGGGCAATTTTAGTTGTTTTTCTGAAATTAAACTTAGGGCTTTTGTTAGTCTCTAGTTTAGGAACACATTGGTGCAATCAATTTGAAAAACGGACTAAAATTGAAAAATCGAAAAATCTAGGGCTGCGTTCATTAATAGCGGGGCTGATTTTTTATTAGCAACGCTATTGTTGTCAAGGTCCAATTATGTAACTTATCTCTCACATATACACTGGGTCTTGTGATTGATTAATCTTTGCAGATGGAACGGCGTACGAGACCCGTTGTTGAAGTTGGTCGACTACCACTACACCGGTTTGTAGAGTTCACAGAGGGATCAACGAGGACCAAGGAGGCTATGAGACGACTACCAATGCTAGTTGGCCGAGAGATTGAGGTCGCACCGTCATTGGATAGGACACTCGCCGCAGCATCAGGCATCACAGCTCGTCTGGAGCAGTACCTGGTCCGCACCTGGAACAGTGCCGATGGAGAGCGTAATTTTACATGTCGTGGTTGGGATCGTCTCATCGCGGCAAACGAGACATACTACCGGGAGATCATTCTGGAGTTCTTGGGTACATGTGATTGGGGAGTACGCAATGATGATCTATATCAGCAGACAGTCCGATTCCGATTGGGAGGTATATGGAGGGAGTGCACTGTGGTAGAGCTTGCACGACGAGCAGGTATTTACATCGAGGAGGAGACAGCCGATCCACACTTCCTGCCGTTCTTAGCAGCATGCACCATCCGCCGAGACAAGGGTGTGACAGAAGCAGCCATCTGGGCTGAGATCAGCGACATTGCATTCAGCACAGCCGCCATTGCTAGTACCATACGATCGCCGATCCACCGCCTGTTACATAGGATTGTCACTTGCACCCTTCGACAGCGTTAGGGTGGATCCCCGGCCAGTCCTTTGGTCGGCGGGCATTACATCACCCGCATAGCCGAATCCTACCAGCTGCCGACGCCAGAGGTTACGAGAGAGATGACTCAGTACCCTCCGAGGCCGATGGGGGCCTCATATCTACGGGCGATGGGCGTGATCACACGGTTGGCGGTGGGCTACATTTTGGTCAGTAAGCCTCAGCCAGGTTCAGGATGTTGACATGGACGCTGAGATAGAGGGAGCCGAGGTTCCAGTTGTACAGCTAGAGGTTCCCGCTTCATGACGACGACGGAGGAGAGAGACACCACAGACTCAGCGAGATCAGGAGCCTGCGGGCAGGGAGGATGTAACACCCTAGTTTTTTTTCAATGTTAAACATTATCATATTATCCTAAACACATATTGTTGGTACCAACTCTTTCGTGCGGGCCGGTTCCCCGAAGGGTTGTCCCCGGTACCTCCGTCGTTGGCCCTTCACCAAAAGGTTCATCGGGACCAACCAACCGAACCACTTCTCCCCTAAGGTCCTTCATGGTCAGTTACATTACATACAACATAATTCATATCACATCTTTTTATTAAAAGAACATAAACATGCATTCACACAAATATACACATTACATGCACGGTTAACATAATAAGCGAGTTAGTGTAACTCATCTGATACCGAACGTCTGAACAATTCCACAAGTAAGAGCCACGAGGAACACTCACTGATCAACCTACATCATTATCAATATCCACTATTTACGTTGTAGTGCAATTCGCTACTTACTAATACATATGTGCGTATTGCGTTATATTCTCCTTTTTAGCAGCTACCTATTAGCCTTTACATTCATTGTGGTCCAAGTTCTACATTAGGTATTATGACATGTTTTTAACAACTTATAAATGTTTCTTTTATGCCAAAATACCGAACTCATCAAGTCATAACGTATTAAGAACTTAAAACATGATTTTCATGAATTTTCTCAATTAGGTCACAATATAAAATGTGACGTAACATTTATTCATAATTCATCACTACTTCATTTAGGTCACAATATATAATGTGACGTAATATTTATTCATAATTCATCACTACTTCATTTATCTTGAATGTAATTAAATTCTATTCGGTAACCTAATTGATAAATAAATCAACCGATAATTCAATTAGTTATCTCATAATTTAATTTGTTAGCCATCTAAAATATTTGTATTCCATTCCACCAAATCTTAACCCAAATGGTTAGTAGATAAGGGGAAGGTTAAAATGAGAACGATTAAAAGGTTGAGAATGCGAGAATGATTCTGGACCACTCATTTTATAGGGATATTATAGTAACTTAACAATATGTCTAATTAATTAAAAAACCTAAATAATTATGTTTCCCTATAATCAAGAGATTAAATTATTTACTTTCCATGATTATAGAGATTATGATTGTTGTTACCTAAAATAAATGAATTAATTGATTTTTTTGTTATTCTATTAATGGAAGATAAAAAATATTTTTATTAATTGTTTTGTCAAAATTTAAAATTTTAATAATTTCTTCTTTCTTTTGCACGGTTTCAATCATAAATGAATACAAAAAAATATATTTTAATAATTTTAGTGATTTAATTTTTTAACAATATTTTTATAGAGATTATACAAAATTCTTTTGTAATCATCAATGAATAAAATATACATAAAAATAAACTTTTTGAGAATTTTTAAAAATTATATTGTATATGATTATGTTAATCATGAATGATTACACGTACCAATAAATACTAATTTAGCTGTAATCACAAATGAATAAAACAAATATGAAAATATTCAATTCATTAGTAATCATTAAAACAATGTTGCAGTCTTGATAATTATTCTTGCTTTGATTTTTCTTGTTGCTGCCATCACACACAAAAGAAAGAAGGGCACTCATGATGATTATTATTATTGATTTCACACCTGTAAAATCAAGTTCAAGCACATTCAAAATAAAAACAACTCATAAATTATAATGTTATGTATATGCATATGACTGATGATTACAAATGATAATAGAAAGTAGAAGTTACAGTGTTAATCATCAATGATTAACACCGTTCATCATCAGTGATTTATACTTGGACACTTAATAAAAAAAACATATATAATCATTGATGAACACTGTAACAAACACATTTTATTTAAGTTTTTATTCGAATACTAATCATCGATGATTAACACTGTAACAAAAACACTAACACTTGTTAATTAACATGTGTTAATCATCAATGATCAACATATGTTAATCATGTATGATTAAATAATACAATAAAACATTTTTGTAATAACTCATACGTAATATGACTAACTACACGATAAAGTTATAAATTTCACAAACATGGTTCTCATTTTAGAATAACAATAATAATTTCAGCCACAAAAAGATCGAACTTGACATACTTAATCAACTTTTAAATTAATAATATTATACGATACATAAACCTAACGAGATTTGTCAATTAATTTACATAATAACAATAACAATATTCGCAAATTCATTAACTTATTGAATTCATAAACATACGACGTGATGTTTAGGCCCCGTTTAGAACCAATTAGGAAAAAGTTGATAATTTTGTTTTAAATTCCTCATTTTGACGAATCTAAATTTTGAGCAGAAGAATTTTTATTTGGTTTTAAGTCAAACTTGGGGACTAAAGTACATTATGTGTAGAAAATTCACTGTGCATCTGATCCAATTAAAACAACTTTTAACTAGAAAGGTTTAATTCTATGTACAGGAAATGGGGAAAATAATTTGAGAATCTTATCTTTTATGGGTTATCAAGAAAATCATAAGCAAAAAAATACCCATATGATGCATTCTTTAAAAAATTTTATAGCACAATAGATGGATAAAAGCTTGCACACAAGCACCAACCGAGAAACCTTTGCTTTTGTCTTTACGTTCATCAACGCCAAAAAAGAAACAATCGGTAGCTTCTCTCCAAATTGCTTTGATTATTGGCGGTCTTCTCTCCAAATTGCTCTTGACGCTTCCATGGCTTGATCGTATATCTGAAATCGTGGTGGTGATCGGCTAGGGTTTTCGAGAAGGGAGGAGAGAGAGAGAGATATATAAATAAGGGGAAATTGAACTGAATAATAACTTCCTATTAGAATTACGTAAATTAAGGGATAATTAATTGAATAGATATACAAAATATCCATTATAACCTTACCAGCAGTTTACTATTTGCTTTTGAACACCTTCACTTTTAAATATTTACATAAATGGCACAATCATATCAGCCATTGATATCAGAATTTAAATGGCTGACATCTGTTCTCACATTCTCAACTTTTTTAGTGTTCTCATTTTATTCTAAGTAGATAAATGTAAAATAGTCCGATTGAATCTAACCCAAAAGGAAGGATTAAAGTCTAGTCCAAAAATTGGAGAAATACCTAGTTGGAGGAAGTGGAGCCGGGTACCCCTTTACAGCCTCCACCCTTCTAATCCACCGGCAGCCGCAACCAGCACATCGTCAGCCACAAGCTCCTTCTCGCTTGTCTCTTTTGCTTCTTTCGCGTTCTAGCACCGCCTCCACTGCCAGCCGTCACTGCCGGCCGCCACTGTCCCTCCGATCGTAACCATTTCAACCCGACAGCAAGGTAGCTACCTTGCACCATTTTCCTGTCTCTCTAGCGTCTGATAAACCGAACCAGTCAGCCACCGCCGACTTCCTCTTTCATGTGCAGTCGCAAACAACCACCGGCCCAAAGCCGGCCACCACCATATTCGTCCCTGTGAAGCACCGTAGACCCGAAAGCCCTCATCGCTACTGTCTCACGCGTCTAACTCTCTTCTCTCGCGATTTGATTAAGAAAAGAAACAGGAGCAGGAGTCTTGAACGGAGTTTTAATCGACTAGTTTTAATTCAATATTTAATGGGGGTTAATTGAGTTAGGGCTGCCATAGACGAGTCGGTTCCCTTTCTTCCCGATGGCTTGCATGAGACCTCCTAACAATTTCAGTTCAGTCCTCATAGTTTCCAATATTGTCACATTAAACCTTAAGACAAATAGCTAAATAAGTTAACTTGCATATCTTGTCATATTAGCCCCCCCCCCCCCCCCCCCCCCCCCTCCCTCATAGTTCTATTCCTTTTTATGTCCCTAAATAATCTCTTGGAATCAAAATTTAAATAAACAATTGAATTAATAATACTAAAATAAAAATAGGGTATTACAACTCTCCCCCACTTAAATTAATTTGGTCCTCGAAATTATTGGTTTGTTATTCTGCCTTTGGCTCACTAGGTTGTGCATTATCTGACTTACCCTCGGACAAATGTCTTATATTTCCTCTTAGTTGTTTCACGTACGAAGATTTCCAGATATGGGCATCAACCAAAATGTACCACCTATATGCATGCTACCGCAACGCACTGACGGTAGTCTTACATCCACATACATCCTCTACAATCTTACGTCAACTTGTCCTTCGTAAATTTGCATAGGATACTGGCATTCACAACCCGAATAACCTCTGCAGATGGGATTTTGCACTTTTCTCCTTATAATAGTTGTAAGGGATACATTGAAACTTGAGTCGTACTAATACTTTATGAATATCCTGGCGAGGAGGATACTGTTCCAACCACCATGAATCCTAGAACTCATGCCTACAGCATGTCCTCACGCGTATAAGAAACATTCTCATTCTATCTATTAGTTTGAGCTGAATAGCAAGTTATGCCCTGATCTTAAGAGACTTTCTCTAGAAAAAGACATGCACCTAGTTTCCTCCATGGAATCATTTAACTCGTACTTTTTTCTGGACACTCTTCATAACACAGTGTTCATCTAACTTTCCCAACGAGGAAACTCCCAAAGTCCCACTAGATGACACGTGAGTTAAACTGCTCCCTATATCTTATCTCTTTGGCTCAATTAGACAACATACTTCTCCTCCAACTTTGTATTCCTAACTTCCGTCTGGGGTCGCATATTCTCCACTCTAATTCGTCCTTAGAGGACTTCACATGCATCTATTGAGATTTACCTACCATATATATATGACAAGAAGTCTTTATCCAGTCATCCTTTCCAATGATCATAACTCCAATTGATTATGGTGAGCAAGCACTACGTTGCCTCCTTATGTTCTTAAAATAACTTATCTTTAATATGTTAGTTCCACACTTTCTGGGTGAAATTTTTGTCATTAGATGGGTTATTTAACATAAATCATTATTCAAAATCGTTATTATATTCAAAGCTCGAAAACATTTCGTTAAAAAGTACTTGTTACTTCACCTAACAAAATATTCATTCTGGTAAGATATACTTAAACTGTAACTCGTAATCACTTATACATTGTTTTTTTTTCATGAAAACTTTATATATTTGAGATTTTTGAATTTTTGACCCGTTGGATATAAATGTAACCCACAATACTTGACAAGTTTAAAAGCTTTGCTTTTATAGCTTGATACGACATCGATTGACTTGACAAAATTGTGAAAATATATACAATATTATGGTATCGTAATGAAAATAATTGAGTTAAAATCCCCTTTAGCATGATTTTATTACTATAAACATATTCGCAAAACGTAATGTGCCATAACATAATGTTACCTTGACATAAATATTGAAAATATCTTAGTTGAAAATTCGTCTACCTCTTATAATCTTCGAATAAAACTTTGTTTATACATAAAACCAATTTTAAAATTCATCATTGTAGTTCTTAAAGCTTAACTGATCATAACCTTTCCTTTGAAACATATTATCTCAAATCATACTTTAGACTATTCGTTTAATAAGTCGATACTATCAAAACATTTATTTTATTATACATCTTGTTATACATGTTATTATAAAATCTTTTCGAAACTTGTTATTTCGTTTTTTATCATTCCACTATTGAGGTCTAAGTGCTATCCCTGCCTTCTAAGCTTAAAGCCAATAATGTAGGATGTTCGCTTCATTTCCATGAGTCACTACTCACTTCTGACTCGACACTGAATCTAATAGCTCCATTGAACTCTAGGAAATTAGATGTCTCTAATGGTGCTAGCCTCACCTGTTCTTGCCCCCAGCTTACATGCCTTACAATTCTCATACAATATGTTGCATATTTCTAGGCCTTACCATCACTAAACCTTGCAACGATTATCTCTATGACTTCTTACCTTTGGCATGCCCGAGTGTACTAAAAACTAGAGTTTTACCCCTTTCCTTGCGCTTCTTCATCCCCTCTTGGTTTATCCACTGTCTCTACTTAGGTTCTTAGACCCAACTTAGGTCATGCTTCCCTTCACACGCTTATCATCCGAGCACTTTCTTTCTTCTACATTGTCGTGTTCTTGTATGACCAATAACATTCGTCTTACTCTTCTTCATGATACCAATTCTACTCCAAGGGTTTCACTCCTTGTAATCCTGGATTGAACTCTTCTGTCTACGGTTGCATCAACCAACTCGGACACACCCTTTTGCCTTGTCCTTCCTTCACCATGGATGATGAGTTCTCCCCACTTGGGTTCAAACCCGATCCAATCGTGGTTCACTTTCAATCATATCATGATATTGTCTGCTTGACGATCAACGATCAACTTCGCACCCCATCATCTATAATCTCTACAGCTAGAGTATCATCTAGAACTGCTTCTAGTACTGTCCTAGTTCCCTCAGTATTAGCTTGAAAACTTCCTACGCCATCGAGTCTTTGTCTCCTTTACTACTCTTCCTACACGTATATGTGCCAGGAACTATAATTGTTCCCCCTCCCTACACGTAGTCTGTCCTATTTGTTGTCTTTTTCGCCCATTCAGTCGTCCAAATGATGAATTCTTCATTGCTTCATTTCTTGCCTACAACCTCTGTCCTCTGTACTGTAGATGAATTCTTCATTGCTTCATCATTGGACTGCTCGTGTAACTTTTCATCGTATCGGCAACCTAGCCTATCATTGAAGTGTTGAGGATAGGGCAACTCCAAGTCCAGCTATTTCTGCTACATTCATCTACGTTATTTCATCTATTATTTTTCATAACCACTTATTATCAATAAGTACATGAAGCATTGAACATGCTAGTACTACAACACAGGTAGGACACGTCGGTCTCTATTAAGCAATTTATATCTCCTAGCATGTTTTACTTCTACGCATTACCCATGGCTTGATTTATAGAAAACCTTATGATTGTGCCAAGTCACAGTGGGTACCATGTGTCAGTAGTGATACGCGCGCCATAACACTGCTTACACACTATACGCACATAGTCTTGACTTCACCACCAGTTTCCGATTCACAAGTTTGGGCAGGTATCTGAAAGGTTTTCTGCAACTATGAACTAAAATTCCTAAGTTCACATGTAACCTATATATATCTATGTTTTCTTCTAGTTAAACATATAACAAATCCTAAAAGGCCCACAAAATATAAACTAAAAGAAAAGATTAAGAAAAAACCAACCTTTAGTGAAACTTGGAAGCAAAGCAATAGAAATCTCTTGCCTCAAATGCAGTCACACCCTAGCTGGATTCTTGGCCGAAAATCCTTCAGAGAGAGAGAGTCAAAATCGTGGGTTTAGGGTTTGTGAGCCTCCCTATTTATAGGCTTCAAGCAGATGACCAGATAAACATTTAGAGATAACCCTTTTGAATTTAAACCAAAATAAACTATTATCTTATTAATTCAAATCCTTTTATCCTCCTTATTAAAATCGAAAATATATATGTTTCCATATATAATTTTCGCTGGTCACACACTTACTCAAACTGTCACTTACTCAACTATTGAATAATTACAGTTTTTGTCCATACACCTTTAATTAATTAATTTAACCATCAAATTAATTCCAATTAATTCCAGAAAAATTTCTAATTAATTATTATAGTTTCTAATTAATATATTATCACTTAAATATATTAATAAACTATTTATTTAATTTCTATTGATTTATTAATCACATAATAAATCAACCTTTCTCTATACCGGACTTTCTATCAATCCTCCAACTATGAGGGCAACCCAAATGGACTATGCTACTATTAATTAGATAAATACTAATTATTAGTCATGGCTTAGACACCTAATCCAACAGTCTCCCACTTGGATAAGTCTATGACTAAAATTACCAATTTAACCTCTAATTAATTAGCAACTATAGCTTCCTAGAAACCGCTGCCGAACTCTGACCTAGTCAGTTCTGTCCAATGATAAGTGATCAGATGATCCTCCGTCCAACAAGATATTTTTCAGACTCAGAACATGGATTAAGATCAATCCTGGTCTGATATTCTGTTTCCCCATTTCTGATTTGCATATGACTTTAAGACGACAAATTGATCATATCAATTTAGTCTTGGTTGGCCAACCCTTTCAGTCAACTTCAAAATCATCGAGAGGCCTACAGATATCTGTTTTCCCGACAGGGTCAAGGGACGAATAAGTTTTGACTCATATACTTATGTCCTTTACTAGTCAAATCATTCACAACAACATGTTTTATAACATTGTGTTACCGATGCGTTTTCGCATTGTCAATGAACAACCGCTTGGTAAAACATAACTCATATGTCTCTACTTAAAGATCAAAATATATTATCGTCTCAACATTGCTTATGATGAAATCCATGAAGCAATCTATTGAGCGTGGGTTTATCCAATACTTAAATCCCTATTTCTAAGTACTCATGAATATTGTAGCAATCTTATTGCTATGTCTAACTCATTAGACAATCTACAAAACTATTCATGACAGTCTTCATTCATAGTTACTCCCTAAAAAGTATGAGCGACTGTGGACATTTAAATAATAATTAAATTACTCAGGAAGTAAACATGCAAAATTGAAACACAATGATAAATAATCAACAAAGGTAGTATCAAATACTCATGAACAAAACTATATTATTAATTCACCAAAGTCAATTACATTTATATTGTAACAAGTTTCAAATCCTATCTAATTACAAAAACTAATATCATCTGTTAATCCTATGCGCCGTGCATGCTGATTGTGCTTAACCCTACTCAGAGCCTTTGTCAAGGGGTCTGCAGGATTATCTTCTGATGATACCCTCTTCACTATGAGGTGACCTTCTTCTACCCAATGTCTTATGTAGTGGTACTTTCTGTCGATGTGTCTGGACTTTCCATGATCTCTCGGTTCCTTTGTCAAAGCAACCGTTCCTTCGTTATCACAGAACAGTTCCATGGGCTCCTGAATACTCGGGACTACTCCAAGGTCACCGATAAAGTTCTTCAGGCAAGCTGCTTCCTTTGCCGCTTCACTCGCTGCGATGTACTCTGATTCGCACGTTGAATCACCCACCGTCTCTTGCTTGGAACTTTTCCAAGTCACTGCTCCCCCATTTAACAGGAATACCCAGCCTGACTGAGACCGACCGTTGTCTCTATCTTTCTGAAAGCTGGCATCAGTATACCCGTCAACTCTCAAGGTATCACTGCCACCAAGGACTAAAACAAAGTTCTTCGTCCTTCGCAGATACTTGAGTATGTTTTTGACTGCTGTCCAATGTGCCCTAATAGGGTTTCCCTTGTATCGACTGACCATGCTTAAGGCAAAAGCCACGTCGGGACGAGTACACGTCATGGCGTACATGATCGACCCCACAGCCGAAGCGTAAGGTACCCGACTCATGTCCGCAATTTCCTCGTCTGTACTTGGACTCTGAGTCTTACTCAGCTTAGCATTACTTTGCATTGGTAGCTCTCTCTTCTTGGAATTTTCCATACTAAATCTTTTCAGTACCTTTTCCAAGTATGTACTGTGACTAAGTCCAATTAGTCTCTTCTTCCTATCTCTCAATATTCGTATCCCAAGAATATAGGCTGCCTCTCCTAGGTCTTTCATGGCGAAACACTTCCCGAGCCAAGACTTGACATCTTGTAAAGTCGGAACGTCGTTTCCCATGAGCAGTATGTCATCTACATACAACACCAGGAAAGTGACTATACTCCCACTAGCTTTGACATATACGCAAGACTCATCCTCGCTCCTAGAGAAACCAAATTCTTTGACTTTCTCGTGGAAACAAAGATTCCAGCTGCGAGAAGCTTGTTTTAATCCATAGATGATTTCTCAAGCTTACACACTTTGTCAGGATACTTTGCATCAATAAAACCCTCTGGCTGATTCATGTAAACATCCTCAGTCAACTTCCCATTAAGGAAAGCGGTTTTGACGTCCATCTGCCAAATTTCATAGTCATGAAATGCAGCTATGGCCAGCATAATCCTAATTCACTTTATATTAGCCACTGGTGAGTAGGTCTCGTCATAGTCAATCCATGGGGTTTGAGTAAAGCCCTTCGCAACCAGTCTTGCTTTGAAAGTGTGTACTTTTCCGTCCATGTCGGTCTTCTTCTTGAAGATCCACTTGCACCCGACTGTCTTTCGACCCGGTACATTGTCAACCAAGTTCCAAACTTGATTGTCATACATGGACTTGATCTCGCTGTCCATTGCCTCTTTCCACTTAGCAGACTCAGGGCCCGCCACCGCTTCCCGGTAGTTAGCAGGTTCATCCAAATTTATCAGTGTCCTATCACTGACAAATGTATCTCCATCCGTAGTTATATGGAATCCATAAAACTCGGGTGGCATGCTAACTCTACTAGAGCGTCTAAGAGGTAAGGATATGTCAATCGGACCAACAGGAACTTCTTCCTCTAGTTGGTTGCTAGTTTCTCCTAAGGTTGCATTATCGGGTAACTCTTGAATTTCTTCAAGGTCAATGGTACTCCCACTATCCTCTTTGAATATGAGTTCTCTCTCTCGAAAGACTCCCCGTCTCGCTACAAAGACCACGTCCTTGCTCGGTCTGTAGAATAGGTATCCAAAGGACTGTTTGGGATATCCAATGAAAAAACATTTCTCGCTTCTCTCTGCGAGTTTATCGTGAGTCTCTCGTCTAACGAAAGCCTCAGAACCCCAGACTTTGATATGCGCTAACAATGGAACTTTCCCCGTCCACATCTCATGAGGTGTTTTAGCAACCTTCTTAGTAGGGACAAGATTGAGGATGTGGGCGGCAGTCTCTAAGGCATACCCCCAGAAGTGAATGGGAAGTGAAGCTCGACTCATCATGGAACGAACCATGTCTAACAAGGTTCGGTTACGTCTCTTGGCAACACCATTCAACTGTGGTGTCCGAGGAGGCGATAACTGTGAAACTATTCCACATTCCTTCAGATAGTCTAGGAACTCGATACTAAGATACTCTCCACCTCTATCGGACCTAAGCATCTTTATCTTCCTGCCCAATTGATTCACATCTTCATTTTTTTAACTCTTTGAACTTTTCAAAGGTGTCTGACTTGTGTTTGATTAAATAGATATACCCGTATCTACTAAAATCGTCAGTGAAGGTCACGTAGAACCGTGTGCCGTCTTTTGTGGTAGATCTGAAGGGACCACACACATCTGTGTGTATGATGTCCAAAAGACCTTCACCTCTTTCAAAGGAACCCTTGAAAGGTGATTTTGTCATCTTCCCCAAAAGACAAGATTCGCATACATCATCCGATTTGAGGTCGAATGATTCCAACACTCCATCCTTTTGGAATTGGGCGATGCGTTTCTTGTTAATGTGCCCAAGACGACAGTGCCACAAGCACGCCTTTTCTACACCACTAGAATAATCAATAAAGTTTACACTATGACCTAAATTGTCTACACATTGCACAGTTTCACACACACCATCACAAGGTAAAGCAGTAAATACAGAAATGCCATTTTGAAAAACAGAGATAGAACCATTACTATTATCAAATGAAAACTGTAAACCTTGTCTGAATGATGCATGAAACGAAATAACATTCCTTGCCATTTCTAGCGAATAGCAACAATTAAAGATTTCTAAACAAACACCACTACTGAGCACTAAACTATAAGTCCCGATCTTGGTCACAGGCGACGATCTCCTATTCCCCATGATTAGGTTGAGTCTACCGTGGTCCACCTCCTTGCTTCCCCTTAGGCCCTGTAAATCAGAACAAATGTGAAAACCACATCCTGTATCAAGGACCCAAGAAATGGAAGATGGTGAGTTCTTAGAGATAGTGTATATACTTGCTGAAGATGGCTTGACTTTGCCATCCTTCAAGTCTTGCAAGTATGTTGGGAAGCTTCTCTTCCAATGGCCCCTTGCTTTGCAACAGAAGCATTCAGCTTCCTTAGGGTTGAAATTATGAGGAATGCTAGAAGTCTTGGGTTTTGTCCCACTACCGGATGACCCAACATGGACATTTTCCCTCCAATTCTGCTTAGGAGGGCCTTTTCTCTTCTTCCCCTTTCCACCAGTAATGGCCAGGGAGACTTCATTAGCTGCGGGTACACTCTTACCCTTCATTCCGTCCTCACCGATGCGGAGCATGCAATGCAGTTCGGCCAAAGTGGCCTGAGAGTTGTTTAGATGATACGCCAGCGTGAACTGGTCATATGAACTAAGCAGAGAATTTAGCACTATGTCTACAGCCAAATCCTCGTGAACTGGCATCTCAAGCTTCCTAAGCCTTTCCACGTATCCTTGCATCCTCTACACGTGGTTGCAGATGGACTCTCCATCCTTTGGCTTTGCATTGGTGAAGGCTTTGACTACCTCGTGCCTCTCTATACGCTCCTGCTTGCGGAACGTTTCCGCCAGCTCTTTGTGCATTTCATAGGGCCAGTAGTCTTCATATATTCTTTGCAATTCCGGGTTCATTGTGGCTATCATGATGCAAGCCACTTTGGTTGCATCATCAGAATGTTTTGAGTATTGAGCGATTTCTTCGGGAGTAGCATTATCAGGGTCAATTTCAACTAGCTCGGTTTCCAGAACATACTCTTTATGTTCAAACCTTAGAGCCATCTTGATGTTACAGATCCAGTCATTATAGTTAGTACCGTCCAACGTAACTTTGGAGCATAATGACAAGATAGAGGTAACATTGGAGTTTGATTGGGGGGCGGTTTGATCAGCAGAAGACATCTATAAAAGAATATAGTTTTAATTAGATATTAATAATAATCCTTATAATAACCCAATAATAATTATAAGGCTAGGATCCTACAACAACAATTTACAATCTCGAAGAGGGATGCCGTAATCAATATTGTAAATTTTATAAGGTAGGCGAATGACGATTCAGCCAATTCCACCGCGGAAAGATAATCATATTAAAATGGAATTCCTAGATTCTTTGAGATTTATTGAACTGTTCAATAGCATGTTTTAATCTCGGATGTGCCCCACTGTTTGTGACTGGGATACCGAGGATCACAAACCGGGTGTGAATAACCATGCAAATTCACTTGGTACTCTCGGGGTCAGTTGTTATCTCTAATTGATGTGCCGGTAAACCACACACGCTCCATCAACAATGACAACACCCGAGAAACCCATTGCAACTCTTTATGAACCTCAATTGGCGTGCCGGTAAACCACACACGCTCCACCAATGTTTCATAAAGTACAATGTGCAATTTCATGGGTTAGCACCAATTCACATTTTTCCTAAAGTAATTAGATTGGGATTTTATTAAGTGTGCTAGTACTTTGAATCATTATACTTTTAGTGATTATTAGGCGGTCCTATCAAACCTGTTCGGCTAACGACCCTCCACTGATCAGGCGAGCGGTGGGCGAGAGTGTTCACCCATTAGACCGCCATTTTATAGGCAGTCTCCTTATACCCACTTTATAGACCAGCTTCGTGAATGAGGCCTACTAATGATTTGACTAACCATTTAATCTCATACATATAATAATAACTTCCTAGTTATAATATATATAAGATGTAATTTTTTAAACCTTTAAAAAAATTGTTTCTGGTTTATCTTTTAATTTATTGTCGATTTAAGCTATTAAATTTAAAATTAAATTAAACCATTAAAACCCGATTTAATTATCTTTTAATTAACCAATTAATTAAATTAATTAAATTTGATATTTTAAACCTTTTAAAATATTACTAGATTTTATCTATTAATTTTCAAGATTAAAGACAATTAAATCGAAATTAATTAAATCCTTTTAATTATCTTTTAATTAAACAATTAATTAAATTAGTTAATTTTGCAGATAGGTGTCACAAAATAATCAAATTAATTTAAAGCTATCCTTATCCCCTAATTTTTGATTTTTTAGGATAAGAGGTTTAAGGTTTATCTATTTAAACAATTAAAGTTACCAAAAATAGAAAGCCTTCTAAACCTATCCTAAAATCACGCCAAGCAGGAGGGGAGGGGCTAGGGTTTTCGAAACCCTAACCCTAATTTTCGAATTGGCCACATTAGGGTTTAAAACCATTAAACCCTAATTTACAAGATACAGTTATAGCAATTTAACAAGAAAACAAACCTGACTCTGATACCACTGAAAGGTTTTCTGCAACTATGAACTAAAATTCCTAAGTTCACATGCAACCTATATATATCTAATTTTTCTTCTAGTTAAACATATAACAAATCCTAAAAGACCCAAAAAATATAAACTAAAAGAAAAGATTAAGAAAAAACCAACCTTTAGTGAAACTTGGAAGCAAAGCAACAGAAATCTCTTGCCTCAAATGCAGTCACACCCTAGCTGGATTCTTGGCCGAAAATCCTTCAGAGAGAGAGAGTCAAAAATCTTGGGTTTAGGGTTTGTAAGCCTCCCTATTTATAGGCTCCAAGCAGATAACCAAATAAACCTTTAGAGATAAACCTTTTGAATTTAAACCAAGATAAACTATTATCTTATTAATTCAAATCCTTTTATCCTCCTTATTAAAATCAAAAATATATATGTTTCCATATATAATTTTCGCTGGTCACACACTCACTCAAACTGTCACTTACTCAACTATTGAATAATTACAGTTTTAGTCCTTGCACCTTTAATTAATTAATTTAACCACCAAATTAATTCCAATTAATTCCAGAAAAATTTCTAATTAATTATTATAGTTTCTAATTAATATATTATCACTTAAATATATTAATAAACTATTTATTTAATTTCTATTGATTTATTAATCACATAATAAATCAACCTTTCTTTTTACCAGACTTTTTATCAATCCTCCAACTATGTGGGCAACCCAAATGGACTATGCTACCATTAATTAGATAAATACTAATTATTAGTCATGGCTTAGACACCTAATCCAACAGTATCTACTACTTACTTATATATATTTCTAGTATTCTTAGGTCATCCAAAGTGTAAATTTTAAAGGTTTACACCTTTCACGTTGTTCATCAACGATGGCAAAATACCCCATCCATGCTTAGCCATGCACAACGCCGAACCATATAGGCGTTCAAATAGTTGACTCTACCCTAAAGCAAAAATCAAACAAGAACATGCAAAAAGGCCAAGTCAAAATTCTAAGCCTATGTAATTCCAGTTATACAATGCTAAAGGCATTCTTGCGGTAAATCACCAACATCAATCCTAACAGTCAAAGATACACATAAGATACGAATACACATCACATTCCAAGCATAGCTTTTCATATAACAATTCACATATTTTACACACTGATACTAGAACACATAAGCTACAAGAATTTGAATTATACATCACATACTATCATCATGGCTCACCTAGTGCACACCTAATTCTAACAATCATCATAACAAGGCATTTCTACTTAACATCATCATATAGGATTAATATTTCATATAATTATCGGAATTATCACATACTACTTTAATTTTCCATCATACATATAACTACTATCAAATAAAAAGTATACTCACCCCCGTTGAACTCCGGCTGATTGCTCGTCTCGTATCATTTTTCTTGTTAACAATTGACTTCTTGAAAAACATTTTCTTGTCAAAACATTCTTTGAGCCTTAGTTTGAGTTTAAACACACAAGACTGTATGTCTAAATTGTAACACCCCGTTCCATATACAACATTTTAATAAAACAATTTACGTGTTAAATTTTTCCATCAAAATTTTTTCAGTTTCAATACAGGGTGTCACAAGCTCAATACATTACCATAATTTAAGGAAATAGGTACATACTCTGATCAATTTAGAATTTCTTGTTCCTTTAACGCGTCATCTACCCTTTCTTTTGCTACCTGAGTACATAGCATTTTAAAAACATACGTAAGACATACGTCTCGTGAGTAATACGGGTTTTAGACCCAAAATAATTTTCTTATACTTTAAACATTCCAAATTTACCAATTACTTAATTTCCTATGAGCGCACTCATAGGTATTCCTTTTCATTAGTGAGCACATTCCTACGAGCGCACCCGTAGGTTTTATACGAGCGCACCCGTATAGCTACTTCCTCAATAGTATGAAACGAATTCATCTACCAAGGTAAGACAACTACTTCGCGACGGGAGGTACCATCCCAGTAGTGTCTTTTTGCCACCCCTACCGCAGCAGGCCGTGGTCTTTATCCGGATACTTCTCAACTCATCAACATGGGCTCAATCACTTTATTACTTTCTTGTATTTCTCCTTTATCTTTTGTATACATTATACTTACCATTTCATGGTATCATTACCAATTTCACAAAACGAATTCCAATTCCATAAAGCCATTTCTGTTTCCATTAGACCATTTCAAGTTCTATAAAACCATTTTTGACTCATAAAACATTGTGTATAAAAATTCATTTCTTTGCATAAACCCATTCTGCTATGTACCCAAAAATCCACATACTACTCACCTTGACTAGTTAGAGAAGTCTAACTAGAACCCTCCTTTTCCTCGTCCCTCCTATTCACGATCTTCTACTCCTTAAGTACCTAAGGAGTTTATTCACATTTTATTAATAACATGTTATACTTTATTAGTATGTATAGACCACTGATTTCAAACCTCCCTAGACCCATATCACAATATGGTTGTGACATTCATTAATTCACTTATCCTCTTCTTTGTTACTTTCAATTATCCCTTATATGGTATATTGTTGCCCATTATACCCTTGGAAAGTCATACAATCAACTTAACATTATTTTTCATGTTTTTATATCATATTAACCTTATGGTATCAATTGGGGATCAAATGGATAGGCCTAGCATCAAATTACACTTTATTTTGCCACTGCAGTGGGAGCACGACTCGTGCATATTTTGCACTACAAAGAGCACGACTCGTGCTCCTCTAAAAACAACTTTCTTTTGTTCCCAGGTAGTGCACGACTCGTGCAAACCCAAGGTTTAAAATGCACGACTCGTGCATGACCTGCAGAGTCCAGTTTAAGTCCGATTTTTGTCCTATAATTCACTAATTTCTCATATTAAGTTCTTTATGACTTACTTAATCGTTTTAGACTCATTCCAGGACCAAAACCCATTATTTAAACACGTCTTTTAACCATGGAATCACTGATTCCATTCAAATTCATGGAAATCCCGTTTTTGACATTTTTGGTCCAAAAACTGAAATTTCTTCAAATTAATTATCAAAACTGATTTCTTACATCTATTCTAACATATTAAACTCACTTTAGTCATTAAAATCATCTTTAATTACAAGGACCCGTGAATTAGGGTTCTTGGCCAAAATCATGATTTTCCCCAATTCAACCATATCTTTTGATTTAAATAGAATTGCTTGATAATTCAAGCTTGTTTAGATGAAAAGACACATAAAACATATTGGATTGCAACTGAACTTTTAGTTTCCAAATTACCCCGTGAAGAATTCGTGTGCTAGAAGTCAAAAACAAGTGTTCTTACCTTGATTTGGCTTGGAAATCTTGAACTAAATGACTAATTGTTACATCCATTGCTTCTCCTCCTAGATTTCTCTCGACCTCTCTCTCTCTGGATCCCTCTGGAACTGATTTCCCGTGTTCCATCTTATGGGAGAAGATATTTCTCCTATTTATACCACCTAACTTTCTCCAAATGCCAATTTAACCCCTTAAGTTCCATTTCTTCCCAAAGTGACTTAAAAACACATTTTCATGACTTTATAAGTTTATTTTCTTCATTTTGACCCCCAACATTACATTTTCTTTACTTTGAGGTCATTTGCATGTGAAATGACCATTTTACCCCTTTTTACCATTTTTTTTCCAAAATAGCATATAACGTGTTTAGATTGTAAAAACTTCTAACTTTTATAGCTTTACTCCACTTATAAACTTATTTTGCACGTTAAAAACATTTTAACACATTAAAATCTCGTTATGAAGTTAAATTTTCCAAAATGACGAAAATGCCCTTTTTACTCTTTTTATACAAAATTTTTATTATTAGATCATAGTTCAACCAAAACTCCGTATACTTTCGTTTTATACCTTTGTCACCATTTTTTTGGGTTCTTACAATCACCCCTCCTTAAGAGGAATCCGTCCTCGGAATCTTCTCAAAATTTACATAGTATAAATATTTCTTTAGAATCTTTTTATTTATCCAAATACCCAAAATACTTTCTTAGTCACATTACTCTTGTTTCTTCTTTATTACCTAAAATGCATTATAATATTGTTATCAAGTGACCAAAATCTCGGTTGTGATCCTCACAACCGTTTTCTCAACTATTTAATTACTTATTCATACCTCATACCCCTATTTTCCAGTTACATTTCTCTATATCTTATTTCATTTATATACCGAATCTCTTAATAAAACTCACTTTATAGAATTGTTTTATACTCTTATTCTTTTGTCAAAAATGGCATTCTACTTAAATTTTTTTTTCCATATCTTTATGAGGACACGTGAGATTATATCCTTACATTTCTTACTTAATTTTTTTTTTCAAATTCCATAACATATAGTTATACGTAATCCATAATTATACAAAATTCACATAATCTTTTCTTTGTAAAATTTCGTTTCTTAATGGACATTTACTTAAACAAACCCTTTCCCTTTTTTTTCCACTCTTTTCATATTTCACTTAATATTACTTATTTATTTTCACACTTCTCTATTTCAATTAACAACTTCCATCTTATTATTACTTATAAGAGATGATGTATTCTTTTTTTTTTTTTACTATGCTTTACATCCTCACTTTTCCGTTTGAGACAGAATCTGTCGAAACGGTACACCACTCATATGAATTCGCATTTCTCACTTTCGAGGGACCAAAACGACATACCGCCTTTTGTATTGAGTAACTAGATATCCTTAGATGTCATTTTAAGTATAATACACTCTCTTTGGCCTTATAGTTTTATACAATTTTTACTATTGGAGTTGCCCTATTGTTGCTGTCCAATTTCATTACTCTTATTTTCATCACCCTTATCACATAATTATAGGATTCATTTAACTTTATTCTATCTTCCATACATTTCCACTATATTGTTATCTTCATCCCCTTTAATTCACAGGAGTTACTCCCATGAATACATATCTTGTATCTTGTGATAATTATAGTACTTTAGGATCTTGATTTATTAATAATTCAAATGTTACTCTCGTCCTTACTCTTGTAGTTTTACAAAATCTCAATTCCGCATACCTCTCACTCGCTTCCTGTACATTATATACAATACTTTCATAGTTTCTTAACCTATATCACTTTTTACTTGTATTACTTTTACATTTTAGCGTATTAACATTCTAATTACTTCTTTCGTCCACTCTTGTTACTTATGAGGTTTTGTCCTCATTTTCTCATTATTCTTACTATTATAAATATATCTTTCTCGTTCCTCAATTTCTGTACAATACTTTTATAAGTACATTTGTTTTTCTTAGTTGGGTACCCCCATGTACCATTCCCATACTAATATTTTATATTTTAATACTTTCTCGTAATTGTTATTTCTCACCCTAGTGCTTAATTTAGCACTTTATCCCTCATTTATTCTTCCTCTACCAGTATTTCAATTGTTTTCCATGGTTGATTCCATTTTTCAAACAACTTATAATGTCTCATACATCTTGTATATGATCATTCATGTTTTCATGCTCATTACACTTTTCATGACATTATCATCTTGTGATGTAAGTAGATTTCACAAACCATATTTATTGACTTCTTGATTACAAAAATCAATTCTCAAACTCTTGTCCCACTCTAGACCTTTACAAATAAATTTTGTTTCTCTTTTACCTCTTGATTACCACTTAACACCCCGACTTTACCACGTTGATTCTTTGGTGTTTCTAGTTTATTACATATGGTATTGTATAATTACAAGCTCAATTTCAATATACTTCATACATACTTCAAATAATTTTATGGATGTTGAATAATGTTTTTTATGTTTTTATGTGACCATCACTGAAATAAGTCGAAATGTTTTTTAACAAATATTATCAGTATTTCAGGTTACGTGAATTCGAGATCAAAAACAAGAATAAATCAAGACCCGAGAAACTTTGAGAAAACATCCAAACCTGAGGAAGTAACGCTACAAACCAAAGAGCAAAATACAAAAATATCACACTGCTACAGCAATCACGACGCGACAGAAGACATGGTCGCGACGTGAAGAAGAAACAAAGACAGAAGACCAAAAATCGCCCAGCGATCGCGACGCGACAGCAAGGGTGGTCGCGACGCGAAGAGCATGAACGCGACGCTCTAACGTGACACCACCAACCTTCTGATCGCGAGACTACCAACTCACTACCTTCGCGACGCGACCAAAAGCAAACGCGACCAAAAGGCATCGCGACGAAAAGCTCGACATACCAGCGAAGACGCACTGACCCGACAAAAAGCGCACCGACCACCAGCGAAGGCCCTTCGCGACGCGACGGACCATATGGTCGCGACGCGAGCCCTGTAGTTCAGCAGTATAAATAAGATGCAAACCTCTTGCCATTCTTGTGTAGAAAATAAAACCTTACACCACATACTCATATACTCTCCAAGAAACCCACGACCAAACACCTCAAGACACTCAAATCTCTGAACTTGTCAACGAGAACCAAACCGCACAACCGCAAGAAACAAGATATCCTCCCGACATCAAAACTTCAAACCTCTAAACAACTTCTACCCGACACCAAACCTCAAACTTTCTAACAACCTCTACCCGATACTAAATATCACCAAAACCAACAAAACCTCTAACCAACACCATACAAAACCTCTACCCGACACCAAACAAAACCTCTACCCGACACCAAACTTCAAAACCTTTAAACAACCTCAACCCGAATACCAAACTACAAAACCTACACACCCTCTACCAAATACATACACCACGAAAACTAAACCACAATAACCCCGTGCATCTCAATTAAACCGACACCAAAAACCCATTTCACCAAACACCAAAAACTACCAAACCTCATCCTACCGTAAAGAACAAGAATCGACGCTTCAAAGAAAACGCCATCTTCATCTGCTATCGATAAGTTCTTTTGAAATTATTTGTGTCGTTATTGATTTATTCAAACTGTTATAAATCAACTGTACCAAATATCAAATACATCCGAATTGAACCTTGACAACGAAAACATATGAGGACTGTATTTAACCGAGACTTCTAAATTCTAACCTTTTTACTTATTGTAAAAACACGTTATCGTTGATAATGGCGTTTATTACATTTAACATCTAATTCCTAACTTCTAACTTCTAACTTCTAATTTCTAACTTTTAACCTTTTTATTTGTTGTAAAAACACGTTATCGTTGATAATGGCGTTTATTACATCTAACTTCTAACTTCTAACTTTTACTTTATTTACCGCTTTCTGTCTATTTAAATACTGTCTAGTTTAGATTTACCGCTTTATCTTATTCCGCAATTTCTTTATTCCGCATATATAATACATATCTGTCACACGGTAATAGGCTTAAAAACCTTGTTCGTGGAGATCGATCTTCATATTATTTTCAACAATTGGTATCAGAGCTCGTGTGATTTAGTCTGAAATTTTTGTCGAAAACTTTATTTGTGTAGCGTTTTTATAACCAACCAATAAGTTTTCCTTAAAAATTTCATTTTAATATCACTTGTTCAAATTCCTTTCAAAAAAAAAAAAAAAAAAAAAAAAAAAACAAAAAATTTAATCAAAAAAAAAAAAAAAAAAAAAAAAAAAAAAAAAAAATTACAACCCAAAAATGTCTTCCACAACCTACTCAAGAGCTCCATATGTCATCGATCAGGTATGGTCTATGATCTCAGAAATCGGTCTTTCAAGAACACCATTTGAGTCCCACATGACTAAGATTGAGAACAGTTTGAAAGCTGATCTCAAACTATATCATGACACAATAGTCAAATCTGATATCTACAAATCTGAATTACAAACCTTGCAACTCAGATTTGGAGAATCAACAAAGACTAGAGACAAACTTGAAAGAGACGTCGAACGAAAATCAGAAGAATATAATCACGTCTTAGATCAATTAAATGAAGCTCTAAAACAAAAAAAGGACTTGGAAATAAAAAATCAATCTGTTTTTCCATCTGAAATAAAAGATGCCTTAGAAATAGAAGTCCTTCAGTTAAAACTAAAAATTCAAGATTTAACTGACATAAACTCTAGTTTGATTTTGAAATTAGATGATTCTTCAAAACAAATCAAACTTCTTGAATCCGAAAACCAAAGATTTCAAGGAAAACTGGATTCTATCAATCTTGCTAGAAAGCTAAGTGATGATATTTTCATCAAAGCAACATCCTTAGGATCTGGCAAAATCGATATGAATTACAGACCTGGATTAGGAAGAGAATCCTTCGAAATCGAACAAGCCAAACAAGAAACCAGGACTAACAGTGAAAACTCTGAATCAACTCTAACAGATCTATCCACATCTGTTAATGAGGAAAATTCAGACGACGAAACAGTTATCAACTGTAACCCAGATGATACTGATTTCACTGTTTCCAAAAGATCTTTCACTAATAGGTCTTCAACCCACCAAATCCAAATTACCAACCAAAACTCCTTTTACGAGAAAGGCAGTACCTCTAAAACGATTGCTCTTCAAAAGGAACAAGACAAACCCAAAGTTTTCAAACAAACCCAAAAGAAACCTTTAAAACCAGCTTCTGTGCCACAAAAACAAACTTTTAATCCAAAACAAAAACCTTTTCAAAAACCAATTCAAAATCGCTTTCAAGAGATAAACTTCAATCTCTCAGAGAACCTTCAGAAACCATCATTTCACCAAATTCCATTCCATCATCATAATGTCTTTCAAAACCATCCTCATCCCAAAAACAAAGAAAGGTTTTCAAACAAGTCATTACGTAACGGATACCTTTCACACAATCAGAAATCTTTCCAAATGACAGGCTTTCAAAAACAAATCTTAAATTGGGAAAATCTGATAAGTCAAATCAAACCTCAACCACTTCGTCCAATTAACAGAAACCATAATAATTTCAAATCATCGAAAACCATTAACAAATCAGGACCCACCATGGTTTGGGTACCTAAACTTTCTGTCTAATTGCAGGAACTTTGTGCTGGAGAGCCCAAGGATGATACATGGTATATCGATAGTGGCCGTTCCAAGCATATGACAGGAAACCAGAGCTTTCTACAAGACTTCAAACCCACACTACCTCCGATGCAGAAACTTCACAATCAAACCAAAATGATGCAGATCCAGTCGAGGGGGAACCACCAAAACCAGAACTCTCCTAAAACACCCCAATCCACCTGTCCAAATGATCCCAATGCATCATTTATGGGAGAACCACCAAAACCAAATTCCTCTTTAAACAATCCCAATCTACCTATCCAAAATGATCCCAGTGCATCATTTATGGGGGAACTCTCGTTACCCCATTCTCACCTCCAAACCAAAATTTACCAAAAACATTCAAATAACCAAATTTTTCAAAAACATCCACATAATCAAAAATCACAAAAAAATTGAATAAAGTTTTATCCTTTTAAAAGCTTTTATAAAACCATGTGATTAACATCTTCTTGACTAAATTTTCAGATACTTATGCTCGATGAATGTTCTCAGTAATATTGATTCTTAAATTAAAGTGAAGGTTCAAATCTCAAAATTTTCGTTATGTACATTCTCCTATTCCCTTTGAATTTATTTCAAATATAACGATTTTATCTATTAAGGGACATAAGATCAGGAGATTCAGATGAAAACCAAACCCATGTGAGAAATTGTGCCTCGTCTTTAAATGCTAAGTGGAATTCATTTCTGTGAGCAAAGGTGTTTTCTTTATGACTTATAGGGTTTATACTCTTATACCGTGATACTAGTCTCATTTTTGCTTAGATATCAAAATGACCAGGGACGATACTTTCATTTTCTTATATATTAGACAAACTGTCTATTATATCACCTATCCCTATCCTAAATCAAACCACTTCAAAGAAAAGACTGATCATCTGGCATAACGAATCTGACAAATGAAGAAACGACAAAGTCATATCCAAGAAAACCAGAAGATAACTCAAAATCTCAAAACGCAAAGTCATATCCAACAAATGCTGTCAACAAATCAAAATTGGTAACCACATCAGATATCTTTTACACAATGTGTATTCACACAAATCAAGAAAAGATAAAGTCAAAGGTGAAGTGTTCACCAAAGAAAATGAAGATTTACAACAACAATCAGTCAAGACAGACATCTCTCAAAACTTTCCAAACAAATAAACTCTCAAAAACCGAAGATTTACCGGGATACTGTAGCCTTCATAATTGGATATTCTTAGTTGCAAACTGCACTATGAATATTTCTAAACCCCTCTACATGTATTTCCCGACGGAGAGAAAGTGAACATCAATGGCATGAATGAAGAAACCCTCTGAGTAATGCCGAAACCAGTCTTATGTGATTGATTATCTAATATGAAGACCAAGTGACTAAAGTATATAGGTATAAATCCACATTAAGCATAAGTCAACACCTTCAAACTGAGAGATATCACTCATCTTTAGTGATTATACACCCGTTCTGCACCCAGAACAAACAAACACCTCAGTCAAGTGTGAGCTATACCTATGAGAGTTCATCTGAATCGACCTATTAAGATCACTTGTCGTCTTTATAAATGTTATAAAATCTTAAGGAATATTATGAAAGTACATATACAAAAACCTTTTGATAATTGAACATGAAACCTTGATTTAGAAACAAATATTCTTGACAAACATTTTTCAAAACATAAGTAAAATCTAGTCACACTTTTTCAAAACAAGTGATATGGTTTTATAAATGTCTTATCCAAATTTCAAGAATTTTCAATCAAACATTTTTCTCCTCATTTCATTAATGATCACATAGGGGGAAATTGTTGAATAATGTTTTTTATGTTTTTATGTGACCATCACTGAAATAAGTCGAAATGTTTTTTAACAAATATTATCAGTATTTCAGGTTACGTGAATTCGAGATCAAAAACAAGAATAAATCAAGACCCGAGAAACTTTGAGAAAACATCCAAACCTGAGGAAGTAACGCTACAAACCAAAGAGCAAAATACAAAAATATCACACTGCTACAGCAATCACGACGCGACAGAAGACATGGTCGCGACGTGAAGAAGAAACAAAGACAGAAGACCAAAAATCGCCCAGCGATCGCGACGCGACAGCAAGGGTGGTCGCGACGCGAAGAGCATGAACGCGACGCTCTAACGTGACACCACCAACCTTCTGATCGCGAGACTACCAACTCACTACCTTCGCGACGCGACCAAAAGCAAACGCGACCAAAAGGCATCGCGACGAAAAGCTCGACATACCAGCGAAGACGCACTGACCCGACAAAAAGCGCACCGACCACCAGCGAAGGCCCTTCGCGACGCGACGGACCATATGGTCGCGACGCGAGCCCTGTAGTTCAGCAGTATAAATAAGATGCAAACCTCTTGCCATTCTTGTGTAGAAAATAAAACCTTACACCACATACTCATATACTCTCCAAGAAACCCACGACCAAACACCTCAAGACACTCAAATCTCTGAACTTGTCAACGAGAACCAAACCGCACAACCGCAAGAAACAAGATATCCTCCCGACATCAAAACTTCAAACCTCTAAACAACTTCTACCCGACACCAAACCTCAAACTTTCTAACAACCTCTACCCGATACTAAATATCACCAAAACCAACAAAACCTCTAACCAACACCATACAAAACCTCTACCCGACACCAAACAAAACCTCTACCCGACACCAAACTTCAAAACCTTTAAACAACCTCAACCCGAATACCAAACTACAAAACCTACACACCCTCTACCAAATACATACACCACGAAAACTAAACCACAATAACCCCGTGCATCTCAATTAAACCGACACCAAAAACCCATTTCACCAAACACCAAAAACTACCAAACCTCATCCTACCGTAAAGAACAAGAATCGACGCTTCAAAGAAAACGCCATCTTCATCTGCTATCGATAAGTTCTTTTGAAATTATTTGTGTCGTTATTGATTTATTCAAACTGTTATAAATCAACTGTACCAAATATCAAATACATCCGAATTGAACCTTGACAACGAAAACATATGAGGACTGTATTTAACCGAGACTTCTAAATTCTAACCTTTTTACTTATTGTAAAAACACGTTATCGTTGATAATGGCGTTTATTACATTTAACATCTAATTCCTAACTTCTAACTTCTAACTTCTAATTTCTAACTTTTAACCTTTTTATTTGTTGTAAAAACACGTTATCGTTGATAATGGCGTTTATTACATCTAACTTCTAACTTCTAACTTTTACTTTATTTACCGCTTTCTGTCTATTTAAATACTGTCTAGTTTAGATTTACCGCTTTATCTTATTCCGCAATTTCTTTATTCCGCATATATAATACATATCTGTCACACGGTAATAGGCTTAAAAACCTTGTTCGTGGAGATCGATCTTCATATTATTTGTTGAAAATAATATGAAGATCGATCTCCACGAACAAGGTTTTTAAGCCTATTACCGTGTGACAGATATGTATTATATATGCGGAATAAAGAAATTGCGGAATAAGATAAAGCGGTAAATCTAAACTAGACAGTATTTAAATAGACAGAAAGCGGTAAATAAAGTAAAAGTTAGAAGTTAGAAGTTAGATGTAATAAACGCCATTATCAACGATAACGTGTTTTTACAACAAATAAAAAGGTTAAAAGTTAGAAATTAGAAGTTAGAAGTTAGAAGTTAGGAATTAGATGTTAAATGTAATAAACGCCATTATCAACGATAACGTGTTTTTACAATAAGTAAAAAGGTTAGAATTTAGAAGTCTCGGTTAAATACAGTCCTCATATGTTTTCGTTGTCAAGGTTCAATTCGGATGTATTTGATATTTGGTACAGTTGATTTATAACAGTTTGAATAAATCAATAACGACACAAATAATTTCAAAAGAACTTATCGATAGCAGATGAAGATGGCGTTTTCTTTGAAGCGTCGATTCTTGTTCTTTACGGTAGGATGAGGTTTGGTAGTTTTTGGTGTTTGGTGAAATGGGTTTTTGGTGTCGGTTTAATTGAGATGCACGGGGTTATTGTGGTTTAGTTTTCGTGGTGTATGTATTTGGTAGAGGGTGTGTAGGTTTTGTAGTTTGGTATTCGGGTTGAGGTTGTTTAAAGGTTTTGAAGTTTGGTGTCGGGTAGAGGTTTTGTTTGGTGTCGGGTAGAGGTTTTGTATGGTGTTGGTTAGAGGTTTTGTTGGTTTTGGTGATATTTAGTATCGGGTAGAGGTTGTTAGAAAGTTTGAGGTTTGGTGTCGGGTAGAAGTTGTTTAGAGGTTTGAAGTTTTGATGTCGGGAGGATATCTTGTTTCTTGCGGTTGTGCGGTTTGGTTCTCGTTGACAAGTTCAGAGATTTGAGTGTCTTGAGGTGTTTGGTCGTGGGTTTCTTGGAGAGTATATGAGTATGTGGTGTAAGGTTTTATTTTCTACACAAGAATGGCAAGAGGTTTGCATCTTATTTATACTGCTGAACTACAGTGTTCGCGTCGCGACCATATGGTCCGTCGCGTCGCGAAGGGGCTTCGCTGGTGGTCGGTGTGCTTTTTGTCGGGTCAGTGCGTCTTCGCTGGTATGTCGAGCTTTTCGTCGCGATTCCTTTTGGTCGCGTTTGCTTTTGGTCGCGTCACGAAGGTAGTGAGTTGGTAGTCTCGCGATCAGAAGGTTGGTGGTGTCACGTTAGAGCGTCGCGTTCATGCTCTTCGCGTCGCGACCACCCTTGCTGTCGCGTCGCGATCGCTGGGCGATTTTTGGTCTTCTGTCTTTGTTTCTTCTTCACGTCGCGACCATGTCTTCTGTCGCGTCGTGATTGCTGTAGCAGTGTGATATTTTTGTATTTTGCTCTTTGGTTTGTAGCGTTACTTCCTCAGGTTTGGATGTTTTCTCAAAGTTTCTCGGGTCTTGATTTATTCTTGTTTTTGATCTCGAATTCACGTAACCTGAAATACTGATAATATTTGTTAAAAAACATTTCGACTTATTTCAGTGATGGTCACATAAAAACATAAAAAACATTATTCAACAATTTCCCCCTATGTGATCATTAATGAAATGAGGAGAAAAATGTTTGATTGAAAATTCTTGAAATTTGGATAAGACATTTATAAAACCATATCACTTGTTTTGAAAAAGTGTGACTAGATTTTACTTATGTTTTGAAAAATGTTTGTCAAGAATATTTGTTTCTGAATCAAGGTTTCATGTTCAATTATCAAAAGGTTTTTGTATATGTACTTTCATAATATTCCTTAAGATTTTATAACATTTATAAAGACGACAAGTGATCTTAATAGGTCGATTCAGATGAACTCTCATAGGTATAGCTCACACTTGACTGAGGTGTTTGTTTGTTCTGGGTGCAGAACGGGTGTATAATCACTAAAGATGAGTGATATCTCTCAGTTTGAAGGTGTTGACTTATGCTTAATGTGGATTTATACCTATATACTTTAGTCACTTGGTCTTCATATTAGATAATCAATCACATAAGACTGGTTTCGGCATTACTCAGAGGGTTTCTTCATTCATGCCATTGATGTTCACTTTCTCTCCGTCGGGAAATACATGTAGAGGGGTTTAGAAATATTCATAGTGCAGTTTGCAACTAAGAATATCCAATTATGAAGGCTACAGTATCCCGGTAAATCTTCGGTTTTAACAACTATTTTTGATAAAGCTTTTGAGAATCTGTTTGTTTGGAAAATTTTGAGAGATGTCTGTCCTGATTGATTGTTGTTGTAAATCTTCCTTTTCTTTGGTGAACACTTCACCTTTGACTTTATCTTTTCTTGATTTGTGTGAATACACATTGTGTAAAAGATATCTGATGTGGTTACCAATTTTGATTTGTTGACAGCATTTGTTGGATATGACTTTGCGTTTTGAGATTTTGAGTTATCTTCTGGTTTTCTTGGATATGACTTTGTCGTTTCTTCATTTGTCAGATTCGTTATGCCAGATGATCAGTCTTTTCTTTGAAGTGGTTTGATTTAGGATAGGGATAGGTGATATAATAGACAGTTTGTCTAATATATAAGAAAATGAAAGTATCGTCCCTGGTCATTTTGATATCTAAGCAAAAATGAGACTAGTATCACGGTATAAGAGTATAAACCCTATAAGTCATAAAGAAAACACCTTTGCTCACAGAAATGAATTCCACTTAGCATTTAAAGACGAGGCACAATTTCTCACATGGGTTTGGTTTTCATCTGAATCTCCTGATCTTATGTCCCTTAATAGATAAAATCGTTATATTTGAAATAAATTCAAAGGGAATAGGAGAATGTACATAACGAAAATTTTGAGATTTGAACCTTCACTTTAATTTAAGAATCAATATTACTGAGAACATTCATCGAGCATAAGTATCTGAAAATTTAGTCAAGAAGATGTTAATCACATGGTTTTATAAAAGCTTTTAAAAGGATAAAACTTTATTCAATTTTTTTGTGATTTTTGATTATGTGGATGTTTTTGAAAAATTTGGTTATTTGAATGTTTTTGGTAAATTTTGGTTTGGAGGTGAGAATGGGGTAACGAGAGTTCCCCCATAAATGATGCACTGGGATCATTTTGGATAGGTAGATTGGGATTGTTTAAAGAGGAATTTGGTTTTGGTGGTTCTCCCATAAATGATGCATTGGGATTATTTGGACAGGTGGATTGGGGTGTTTTAGGAGAGTTCTGGTTTTGGTGGTTCCCCCTCGACTGGATCTGCATCATTTTGGTTTGATTGTGAAGTTTCTGCATCGGAGGTAGTGTGGGTTTGAAGTCTTGTAGAAAGCTCTGGTTTCCTGTCATATGCTTGGAACGGCCACTATCGATATACCATGTATCATCCTTGGGCTCTCCAGCACAAAGTTCCTGCAATTAGACAGAAAGTTTAGGTACCCAAACCATGGTGGGTCCTGATTTGTTAATGGTTTTCGATGATTTGAAATTATTATGGTTTCTGTTAATTGGACGAAGTGGTTGAGGTTTGATTTGACTTATCAGATTTTCCCAATTTAAGATTTGTTTTTGAAAGCCTGTCATTTGGAAAGATTTCTGATTGTGTGAAAGGTATCCGTTACGTAATGACTTGTTTGAAAACCTTTCTTTGTTTTTGGGATGAGGATGGTTTTGAAAGACATTATGATGATGGAATGGAATTTGGTGAAATGATGGTTTCTGAAGGTTCTCTGAGAGATTGAAGTTTATCTCTTGAAAGCGATTTTGAATTGGTTTTTGAAAAGGTTTTTGTTTTGGATTAAAAGTTTGTTTTTGTGGCACAGAAGCTGGTTTTAAAGGTTTCTTTTGGGTTTGTTTGAAAACTTTGGGCTTGCCTTGTTCCTTTTGAAAAGCAATTGGTTTAGAGGTACTGCCTGTCTCGTAAAAGGAGTTTTGGTTGGTAATTTGGATTTGGTGGGTTGAAGACCTATTAGTGAAAGATCTTTTGGAAACAGTGAAATCAGTATCATCTGGGTTATAGTTGATAACTGTTTCGTCGTCTGAATTTTCCTCATTAACAGATGTGGATAGATCTATTAGAGTTGATTCAGAGTTTTCACTGTTAGTCCTGGTTTCTTGTTTGGCTTGTTCGATTTCGAAGGATTCTCTTCCTAATCCAGGTCTGTAATTCGTATCGATTTTGCCAGATCCTAAGGATGTTGCTTTGATGAAAATATCATCACTTAGCTTTCTAGCAAGATTGATAGAATCCAGTTTTCCTTGAAATCTTTGATTCTCGGATTCAAGAAGTTTGATTTGTTTTGAAGAATCATCTAGTTTTAGAATCAAACTAGTGTTTTTGTCAGTTAAATCTTGAATTTTTACTTTTAACTGAAGGACTTCTATTTCTAACGCATCTTTTATTTCAGATGGAAAAACAGATTGATTTTTTATTTCCAAGTCCCTTTTTTGTTTTAGAGCTTCATTTAATTGATCTAAAACGTGATTATATTCTTCTGATTTTCGTTCGACGTCTCTTTCAAGTTTGTCTCTAGTCTTTGTTGATTCTCCAAATCTGAGTTGCAAGGTTTGTAATTCAGATTTGTAGATATCAGATTTGACTATTGTGTCATGATATAGTTTAAGATCAGCTTTCAAACTGTTCTCAATCTTAGTCATGTGGGACTCAAATGGTGTTTTTGAAAGACCGATTTCTGAGATCATAGACCATACCTGATCGATGACATATGGAGCTCTTGAGTAGGTTGTGGAAGACATTTTTGGGTTGTTTTTTTTTTTTTTTTTTTTTTTTTTTTTTTTTTTTTTTTTTTTTTAATTAAATTTTTGTTTTTTTTTTTTTTTTTTTTTTTTTTTTTGAAAGGAATTTGAACAAGTGATATTAAAATGAAATTTTTAAGGAAAACTTATTGGTTGGTTATAAAAACGCTACACAAATAAAGTTTTCGACAAAAATTTCAGACTAAATCACACGAGCTCTGATACCAATTGTTGAAAATAATATGAAGATCGATCTCCACGAACAAGGTTTTTAAGCCTATTACCGTGTGACAGATATGTATTATATATGCGGAATAAAGAAATTGCGGAATAAGATAAAGCGGTAAATCTAAACTAGACAGTATTTAAATAGACAGAAAGCGGTAAATAAAGTAAAAGTTAGAAGTTAGAAGTTAGATGTAATAAACGCCATTATCAACGATAACGTGTTTTTACAACAAATAAAAAGGTTAAAAGTTAGAAATTAGAAGTTAGAAGTTAGAAGTTAGGAATTAGATGTTAAATGTAATAAACGCCATTATCAACGATAACGTGTTTTTACAATAAGTAAAAAGGTTAGAATTTAGAAGTCTCGGTTAAATACAGTCCTCATATGTTTTCGTTGTCAAGGTTCAATTCGGATGTATTTGATATTTGGTACAGTTGATTTATAACAGTTTGAATAAATCAATAACGACACAAATAATTTCAAAAGAACTTATCGATAGCAGATGAAGATGGCGTTTTCTTTGAAGCGTCGATTCTTGTTCTTTACGGTAGGATGAGGTTTGGTAGTTTTTGGTGTTTGGTGAAATGGGTTTTTGGTGTCGGTTTAATTGAGATGCACGGGGTTATTGTGGTTTAGTTTTCGTGGTGTATGTATTTGGTAGAGGGTGTGTAGGTTTTGTAGTTTGGTATTCGGGTTGAGGTTGTTTAAAGGTTTTGAAGTTTGGTGTCGGGTAGAGGTTTTGTTTGGTGTCGGGTAGAGGTTTTGTATGGTGTTGGTTAGAGGTTTTGTTGGTTTTGGTGATATTTAGTATCGGGTAGAGGTTGTTAGAAAGTTTGAGGTTTGGTGTCGGGTAGAAGTTGTTTAGAGGTTTGAAGTTTTGATGTCGGGAGGATATCTTGTTTCTTGCGGTTGTGCGGTTTGGTTCTCGTTGACAAGTTCAGAGATTTGAGTGTCTTGAGGTGTTTGGTCGTGGGTTTCTTGGAGAGTATATGAGTATGTGGTGTAAGGTTTTATTTTCTACACAAGAATGGCAAGAGGTTTGCATCTTATTTATACTGCTGAACTACAGTGTTCGCGTCGCGACCATATGGTCCGTCGCGTCGCGAAGGGGCTTCGCTGGTGGTCGGTGTGCTTTTTGTCGGGTCAGTGCGTCTTCGCTGGTATGTCGAGCTTTTCGTCGCGATTCCTTTTGGTCGCGTTTGCTTTTGGTCGCGTCACGAAGGTAGTGAGTTGGTAGTCTCGCGATCAGAAGGTTGGTGGTGTCACGTTAGAGCGTCGCGTTCATGCTCTTCGCGTCGCGACCACCCTTGCTGTCGCGTCGCGATCGCTGGGCGATTTTTGGTCTTCTGTCTTTGTTTCTTCTTCACGTCGCGACCATGTCTTCTGTCGCGTCGTGATTGCTGTAGCAGTGTGATATTTTTGTATTTTGCTCTTTGGTTTGTAGCGTTACTTCCTCAGGTTTGGATGTTTTCTCAAAGTTTCTCGGGTCTTGATTTATTCTTGTTTTTGATCTCGAATTCACGTAACCTGAAATACTGATAATATTTGTTAAAAAACATTTCGACTTATTTCAGTGATGGTCACATAAAAACATAAAAAACATTATTCAACAATTTCCCCCTATGTGATCATTAATGAAATGAGGAGAAAAATGTTTGATTGAAAATTCTTGAAATTTGGATAAGACATTTATAAAACCATATCACTTGTTTTGAAAAAGTGTGACTAGATTTTACTTATGTTTTGAAAAATGTTTGTCAAGAATATTTGTTTCTGAATCAAGGTTTCATGTTCAATTATCAAAAGGTTTTTGTATATGTACTTTCATAATATTCCTTAAGATTTTATAACATTTATAAAGACGACAAGTGATCTTAATAGGTCGATTCAGATGAACTCTCATAGGTATAGCTCACACTTGACTGAGGTGTTTGTTTGTTCTGGGTGCAGAACGGGTGTATAATCACTAAAGATGAGTGATATCTCTCAGTTTGAAGGTGTTGACTTATGCTTAATGTGGATTTATACCTATATACTTTAGTCACTTGGTCTTCATATTAGATAATCAATCACATAAGACTGGTTTCGGCATTACTCAGAGGGTTTCTTCATTCATGCCATTGATGTTCACTTTCTCTCCGTCGGGAAATACATGTAGAGGGGTTTAGAAATATTCATAGTGCAGTTTGCAACTAAGAATATCCAATTATGAAGGCTACAGTATCCCGGTAAATCTTCGGTTTTAACAACTATTTTTGATAAAGCTTTTGAGAATCTGTTTGTTTGGAAAATTTTGAGAGATGTCTGTCCTGATTGATTGTTGTTGTAAATCTTCCTTTTCTTTGGTGAACACTTCACCTTTGACTTTATCTTTTCTTGATTTGTGTGAATACACATTGTGTAAAAGATATCTGATGTGGTTACCAATTTTGATTTGTTGACAGCATTTGTTGGATATGACTTTGCGTTTTGAGATTTTGAGTTATCTTCTGGTTTTCTTGGATATGACTTTGTCGTTTCTTCATTTGTCAGATTCGTTATGCCAGATGATCAGTCTTTTCTTTGAAGTGGTTTGATTTAGGATAGGGATAGGTGATATAATAGACAGTTTGTCTAATATATAAGAAAATGAAAGTATCGTCCCTGGTCATTTTGATATCTAAGCAAAAATGAGACTAGTATCACGGTATAAGAGTATAAACCCTATAAGTCATAAAGAAAACACCTTTGCTCACAGAAATGAATTCCACTTAGCATTTAAAGACGAGGCACAATTTCTCACATGGGTTTGGTTTTCATCTGAATCTCCTGATCTTATGTCCCTTAATAGATAAAATCGTTATATTTGAAATAAATTCAAAGGGAATAGGAGAATGTACATAACGAAAATTTTGAGATTTGAACCTTCACTTTAATTTAAGAATCAATATTACTGAGAACATTCATCGAGCATAAGTATCTGAAAATTTAGTCAAGAAGATGTTAATCACATGGTTTTATAAAAGCTTTTAAAAGGATAAAACTTTATTCAATTTTTTTGTGAATTTTTTTTTTTTTTGTTTTGAAAGGATTTTGAACAAGTGATATTAAAATGAAATTTTTAAGGAAAACTTATTGGTTGGTTATAAAAACGCTACACAAATAAAGTTTTCGTTGGTGTTGGTTAGAGGTTTTGTTGGTTTTGGTGATATTTAGTATCGGGTAGAGGTTGTTAGAAAGTTTGAGGTTTGGTGTCGGGTAGAAGTTGTTTAGAGGTTTGAAGTTTTGATGTCGGGAGGATATCTTGTTTCTTGCGGTTGTGCGGTTTGGTTCTCGTTGACAAGTTCAGAGATTTGAGTGTCTTGAGGTGTTTGGTCGTGGGTTTCTTGGAGAGTATATGAGTATGTGGTGTAAGGTTTTATTTTCTACACAAGAATGGCAAGAGGTTTGCATCTTATTTATACTGCTGAACTACAGGGCTCGCGTCGCGACCATATGGTCCGTCGCGTCGCGAAGGGCCTTCGCTGGTGGTCGGTGCGCTTTTTGTCGGGTCAGTGCGTCTTCGCTGGTATGTCGAGCTTTTCGTCGCGATGCCTTTTGGTCGCGTTTGCTTTTGGTCGCGTCGCGAAGGTAGTGAGTTGGTAGTCTCGCGATCAGAAGGTTGGTGGTGTCACGTTAGAGCGTCGCGTTCATGCTCTTCGCGTCGCGACCACCCTTGCTGTCGCGTCGCGATCGCTGGGCGATTTTTGGTCTTCTGTCTTTGTTTCTTCTTCACGTCGCGACCATGTCTTCTGTCGCGTCGTGATTGCTGTAGCAGTGTGATATTTTTGTATTTTGCTCTTTGGTTTGTAGCGTTACTTCCTCAGGTTTGGATGTTTTCTCAAAGTTTCTCGGGTCTTGATTTATTCTTGTTTTTGATCTCGAATTCACGTAACCTGAAATACTGATAATATTTGTTAAAAAACATTTCGACTTATTTCAGTGATGGTCACATAAAAACATAAAAAACATTATTCAACAATGGACATATTCTAAGCTTGACTCTTATGAAGGTCAAAGCTGTCAGAAATTTATGGCCAACTTTATATGCTTTTAGTCTTATTATGATTCTAACTTGTCAATGATATACAACTCATTTTCTTAACAATTCTTAGCACATATGTACAAGTTCTTAATTGTATAATGTACACGTATACATATACTTGATTCTCTTTTGTTTTAAAAGCCCAAATTAAGTACCTCATCCCTTCTTGTCCCATATCAATTACTTGACTCAATGCTCAATTTACCAGTATTACTCGTTAATAAATTTTCATCATTTCGATCTTTTGACTACCATGCATTTAAATATTTTCAATCCAATGTTCAATTTCTTAATTTCATCTTGTGTTCTTCTCTTTTTTTGTTTTTTTTACATTAAAACTTTATCTCACTCTTATGCTTCACATTTTATATTATTCTAATTAAGGTACCTATTCCATAATCACCCGTATACTTTTATATATGTCCCGTAACTTACTTATTCTTTTATATTTATGCATATATATACATATACACTCTTTCTTATGTTTCATCTTTACTAACCATGTATTGGCCATTTCTCACAATCTTCGGATACTTTTGCTAATTATATTCATTCATATACGGAAAGGGTAACTTCTTGTCTGTTTATTATCGTTCTTATTCTTTCTTTGATTCTTTTTCTGATGCTTATCAAGATATTTAATTTTATTTCTTTCCTCATATTATTTCAATCGCCATTCACACATTCTTTCGGTTACCCTTTTACCATTGACATTTCTACTTATACTTATTTTATATGATTACCAAATCTGATCCCAACGACCATTTTTCTCATTACCATTTTCTTTAATAACTTTCTTTATATTTCCCCTCATTATCTTCAACGTTTACTTTATCTTTAATTTCTTGCCTAACATCTGATTAGGCATTCTACCTCCATTTCTCAATTCATTTTCTTATAATCGTATTACGATAATACAAAATACTCACATCCTTTATTAGTTTTCCATTTTTTTTCATTTCCTTCCCATTCAGGTAGCTTACTTTGTTATATTTACTCATTATAGCATTGTACTTATGACTTAGTTATTTGTTCCAACCATTAGATGCATTTACTTATCACTTTTACTTCAGGTTTGGAAGTCACGACTTCTCATTTCTAAATTTTCATCTCTGTCTTTGCTTCCTTGTCTAGTACTTAATTAAGTATTTTACTTTTGTTTCATAACAACATGTTTGATTACAGCTCTTAGTGATGATACTTTAATCCCCTGGTTGTCACTGGGAGACTCTTCATATTACTTTTCAGTATTTATTCTTTACCCTTTTATACAGTCCTTAGGTTTGTCTATAATTTTTAAAACCCAACTCATTTTCTTCTGTTTCCCAATTAAATGACATTCTTCTTTCCTTTAGGAATTTTGTTCATATATATGTATCTATATTCTTCTCCCCAATCTATATTTCTTTGACCATTGCTGTGTTACTACTTTTATTCTCATTCCATAATCATAATTCTTTTCCGTTAGACAACGGAATTTTCAGTTATACACTTTCCTTGATATTTGTACTATATACCCCATTTCTCCCTGTTAAAAAATTATCGATATATTTATATCTTCTGGTTATGTCCCTTTTACTGTTTTCTTTCATACTGTCGCATGTCCCGTTACGTATACTTTACATTATTTTTCATATGGTATGGTGGTTATTACAACCACATATTTGGATTCTTACCCTTTTTACACCCCTGTTATATTAATTTCAACTCTCTTCGTTCATACTTTGTAGTAGTTCACATATAGAATATGGGGTTTTCCCCCACTTCATAACTCATACTAATTATTTCACCTTTAATACTTTTCAAATATTACTTTAATATTTTTAGGCATACTGGATTCTATTGCACAGGTACTCTAAACCTATGTCCCCTCACACCTCCTCCACTCATCCCTTACAGTTTCACATGTTTCTCGTATGATTCCGCCAGACTCAAGTATATATCCTGTGATTATGATAGTACGAGCCCATATTATTATAACCACCTATACATACTTGCTTCCAGCTTTACCACCAAGACTCATGCTCCACTGTTTTGGGTTTACTCCCTCTTTTCCTTACTTACAACCTCATAGTTAAGTATGTACCCTACTTAACTCCTACACAGTTTGAGTCTAGGCTCAAGTATTGACACCTAGTTCACTTAAACTATGGCTCTGATACCAAATTTGTAACACCCCGTTCCATATACAACATTTTAATAAAACAATTTACGTGTTAAATTTTTCCATCAAAATTTTTTCAGTTTCAATATAGGGTGTCACAAGCTCAATACATTACCATAATTTAAGGAAATAGGTATATACTCTGATCAATTTAGAATTTCTTGTTCCTTTAACACGTCATCTACCCTTTCTTTTGCTACCTGAGTACATAGCATTTTAAAAACATACGTAAGACATACGTCTCGTGAGTAATACGGGTTTTAGACCCAAAATAATTTTCTTATACTTTAAACATTCCAAATTTACCAATTACTTAATTTCCTATGAGCGCACTCATAGGTATTCCTTTTCATTAGTGAGCACATTCCTACGAGCGCACCCGTAGGTTTTATACGAGCGCACCCGTATAGCTACTTCCTCAATAGTATGAAACGAATTCATCTACCAAGGTAAGACAACTACTTCGCGACGGGAGGTACCATCCCAGTAGTGTCTTTTTGCCACCCCTACCGCAGCAGGCCGTGGTCTTTATCCGGATACTTCTCAACTCATCAACATGGGCTCAATCACTTTATTACTTTCTTGTATTTCTCCTTTATCTTTTGTATACATTATACTTACCATTTCATGGTATCATTACCAATTTCACAAAACCAATTCCAATTCCATAAAGCTATTTCTGTTTCCATTAGACCCTTTCAAGTTCTATAAAACCATTTTTGACTCATAAAACATTGTGTATAAAAATTCATTTCTTTGCATAAACCCATTCTGCTATGTACCCAAAAATCCACATACTACTCACCTTGACTAGTTAGAGAAGTCTAACTAGAACCCTCATTTTCCTCGTCCCTCCTATTCACGATCTTCTACTCCGTAAGTACCTAAGGAGTTTATTCACATTTTATTAATAACATGTTATACTTTATTAGTATGTATAGACCACTGATTTCAAACCTCCCAAGACCCATATCACAATATGGTTGTGACATTCATTAATTCACTTATCCTCTTCTTTGTTACTTTCAATTATCCCTTATATGGTATATTGTTGCCCATTATACCCTTGGAAAGTCATACAATCAACTTAACTTTATTTTTCATGTTTTTATATCATATTAACCTTATGGTATCAATTGGGGATCAAATGGATAGGCCTAGCATCAAATTACACTTTATTTTGCCACTGCAGTGGGAGCACGACTCGTGCATATTTTGCACTACAAAGAGCACGACTCGTGCTCCTCTAAAAACAACTTTCTTTTGTTCCCAGGTAGTGCACGACTAGTGCAAACCCAAGGTTTAAAATGCACGACTCGTGCATGACCTGCAGAGTCCAGTTTAAGTCCGATTTTTGTCCTATAATTCACTAATTTCTCATATTAAGTTCTTTATGACTTACTTAATCGTTTTAGACTCATTCCAGGACCAAAACCCATTATTTAAACACGTCTTTTAACCATGGAATCACTGATTCCATTCAAATTCATGGAAATCCCGTTCTTGACATTTTTGGTCCAAAAACTGAAATTTCTTCAAATTAATTATCAAAACTGATTTCTTACATCTATTCTAACATATTAAACTCACTTTAGTCATTAAAATCATCTTTAATTACAAGGACCCGTGAATTAGGGTTCTTGGCCAAAATCATGATTTTCCCCAATTCAACCATATATTTTGATTTAAATAGAATTGCTTGATAATTCAAGCTTGTTTAGATGAAAAGACTCATAAAACATATTGGATTGCAACTGAACTTTTAGTTTCCAAATTACCCTGTGAAGAATTCGTGTGCTAGAAGTCAAGAACAAGTGTTCTTACCTTGATTTGGCTTGGAAATCTTGAACTAAATGACTAATTGTTACATCCATTGCTTCTCCTCCTAGAATTCTCTCGACCTCTCTCTCTGGATCCCTCTGGAACTGATTTCCCGTGTTCCATCTTATGGGAGAAGATATTTCTCCTATTTATACCACCTAACTTTGTCCAAATGCCAATTTAACCCCTTAAGTTCCATTTCTTCCCAAAGTGACTTAAAAACACATTTTCATGACTTTATAAGTTTATTTTCTTCATTTTGACCCCCAACATTAGATTTTCTTGACTTTGAGGTCATTTGCATGTGAAATGACCATTTTACCCCTTTTTACCATTTTTTTTCCAAAATAGCATATAACGTGCTTAGATTGTAAAAACTTCTAACTTTTATAGCTTTACTCCACTTATAAACTTATTTTGCACGTTAAAAACATTTTAACACATTAAAATCTCGTTATGAAGTTAAATTTTCCAAAATGACGAAAATGCCCTTTTTACTCTTTTTATACAAAATTTTTATTATTAGATCATAGTTCAACCAAAACTCCGTATACTTTCGTTTTATACCTTTGTCACCATTTTTTTGGGTTCTTACATAAATCCTTCAAACCATGCTCTGATATCAACTTGTAACACCCTAGGTTTTTTTCAATGTTAAACATTAAGTAAATCTAAAATACACTTTTTGACGCAAAAACTTTTAAATAAATTAAAACATTTTAAAATAATTAAATGGTTTATATCAGAGTAATGGTGTTACCAAAACATAAAATTGATAAAGACATTTTAAAAGCGGAAGACTTAAAATAACAAATTGCTTAAAAGGTCCCTTCCTTTATTCTGATACGAGCTCAGAGCGATCACGCCGTGTCCTTCCAAAAATACCATTAAACCTGAAATATTAGAATTCAATGGGTAAGCAGAAACGCTTAGTGAGAAACACAATACTCACATATTATATCAATCACATGCATTCACGTATCACTTTTATACATACACAAACATATAGCCTAACTTAATATAAACATTATCATATTATCCTAAACACATATTGTTGGTACCAACTCTTTCATGCGGGCCGGTTCCCCGAAGGGCTGTCCCCGGTACCTCCGCCGATGAACCTTTTGGTGAAGGGCCAACGGCGGAGGTACCGGGGACAGCCCTTCGGGGAACCGGCCCGCACGAAAGAGTTGGTACCAACAATATGTCTTTAGGATAATATGATAATGTTTATATTAAGTTAGGCTAGATGTTTGTGTATGTATAAAAGTGATACGTGAATGCATGTGATTGATATAATATGTGAGTATTGTGTTTCTCACTAAGCGTTTCCGCTTACCCGTTGAATTCTAATATTTCAGGTTTAATGGTATTTTTGGAAGGACACGGCGTGATCGCTCTGAGCTCGTATCAGAATAAAGGAAGGGACCTTTTAAGCAATTTGTTATTTTAAGTCTTACGCTTTTAAAATGTCTTTATCAATTTTATGTTTTGGTAACACCATTACTCTGATATAAACCATTTATTTATTTTAAAATGTTTTAATTTTATTTAAAAGTTTTTGTGTCAAAAAATGTATTTTAGATTTACTTAATCTTTAACATTAAAAAAAAACTAGGGTGTTACAGAGGATGGACTAGACGCGAGGCTCACCAGGATTGAGACTACTCAGGCTGCATTGATGGCTGGACAGGCAGATATCCGGGCTGATATACGACGATTAGAGAGCATCATTTTGAGGCATTTTGGGATACCACCACCGACTGGTGGAGATGACGGAGCAGGACCATCTGGGACGCATCATGATTCTGAGTGATATTTTCTTGTACCTTTTTATTTTCTTCTTTTCATTTTTTTGTTTTAGTTTCTGTTTAAATTTTTATGTTTGTAATTAAACTTAACATCGTTGCATGAGTTGATATTTTTGTTAGTAGATTGCTATTACTTGCCAAACTGTGACTGCTGCACCAACTGATGGAGTTGCATAACGCAAGTGTGGGGTCACCGTACCCCTACACTCGTGTTATATCGGCGTGTTTACTGCTGCGCCCCGACTCCTGGATTTCATCATGTATGACGCGAACAATCAACTTTGCCACAAATGGTCCCGACAATCAAGTAGTTCAGCCGTCTAAGGGGTAACTCTTTCTCCATTGCTTTGAAATTATTTTTGTACAACGAGGGCATTGTACAGTTTTAAGTGTGGGGTGTGGACGGTCGAAAGAGTAGTTTTTTGAACTTTTTGCGTGAAATGACCGATTTTCAAAATTTTTAGCAACTTTTTCAATAATTTTAATAGGTTGTAATTTTGAAACAAATAGTTTTTGATTGTTTTATGGCATTGGTATTTTTCAAGAAATACTATGTAGTTGTTATCATGCTATTAGTTTAGTTAAATAAGTTGAGTTTTAGGAGTTAGAAGATTGGAGTGTCTTAAATTTGGAATTTAGAAAGAAATTATCAATCTGTGGCCTTTGTTGTTCGAGTCGGTAGGTCTAAAATGGGTGGGCCTTATGCACCTTGCCACCTAAGATCGTTTGGTCTGGGATGGTATTTCTGAAAGCTCGTTACACTGACAACATCGAAAGTCATGGGTAGTTCTTTAATGGCGTTTAGAATCTGAATGAGTAAGTACACTTCATTGTGGATAGAAAATTTGTAATCAAGGGTTCTCTAGAAAGTCATGAATTCTAAAGAATATTCCGATTATGTTTTCACAGACTATTTCACTCTAACTCTTAATGCAATAAGCTTTAAAATTAAACGCATTCAAAAATGTTTGAGTGTCTATTAGAATTTGTTAAAAACTCTCTTGCTTGGGGACAAGCAAGGCACAAGTGTGGGGCGTTTGACAACACCTAGTAATATCAAGTATTTTAGTCGTTGTTGAGCCCTATTCTTGGTGAATTTATATCATATATGCTGTGGTATTCTCACTTTTTGTGTCAGTGCTTGTTTGGAAAGAAATGATGTAAACAGGGGCTAAAAGCGTACAAAATGGAAGAAGTTTGAGGATAAAGACAAATCAGGCGAATTAGCACGCGCGTCGTGGATGTGTATGAAGGCGCGACGCCCTGCGTCATCATTGAGGCGGTGTAGAAGATTCAAATGCCGAAAAAATGGGGGTCAAGTAGTACGCGCGCCGCGGAATCCATATGCGCGCGACACGGTCTTTTATTTTTCCAAACTATAAATAGAGCGTTTTAGGTCGAAATCAGTAGCCAAGACCTGGCATAGGAAAGACCACCAAGGCTTCTTTGACTCCGAGTTTCAAGTTTCAGTCGACCATTATTGGTATTTATGTTTTTCTCTTTTAATTTCAAAGTAGTTTAGTGGTTTTGGTAGCTTTGGCTAGTGTTATTGGGTGTGTCAACCATTGGCATTAGTTTTTAGTTTCTGAAAAAGTTTATGTTTTCTATTTTGAAACAAGTTGGATCTGAGTTTTTAATAGTTAATCATTCGGTTAGTGTTAATTGCTCTTTTTATGGTTCTTATGCTTTTGAATGAATTTTGGATGTTTGATTGTGTTGGATTGATCTTGTGTTTCTGAATTTAGATTATACTTTCTGATTTCGGTAAACATTTTTAGTTTAGAACTTGAATTGGATTGGTTAATGTTAAAGTTAGTCTTTGGATTTATTGGATTTTGTGATTTTGGGATTGTTTTTGGTAAAAGTCGGAAACTAGATCCTCTGGCTGTAGAGTGACACTACAGTTGGTAATCTGTTGCCTACCTTGACCACGTAATCCTGACTATCGCTATACTAGTGTGTGTTAGGTTATTTTTACTATTTTTGACCGCACGACGACCTAGGCGTGTCAGCACTCCCCATGTCAACACAGTTGATGCAGGATTTCCAACAGGGTTGGTGATTGGTTGACTCAATGGTGGAACCATATGCTAAGTACATGGTGGTATAGGTGCAGGGGCTGAAACTGCACCACCACTAGCACTAGTGGAAGCTATATTAAATTCTGCTGAAACTGGGGGTACAAACCATGATCCCCCATTACCTCACCCATTGGCTCATGGGTAATTTCCTCGACCGTAATATCATCCAAACTGATAACGAACAGCCGCTTACGCACGCGATTTATGTACGTGGTCCGCTCGATCTCAGAATCAAACAAAAGAGGTGACAATTGTTCACCTCGACGCGTACGCATGCACGAGTGCAAACGACCATCAAAATGAACCAAATATAAATCAACTAAATTACCAAAAAACTAAAATAAAAAACAGAAAACAAAACCACAGACACTATACTTTCAAGCGCACAACTCCCTGGCAACGGCGCCAAAATTTGACACGCTCGCAGTCGTTACACGGTAAAAAAATACTAAATTTATTACATTACAAGCACATTAACTAAGTAGATCTTTTTGTTATAGGTAGTAATGAATACGACATGACTTGACTTGCCTATATAAAATAAATATTTGACATGTATGTCATCAAGTATTAGTAAAACGTTACATATATACCATAGTTATTTAAAATAACTGCGCACATTCTTTGTTGGAATTTTTCATATGCAGTTAAATAAATTATAATATTACAATAACAAGGTTTGGCTTTTGTTAAATTAAAATATAGGATTATATCTCATGAATTTATATTAGAATGATGTTATTAAAACCGCAACTTTTTTGCATTATAAACATTCAGATAACAGAAAAAGCAATCAACATTGAAACTACTGTGGATGATTAATAACATAAAAGTCTTCAAAATATAAGGGTTGGGGGATTAGTTCCCTCCCATCCCACAGAACCTATGTGTCACGTTAGCTTTTATCTCTCCTTTCACTTTCATCTTTCGCCATCTTTCACCAATCTTTCACCCATGGAACCAATACCCACTGATCCCACGATGCCACATCAGATTTTCGATTATTAAATTCATTTTTTAATTTAATAAATGATTTTTAATATTTGATTTAATATTATAAATAATAATAATATGCAATTAATAAAATAAAAATCACAAATAACATTAAATTCAAAAGTCAAAGGACATTTAATTAAAAAAACACACCATTAAAAAAACTTAAAAACAACCTAAATATGGGAAATTAAATCCTAAATACGAGAAATTTAATCCTAAATACTAGAATCTAAAAAAAAAACATAGGTGTCTCTTTCATAACATCCCACGCTTCAGTGTGCTTGAACTCTCTGTTATGTGTCACCAGACGCTGTTGTAGGGCTTGTTCCATGACTTCTTCGTCGGTTGTCCTGTTTGCTCGGTTGAAATATTTGTTGACGTAAATTTGGTTAAATTGTACCATTTTTAACTTCATATCTTTCCATTTTGCGTTAAGCTGATGGTGACTCCGACAATGAATCGCGCCTACAATTCTGTGGAACTCTTCCTCCACACGAGTCTTGAATGACCGGAAGGATGTTGTATCCGTTTCTTCGGTGATGGTGACCCAGGCTCTTGTCAAAGCCACATCTTCTGGTCTAGACCAAAAACGAATCATCTTATGTACGTTTGCTGCCATTTTTTGAGAAAACTAAAAAAAAATATTTGGAAAGAAAGTAGAGAATGTTATGAAATGTTGAGAGAATAGTGTGAAAGGTTGAAAGAAATGTGTGATTTTTTTAATGGGTATAAGGAGGTATTTATAGGAGTGGGTAAAAAGTGAAATTTTTAGTATTAATTTTTTTTTTTTACATAATGTGAAAGATGGGGCGGTTTCACCATCTCCCACACGAGCCCAAACCACCCGAACCCGCCGAAACCGATGGAGAGGGGGCAGCGGCACCGGCGATCCCGCCCTAACCCATACCATTTTTGAGCTCGAACCCGATGAACCCACGCACTACTCCTTCGACCCTAATGAACTACATCACCAAAATACCACCATATTGTTTCCGTCTTTCCGAGTCTCATATGTACTTTGTATAACTACAGAAATACCTGTTTAAACAACGATAATCACATATCAAAGACAGGGTTAATATCACGTTTTATGAGAGGCCACTCATGTTAATTTTATCTTTTCTGTAACAAACTTGGTAACGATCATTTAAATAATTCTAAATTCACATCTTGAACAAAATAATTCTTTTTTGACGGCAAATAAAATAAAATTACATTTCAAATAAAATTAAAGAGGTCGAGTCTTTTGCTCTTATCTATAATAATTATTTTCTGCATAAGTGTATTACGACTGTTTGTAGCTGATGTCTCACATTCCACAAACCATGTCCGATCTTTTCCACTCGCTTTCCCTCTCTCTCCCCCTCCTCCTCTTCCCCTTCTTCTTCTTCATCTCCATGGCCGCCGAATATAATGATACAAATTACCCCAGCTGCTTTACATACAACTGTGCAAACATCAACATCAGCTACCCTTTTTGGAGGATTGACAGTGAAACCCCTACCCTGTACTGCGGTTATGAAGGCTTTGGAATCAACTGCTCCAAGAACGGTGAAGAGGATACTCCGATTGCTTATTTGGGAGGCGATTCTTATTACGTCCCTAACATAAGCTACGAATCTGAGAGGATCGTCCTCGTAGACTACGACGTTTCTGCGGTCGTCCCCGTCGACGACTGTCCGAGGGTGCGCCATAACATTGATTTGGGAGATTTGCCTTTCAATTTCTGGGGGCAAGACGTTAACCTAAGTTGTCACTTTAATTGCACTATAGTCCCTGCTTTTTCACATGAAATACCATGTTTGAGTACTCCTACTAATAAGTCGTACGTTCATAGTTTGAATGAGGAGCCCCCCAATTTCAATTGGACTGAGTACTCCTGCAATGAAGCGGTGGTAACGACGGTGATGGATGTATTCAGTTCAACAAGGGCGGTGGAGATGGAGTTCCGTAGAGCCTTGATGCAAAGATTCGAGCTAAAATGGGGGAGGACGGAGGACTGCGAAAAGTGCGAAGATTCCGGTGGGCGGTGCGGTTACAATAAAATTACGACGGAGGTCGTGTGTTTTTGCACCGGCGGTAAGACCACTATGGGTCGCTGCAACGGTAAGTTTACTAAAGTATAAATTACACGATGGTCTTTAACTTATTTTTTGTTTTTTTACGTCGGATGGCCTTGGTTTTATTTCAGTTTTAGTTTGTAAAATCGACGTAACATAACTAAATTATTCTTACCAACTCTTTTTAACCTTATTCGTATTTTTAATCTTATTTTATTAAAGAAAATTATTAACAAGTATGTGGTCCAACAACCCGCTATCACTTCTCATTCCCTCTACTCCTATCGCTCGTGTCAACCCTGTTCACTAGAAGATCGGCTACTTCACTTGTACACAACAAGATACACAGAAGCAATATGTAGAAGAAGATAATATTACACAGGTTAAAATGGTGTTTGTAAAAACTGCAAATAAAGAAAGACCAAATTCATGCCATGTAGGCGTACAACGTAATGAATAAAAACTGGGGAAAACTACTTGACCACTAGACATGAAATAGGGAAATAACTAACCACTAACATAAGACTTATTCAACTAAATAAAGTAAATACAAACTGATAAAAGTGTGCCAAGCACGTGTTGTGATGACAAGTTAATACTCTCCAAAAAGCCCTTGTTGAGAGTGTATAGTGTATATATGTCACTATATATTTCCGAGATTAGCTCTCTCCAGAAGATTTCTATTAGAGAGTAAAACAATGACTTCACATATATCTTAAACTCCAACCATATATAGAGACATACCAGACTCTCTCTAGCCATTTCCATCATCAGAAGACTTGTTCTTGCTGGAGCTGTTTACCACATTTGGCAGGAAAGAAATTTTCGTATTTTTAAAAAAACTAAAAGATCTCATCATGCTGTCGTGAATAGTGTTAAGGATGATATCAGCTGTAGACTGCTGAGTCTATCTATGAAACCTTGCACTAATGTTGATTTGGCTAAAACGATATGGACCCTCCCTTGACTTTCTTCCTCTACACTTCGTTATTTTTCTCTGCTTGTATGGTTTGTTTGTTTTGCAGGTTGCTTTCCTTTATGTTCTTGTTTGCTTCTGGTTCCATTTCTTGGTTTGGTTCCTAGTTTAGCCTTGTTGTCCGTTGGTGCCTGTCCCGATGGATTTTCTGGTTTTTAGGTGGGGAGTCCCCAGCCTTATATTGTATTTATTCTTTTTATTAATAAAATTTGCCAGAGGTGCCGCCCTCTTTACCCAAAAAAAATATATATATATGTTACATACTAACTATGCCTTCTAAAAAAGTAATAAACCAAAGGTAACCCGCAAGTGTCTAAAAGAATTAAGAACATAACATTTCATATTTACTTATAATTGTGGTAAGCAATAACTAATACAACTTTTTGTTGGTATTGCAGGGTCCGGAATCAATTGGAGATTAAAAATTCGTAAGTTAATTCATTATCTTATACAATTTAATTTAGAATTTAGAAAGGGCTGTTGTTATTTATTGGAGGTTTAGGTAGCCCAAAAACAAGTAGTGGTATTCTCAAATAAAATTCGAAAATGAAAATGAAGACAATGTTTGTGGACAAATGTGTTTTGGCATGCCGTTAAAATTATTATAATATTAAGAATGTTTTTCAAGGTTTTTTAACTGAAGCAAAAACTTTTTCTTTATCGCAGTTGCAGCAATGGTAATAGCACTATTGGTTGTGTTGTAGTCCATAATATATTGCTATATGAGATTCTCACCAAACAGGTTTGCTGTTTTATTTAAGCACAAAACCGAGGACGACAAAAGTGTTGAGGTGTTTGTCGAGCAATATGGATCCTTGAGTACGAAAAGATACACATATGCTGAGGTCAAGAAAATAACAAGCTCATTTCAGGTTAAATTAGGACAAGGAGGTTTTGGTACCGTGTTTAAAGGAAAGCTATCAGATGGACGTCTTATCGCAGTAAAACTTTTAAACTCATCAAAAGCAAGTGGACAAGAATTCATAAACGAAGTTCCAAGCATTGGTAGGACTTCTCATGTTAACATTGTTTCCCTCTTGGGATTTTGTTTCGAGTATCACAAAAGAGCTCTCTTATATGAGTTATGCCAAATGGATCATTAGAAAAGTTTGCATATGATCATGTTCATCAAAGTACAAATGAACACATAGGAGTTCACAAGTTATACGAGATAGGTCTTGGAATTGCACGAGGTCTTGACTACTTGCATCGAGGCTGCAACATTCGAATTTTGCATCTTGACATAAAGCCACAAAACATCCTCCTTGATGAAGACTTTTGTCCCAAGATAGCAGATTTTGGGCTTGCAAAATTATACTCTAGGAAAGAGAGTATCGTTTCAATGTTGGAGGCTAGAGGGACTATCGGGTATATTGCACCTGAAGTTTTTAATAGAAACTTTGGAGGAGTCTCACATAAATCTGATGTGTATAGTTACGGGATGTTGATACTTGAAATGGTTGGAGGAAGGAAAAATGTTGATGTTGGTGTTGGTTCTGGGCATACGAGTGAGATATATTTTCCTGACTGGATTTATGAACGTCTCAAGAAAGATGAATTTCTATTAGATGGTTTGACAACTGTGGAAGAGAACAATTATGCTAGAAAGATGACAATAGTTGGCTTGTGGTGTATACAAACGAATCCAAAGCGAAGGCCATCCATTGATTAAGTGATTGACATGCTAGAAGGAAGCATGGAGGCATTGGAAATGCCACCCAAACCGTTCTTTTCTTCTCCACGGTCACCAGCCACCACGTTTAACACATCACAAGAAGTGAGCGATGGGCACTATAATTTACGAAGGACATGATATATTAACGTACTCAAGCTGGATTTTTATGATGGTTCCTTATTTTATACAGGGAAAATGCTTGATGTAAATGTTCCTGTTTTTAGTGTTTCAAAATCTTAATTTTTCCGGGCTTCAAATTGTTTTTACGAGAATCGATACATATAACGATCAAACAAACTTATGCTTTAAACCATGTTTAACAAATAATGGTGATATAATTATATCTTTTCCAATTATATATCTTATTGTTGGCCGGTAGATGTAATCATGTTAATTTAAGTCAAAATGATATTATTTTATTGGAAAAGTCATAATAATTCTGTCTTTGTACCTTCGAATTTTTTTGATAAATCACTTGCTTCATTTACTATGTATACATATAATACTAGCTGCGTACCCGCGCAATGCGGCGGCGGCAAATAGTTTCGTTTCGACGATTACTTTTTAGGTTTTAGGTTGCAGATGAGGGAAGGAGTTGACGAATATGAGAGTGATTAATTTCTTTTCGGGCGATTGATTACCTTTCCAACGATATAGGGGACGGTAAAAACCCGAGAGTGTGCGACAAAAAATGAAAACCCGTGTAATAGTTGATGACCAATACCTCCATTCCTTTCTCAAGTACCCTGTTTTCATCATGTCCTCTAGTATAATAGTTGCTTGAACCATCTAAAATCATATTTATAATCAACAATAAATTTAATTGAAAATACTTAAATAAGGGCAAAATGACAATTTTACATGAACTTAACAGATACACGTTAAATAAATAAAGAGAAAACAACAAATTTGGTCCCTGTGGTACTGCTTTTTCAGTTTTAGTCCAAGGGCAAAATGGTAATACTAAAAAAGTTGGGTAATAAGATTTAGAAGTAAATTAAAGTTACGATTGCTCCTGTAAAGGTTTCGCTTGCAATTTCGGTCCTTATTTGTGGGGACGTTTGATCAAGAAATGTAAATGTGAAATCCCTATTCTAGCTTGGAATCGATGAAATAGTACGAATTTTTAAGCAAAATATTAATAATATGCTCTATGCCTTTTAAATAAAGAAAAGACTTGTGTTTTAGTTAATAAAAGTTTTAAAATCATACTCCGTATAAAATATATAAGAATTATAAACAAATAGTATTGTTTATTGTATGAAATACATAAATTTTGAAAATAAAATTTATATAATTTAATGGTGCAGTTGCATTTGTTATAACTATTCATTTCGTAGGATAATCATCAATATGGACAAAAGAACTCAAACGGCACCCTAAAGTCTATTTCCTTTCTTTCTTGAATTTTTTATGATAACCAATTGAACCTGTTACGATCCAAGTTAGTCAAAAGTCCCTTTAAAAAAGATGATATAAATAATTTAAAATCAAATACACCACCGAAAGCAACCTATGGCTATAAACTTTTTGCTATTTGCTATACTATTTCACATGGTCTCTGATGGTAGCCCGATTTAAAAACAAAACAAAGTTTTCTTTTATATATGAAAATATATGAACACAATATAATATCTGATGGTTGCCCGATTTAAAAAATGGGTCAAACCCAATATAATATCTCAAAGCCCAAATGCTATAACCCTAAATGCATCGTATATAACACCAAAAACCCTAAAATGATTCATTTTCGTATGCACTCATTGTGGATTTCTCTCTCAACAAAACGCATCTACCTGTCTATGTTTTCTACCACCGGAACATCAACACCGCCGGAGGTAGACAGCCGGAAACTACACCACCGGAGTCACTCTCATCTCCCCATCTATGTTTTGTGCCGCAGAATGTAAACCACCACCGCCACCCTCATCTCCCCGTCTCTATCAACAAAACGCATATACCGATCTCTCGAACTCTTTCTCTCTCGATCTCTTTCTCCCTCTGTCTCTATTTTTCTGTGACAACAGCTACACTACCGCCGCCACTCACATCTCACCGTCTCTGTACTCTTTATCTCTCGATCTCTGTCTCCCTCTTTTTCTCTCGATCTATTTCCCCCACCCTTAGATGCCGAAGGGTGTTGTGGGGGTTGGCATCAACAGAAAATGCAAACCCGGCCATCAAAAGTGCCGCTACCGGTGCGGCAGTGGTCGTGTGCGACGGGAATCAGCCGTGAGCGGCGATGAAGGGCTGTGAAGTGGTCGTGTGCGACGGGAATCAGATGTATTCCTCACCACCGATCCCTTTCCACCTAAGTTCTCGTTTTCTGTTTTGATTTTGGTTTCCATCGGATTATGGTTTTGGTAAATACCTGTGTTGATTTTGGTTTCCATCGGGTTTTGACTTTGGTTTCCATCGGATTTTGGTTTCGGGCTGTAGATCCGACCGACTACAATGGTTTTGGTAAATACTCGTGTTGTTTTTCGTTTCCATCGGGTTTTGATTTTGGTTTTCATCGGATTTTGGTTTCGGGCTGCAGATCCGATCGACTACATTTTTCAGATTTAGGTAAATACATAGTTGATCTTACTGAGGCTATTAGTTATCATTTATGTTTATATTTTAATTTTAGTTTTTATTTACAGTGTATTTGTCAAATACAAAGTCCTCCATTGTTACATATCGTATAAGAACCAACAGTTTCAAAATGTTCGGGTTTTTATTCTCTTCAGTTAAATGCAATGGGTTTCAAAGGAATTAGCTTTTATCCAAAAGACTATTACAACTCTAGTTCTATAAAAGGCCTGTAAAAATATGTCTATCATAAAAATTGTGTTTTTGTGATTTTGTTCAAAAATTGAATTGAGATTTTAGAAAAGCAAGATGTTATTGGCATTGAAAGATCTGTATATTTTTCTATTTTGACATGAAAATCTTAAGATTCAGTAAACTACTACCTTTGTATTGTGGTGAAATATAAACAAACTATCAGATCTGAACACATGTTATTGGAGAGCAAAAAAATTGGAGTAAAGAAGTATGTATGTCACTTCCTGATTTATGACTTGTATTTTCATTCTGTAAATTGATTCATACCTGCAAACAACAAAAACTACAAAGGTTAGTATCTCCATATCACTAACATTTATATAATCAGCTTGTAAAAAGACAATTATCCTAATGTTTGTGTCTGTCTGCAGAAACTAAATAGCCATTACTCAAAAACACGGCTTGAAGAAAATATAAAGCAGAAACAGACATATATAAACAATTTTTGGAACAGGAGAAAATTGGTGTAAAGAATTGTGTGGAGGACCTGTTGATTTATAGTGTGATTTTGGAGGGAGTGAATTTTTTGAATTAATGATCATTGTCAAAAACTTGAGATTTGTAAAGGCTTTTAGTTTGAATATTGAAAGGTAAAGGCTTTTAGTTTCAATTTTGAAATGAAAATGGAAAAGGGGATCTGGTCTTTGGACGTGGGACATGAGGCAAATTGGATGCATAGGTTTGTAGTACAATATTTATTGAAATCTGTATTTTATGTATTAAAGTTTGTACTATCTTAAAAATTAAGACATTTATGCATTAAAGTGTTGTAAATTATATATGGTTTATAATATAAAGTATAGATAATGATTTCACAGTGCAAGAGTTTTGCACCATAGAAAGAAACGAGATTTACGGTCAAAAAGTCAAAAATGGTAATGAATAGATAAAAAAGACTTTAATGGTCTATAATACCTAAAATGGAATGAAAAACCTATTATGTTCAAAACAAATAGTTCCTTGAGCTGAAATAACATAAACATTTTAATATATTGACCGTTCATATAAAAATGTTTTTATATGTAATTAATTAGTTTATAAATTACATATATTCAACTGTTAATTTTCGTCTGCAAATACAAAATGATGAAAAAAGCTTGTTGCTATACTTTCTCTGAAAATACAACATATCAAAGGAGTTGCTAAAGCGATGGACACTAATGAAATAAAAACCGTCATTTCAATATTGCAGTGTATCGCGAACCAACAAAATCTATCATCACGTTATTTCCAGGGTTTTAACGATGGATCTCGACTATGTTCAAGTTGTTATTATTTATCTATACAGTGTAGTCGTAATTTATGTAGTGCATTACTAATTAACTTTTATTTCTAATTTTTTCATTGTCAAAGGAACTAATTACACACTAATCTAAATCTTATTTCTAAATGACTAAATCTACATTTTTTGTCTGCCATGAATAAACTCTCAAACCCTTGGAAAAAAAAACCTTTCCTGCAATGAACACCTCATGTTGACAGGCCAAATGTACACCACAATTTATTTATGAGAGATGACTTGCAATTTAAACATCATTGTCTTTATTGCAAGTAGTGGCTTCTGAGAAAGCGAGATTGAATTTCGGAGAAGACTTATAATATATAGTCTTTTTCTTGTTTGTAACCCGTGGCTTACGATAAAACAATACGTTTGATTTCTTTGGAGAAGACTAATAATCCAAGATCCCTTTATTATACGTAGTAAGGAGGTTCTTTAAAATAACTGGGTATTTAAAATAACTGGGTACATTTTGGTTGAAATTTTTTCATATACAGTTAAATAAATTTATAATCATAGAGTAAGAAGGTTTATCATTTGTTAGATTAAAATATAGGATTATATCTCCATGAATTTATATTAGAATGATGTCATTAAAAACGCCACTTTTCGCATGATAAACATTCAATAACAGAACTCCAAAATAGAAAATTCAAAAGCATGAAAAGTGTTTCTGCATAAGTGTATTACGACTGTTTGTAGCTCTGATGTTTCAACATTTCACAAACCATGTCCGACCTTTTCCACTCGCTTTCTCTCTCTCTCCCCCTCCTCCTCCTCTTCCCCTTCTTCTTCTTCATCTCCATAGCCGCCCAATTTAATGATACTGATTACCCCCGCTGCCAGGCATACAAGTGCGCAAACATCACAATCAGCTACCCTTTTTGGAAGTTTTCTGGAGTGGAGTCGACTGGATTCAGCAGAGGCTCTTTGGTTCCAAGGCTTTAAAGGTTTTGAGTGATTGGAAGGAGGAGATACAACGTGGGGAAGGCTTGCAACGGATCGTGGGCATCACTCCGTTTTTCAGAAGTAAGGTAAGAGGATTTAATCTTCTGACTTTTCCTTTTCATCTTGTTATAGGGTTTTACCCATTGGTTGTAGCCTTAGATGACTTGTAACACTTAGGCTTTGGACCAAGGACATGCATGGACTTGCATGTCCATAAGGAAATGACCTTAGAGTAGTTTCAGATTACAGGAAGGGTATAGAGTGAAACCCTAGCCGATGACTGAACTGATTAAGGGTTAATAAGACTTTGGATTAATACGAGTCCGCGGTGCGGACAGGCTATGTCGGCGACGCGGGTTCGGCTAAGCCCCATAATTATGCGAAGATAGCCGCGACGCATGGGGTGATGAGCCACGCCGCGGCGAACGACAGTTTGACCCAAAAGCTTATTTTCGACCCGTGTGGTTACCAAACGTGGGGTCTGACCTTTAGGCAGGTCTATAGAAGTTTGGGTTAGTACTTGACATGTTGTGTATGTGGGATATAGGTGTGTGGACAAGCTAAGTGAGGATATTAGAGTATATTTGTGCGGTTTCGAATCAGGTGAGTATCCTCACCTTACTATGTGATGTTGCATGTTAGGCATCTTGTGTGTTATTTACAGTTATATGATTTGCTCTATATCTGTGGTTACTTGTTGTTGGGCTCAGTACTGATGCGTGTCCCCTCGTAGCTGTTGTATGACAAGTTGGACTATTGCCTTGTCCCATAGCTGTTGTATGATGGGCTGGGCCATAATCAGGAACCCATAGCTGTTGTATGATGGGTAGAACTGTCCCGTATCCATAGCTGTTGTATGATGGACGCCCGTAGCTGTTGTATGGCGGGTAGGGTCGGGTCGTTCTTGACGACGGGTTGTTTAATATGTGGGCATGTATGGTAATTTGTGGACTCACTAAGCTTTATGCTTACCCGTTGATTTTATAACATTTCAGGTATTTCAAATGACAAAGGGAAGGGCAAGGCTTGACGGCAGCACATCACATATAAGAGACTTATCTTGATGAACTATATTATGATTTTCAAATGTTTCCGCTGTTGGTTTAAATAATATGTCGAACAGTTTTACTTTTTGGAATAAATATTTTATTGGAACCTTGGTAATGAATGAAAATTTAAAATTTAGAAATTGGGGTGTTACAAATTGGTATCTGAGCCTTGGTTTGAGGGATTTGGATGAACTGTATTGGGAATCCAAAGTCAAACTTAGGACTGAGCGATTTTTGTCAAGAAAACGTTTTTGGAAAATTAAATTAAAGTAAAAGAAGATGCGATGCGAACTGTCAGCCGAGCTCAAGTAAGTTTTGTGATTCCCAATTAACCATGCTAAGTTTGTGCTATGTATTATGCTAGGATGTAGAATTGCCTGGATAATATACTATATAGACTGTTTTGTGCAATATGTGCTGCTTTGGAATTTTATGCTACTGTCGTTAGGTTGCTTAGTGAATGCTGGTAGGTTATATACAATTAGGGTAAGATAGCCTAAAGAATTCTTGGTCTGGCCTTACTGGCTGTTCCTTGATTGGTTGTGACTTTAGGGTATGATCAGTTATTCGTACGTCTATCTTATTTCCGATTGTGTACGGCTGTGCGTCTGTGAGGCGACTCGACGACGTTAGTAGTAGTTCTCTTAGGCACGTGTGGGAAGGAGAGTCAGGTCAAATGATTAGGCACCACGGTGCATGACCGCAGGAGTCATAGGAAATAGTTTAGTGTGTGTGTGACATTTTAGGAGATGATTGATGAACTTGGAACAAGGGCGAATAGGTGTGGAAGGTAGTACCAGGCCAGTACTACCGAAAGCAGAGGATTCACGCTTGAGTCAAGAGTAGTCAACCAAAGTCCTAGAAGGTCAAGTAGTTGGGTAGATAGGAGTGACCCAAGTATTGATATTAAAACTGTTGCGCATTTCAGAATGGCAATCACTCGAAGTAACGGTGGGCCAGATGCGAGTACCTCGAGCGGGGGAGGACCGACGGATGAAAATCTCCGCAACCTGATAGCGGAGGAGGTCTCGCGAGAAGTGTTGGCTGTGATACCTCAGTTCTTTGGTACTATTAAGGGCGAGCTATGGGCAATGTTCGAGGAGTGACTGGCTACTCAGGGCACGTCAAGGGTCAAGGATGCAAACTACAAGGACTTTTAGGCTTGTTCGCCTCTGATGTTCGATGGGGACAGGGATCCGATTGTTAGCATGTGGTGGATTTCCGCGGTAGAGGGTGCTTTCCACACCTCTTCCTGTCCCGAGAACTCCAAGGTAACGTTTGCGGCGAATCTTTTGAGAGAGGGTGCGAAGGATTAGTGGGAGATACGAACGAAAGATCTCACCCCTGCTCAGCTGGATGCTATTACGTGGCCGCAATTCAAGGAACAGTTCAAACTGGAGTATGTTCCACAGGTGGAAATGGAGCGCTTGGCGCAGGAATACCTGAATCTGACCCAGACCACTAAGATGGTGACGGAGATCACCAAAAAGTTTAATGAGCGAGCACTCTTCTGTCCAAAGCTTGCGGCAACCGAGCGCATGAGAATGACTCGATATTTGGCGATGCTTCGCACAGACATTCGGGAATTTGTGTCTGCTGCTAGGCACCAAACTCTTATTGATATGATCGTGGCCGCTCGGGCCCGAGAGTTGGAATTGGAAACCCAACAAAGGCAGAAGCGTCCGGCGCCTACTCAGACTCAATAGGCGTCAAAGAAGTTTCAAGGGGCAGATCACGGAAAACAAGGGCAAAGGAGCCTGGGTAAGTGTAATAAGTGTGGGAAGAATCATGAAGGGCGTTGCTGGGTGCTAATATGTCATAAGTGTGGAAAGGAAGGCCATTATGCCAAGGATTGCCGATAGGAGGTCAATATTTGTTTCAATTGTAATCAGGTGGGCCACTTCAAGGCCTAGTGTCCCCTTCTGACTCGGGGGACGGTCTAAAATCCAGCACCCACTACTCTCCGAATTACCGATGGTAGGCAGGGGAAAGGGGAAGCCCCTAAGACCAAGGGTCGAGCATTTGTCATGACCGCCGAGGAGGCACAGGATGCGCCCGACGTCGTTACGGGTACTCTTTCTTTACTTGCCTCGTGTTTTGTGGTGTGTGTTCTTAATGTGTCAATTATGCTTTGATTAGGAACTTTCTTAGTCAACTCTACGGCTACCTTTGTACTGTTTGATTCGGGTGCTAGTCATTCTTTTGTGTCTGCCGTTCTGGGAAAGGGTTTCGGTATTGCTTTAGGAACTCTTGATTGGCCGTTAGAAGTAGAAATTGTGGATGATAAAACCGTGCAGGCGACTAGTGTGTACCGGGGGAGTGAAGTAGTGATTCAAGGAATAAAGTTTTCAATCGAGCTCATCCCTATACCGTTGAGTGACTCTCGAGTTATTATTGGTATGGATTGGTTAAGTCGGCACGAGTCATGGATTGATTGTAAGAACAAGCTACTATGGATTCAATCCCCAAGTGGGGGAGAGCTAGTAGTACAAGGCGAAAGGAGGAATAAGGTTGCAGCCTTCTGTTCAGCTGCCAGGGCACGTAGACATTTTCAACATGGAGGCTCGGGGTTTGTGGCATATGTTTTGGATGCACGGGAAGAGAAGTCAAAGCAGAAAACGAATGATATACCGGTGGTTCGGGATTTTCCTGATGTTTTTCCCGAGGACCTTCCTGGACTGCCACCTAGGAGGCATGTGGAATTTAAGATCGACTTAACTCCCGGTGCGGCTCCAATAGCTAAAGCACCGTATCGTCTTGCGCCTCCAGAAATGCTAGAATTGTCTATTCAACTTCTGGAACTATTGGACAAGGGATTTATTCGACCCAGTTGCTCACCGTGGGGAGCGCCTATTTTATTTGTCAAGAAGAAGGATGGTTCCAATAGGATGTGCATAGATTATCGTGAGCTGAACAAGCTTACGATGAAGAATCGATATCCATTACCTTGCATCGACGACTTATTTGATCAACTGCAGGGTGCTTCGTGGTTTTCGAAAATAGATTTGCGGTCAGGATACCATCAAATGCGGGTTCGAGAGGAAGACGTCCAGAAAACGGCTTTTCGGACGAGGTATGGTCACTTCGAGTTTGTTGTGATGCCGTTTGGACTGACCAATGCCCCTACAGCTTTCATGGACTTATTGAATCGGGTATGTCGACCGATGTTGGATCGGTCGGTTATAGTTTTTATTGACGACATCTTAGTCTATTCTCGGAGCAAGGAGCAACACGAACAACATTTGAAGGAGGTATTAGAGACCTTAAGGAATGAGAAGCTTTATGCAAAATTATCCAAGTGTGACTTTTGGCTGCGGGAGGTTCAGTTTTTGGGTCACATTGTCAACGAGCAAGGAATCATGGTAGACCCGGCTAAGGTGGAGGCCGTGATGCGGTGGGAGGTTCCGAAGACTCCCTATGAAATTAGAAGTTTCTTGGGTCTGGCTGGTTATTATCGTCGTTTCATCCAAGACTTCTCAAAGGTTGCGGTGCCTTTGACTCGGCTAACCAAGAAAAACGCTGCTTTTCAGTGGGGTGAGGAGCATCAGCAGGCTTTTGAGACTTTGCGGTGGAAAATATGTGAAGCTCCAGTGTTGACTTTGCCAGAAGGCATGGAGGACATGGTAGTTTACTGTGATGCATCTATCTCGGGATTGTGGGCAGTCTTGATGCAACGAGGCAGGGTGATTGCTTACGCCTCGCGACAGTTGAAGCCCCATGAAGCTAACTACCCTACTCATGATTTGGAATTGGGAGCGGTGGTCTTCGCTCTCAAGATTTGGAGACACTATTTGTATGGAGTGAAGTGTACCATCTATACAGACCACAAGAGTTTGAAGTATCTGATGGATCAGGAAAATCTCAATATGAGACAGAGAAGATGGTTAGATGTATTGAAAGACTATGATTATGAGATACACTATCACCCTGGAAAGGCCAATGTGGTAGCGGATGCGTTAAGTCGTAAGGCTTCAGGTGTACCCCTTCGGGGCGTTTGTCTAAGGATGACAATTGTGACACCGCTGCTTGAGCTGATAAGGAAGGCTCAGGTGGAAGCAAGCAAGAGCGAGAATCAGAAAGGTGAGAGAATTATGGGTCAGTTGGAAGCTATGGTCAAAGATAGTAGAGATTTGTTAACTTGTCATGAGAGAATTTGGGTACCGAAGCTGGGCGGGGTTCGTCAAACCCTATTGGAGGAGGCACATAAATCCAAGTTCTCTATCCACCCTGGAGCGACAAAAATGTATAGGGATCTGCGCGAATATTATTGGTGGCCAGGCATGAAGAGGGAAGTAGCTTGGTTTGTCGAAAGATGCATGACCTGTCGTAGGGTCAAGGCCGAGCACCAACGGCCTCATGGTAGATTGCAGCCTCTTGAGATCCCAGAATGGAAATGAGAGCATATCACAATGGATTTCATCACGAAGTTGCCAAGAACCCCTCGACATATGGACACCATTTGGGTTATCGTGGATAGGTTGACTAAAAGTGCTCATTTCCTCCCCATCCAAGAGACCTTCTCAGCAAAGGAATTGGCTAAGGTCTACGTAGACGAGATATCTCTCGGCATGGTATACGGGTCTCGGTGATATCCGACCGGGATGTCCGATTTACGTCTAGATTTTGGAAGAAGTTTCATGAGGAATTAGGCACTCGCCTTCATTTCAGCACGACATATCACCCTCAAACGGATGGGCAGAGTGAAAGGACGCTTCAAACGCTAGAGGATATGCTTAGGGAATGCGTTATCGATTTTGGCGGGAGTTGGGATTCCCATCTCCCTCTAGCTGAGTTTTCCTATAATAACAGTTATCACGCGAGCATTGGCAAGGCTCCCTTTGAGATGTTGTATGGAAGGAAATGTCGGACTCCTATTTGCTGGGGCGAGGTTGGCCATCGGGTGTTGGGTAGTACTCAAGACTACTGAGCTAATCCAGAAGGTTCGAGAGAGGTTGGTAACGGCTCAGAGTCGATATAAAAGTTATGCTGATAGACGGAGGTCCGATCTTGAGTTTCAGGTTGGGGATTATGTTCTTCTTAAGGTGTCACCTTGGAAGGGAGTTATTCGTTTTAGGAAGCGGGGAAAGCTTGGCCCTAGGTACATTGGACCATATCGAATCATCGCCTGAGTAGGTAAGGTAGCTTACCGGTTGGAGCTGCCCGAACAGCGTAGCTAGATTCACGACACGTTCCACGTTTCGCAACTCAGGAAGTGCATTACCGAGGAATCTACAATAATGCCTTTGGAGGATATTCAATTAGACGAACGCCTAAATTACGTGGAGCGACCAATTGCGATCATTGAAAGGAAAATAAAGACTTTGCGAAATAAAACAATAGCATTAGTTAAGGTTCAGTGGCAACATCGTAAAGGGTCCGAGTGGACTTGGGAACCGGAGGAGGAAATGCGGAGGCATTACCCAGAATTTTTTACAGGCACGGATTTCGGGGACGAAATCCAGTTAAGTGGGGGAGAATTGTAAGACCCGTTCCGCCGAGGCGCGGCCCGGACGAATCTGCGCCGCGGCTTTAGGAAGGATCTGGAATCGCGAATGATTTGTACGCGCGGCGCGGCTCGGGAGAACCCGCGACTCGGTGCTCCGCCAATGTGAAAAACCCTAATTCGGATTTAAACGCCTATATAAAGGGTCCCAGCCCTAGGGTTCGTGTTTTTGGAAGTTTTCTGGAGTGGAGTCGACTGGTTTCAGCAGAGGCTCTTCGGTTCCAAGGCTTTAAAGGTTTTGAGAGATTGGAAGGAGGAGATACAACGTGGGGAAGGCTTGCAAAGGATCGTGGGCATCACTCCGTTTTTCAGAAGTAAGGTAAGAGGATTTACTCTTTTGACTTTTCCTTTTCATCTCGTCACACGGTGTTACCCATTGGTTGTAGCCTTAGATGACTTGTAACACTTAGGGTTTAGACCAAGGACATGCATAGACTTGCATGTCTATAAGGAAGTGACCTTAGGGTAGTTTCAGATCCCAGGAAGGGTATAGAGTGAAACCCTAGCCGATGACTGAACTGATTAAGGGTTAATAAGACTTTGGATTAATACGAGTCCGCGGCGCGGATAGGCTATGTCGGCGACGCGGGTTCGGCTAAGCCCCGTAACTATGCGAAGATAGCCGCGACGCGTGGGGTGATGAGCCATGCCGCGGCGAACGACTGTTTGACCCAAAAGCTTATTTTCGACCCGTGTGGTTACCAAACGTGGGGTCTGACCTTTAGGCAGGTCTATAGAAGTTTGGGTCAGTACTTGACATGTTGTGTATGTGGGATATGGGTGTGTGGAGAAGCTAAGTGGGGATATTAGAGTATATTTGTGCGGTTTTGAATCAGGTGAGTATCCTCACCTTACTATATGATGTTGCATGATAGGCATCTTGCGTGTTATTTACAGTTATATGATTTGCTCTATATCTGTGGTTACTTGTTGTTGGGATCAGTACTGATACGTGTCCCCTCGTAGCTGTTGTATGACGAGTTGGAAATAGCCTTGTCCCATAGCTGTTGTATGATGGGCTGGGCCATAATCGGGAACCCATAGCTGTTGTACGATGGGTAGAACCGTCTCGTGTCCATAGCTGTTGTATGATGGACGCCCGTAGCTGTTGTATGGCGGGTAGGGTCGGGTCGTTCTCGAGGACGGGTTGTTTAATGTGTGGGCATGTATGGTAATTTGTGGACTCACTAAGCTTTATGCTTACACGTTGATTTTATAACATTTCAGGTATTTCAAATGACAAAGGGAAGGGCAAGGCTTGACGACAGCACATCGCATATAAGAGACTTATCTTGATGAACTATATTATGATTTTCAAATGTTTCCGCTGTTGGTTTAAATAATATGTCGAACAGTTTTACTTTTTGGAATAAATATTTTATTGGAACCTTGGTAATGAATGAAAATTTAAATTTAGAAATTGGGGTGTTACAAATACGTAGAGGCAGGGCCGAATAGCAACAAGGAAACACCGGAGGTCTAAGGAGAGGAAGTGAAGGTAGAACAGATACCACATTCTCTTGAAAAAATCAGCTTGTAGTAGCCACTATTAAGAAACAGGTCCCAAACCCAAGAAAGTGTGGATAAACTCCATGAGACCAAGGTTAATCAACCATTGGTCGATCAAGTTGATAGAGCACCTACATATTCCAAGATTCTTCATTTGTTGTGTAACCACAAGGAAAAGTCACAAGAATTATTGCCTAGAAAAATTCGACTCACCATACAGGCAGGCTCCGTTTTGCTCAACACGCTTCCACCCAAATGCAAGGATCCATGCACACCGCTCATCAGGGTTACCTTGGGTAATGTTGTTGAGATTTGATTACATATACACATGCAGCAAAAGACTAACAAGATGAAACCATAGATATATCCATGAACAGAGTTCGGGATCATGTAGTTCATACAAGTTATAGCAACAGAACTTAAACAGAATATACCTCAGGTTTATCTCCTGCTATGAATCTGATGAGCAGCATCTTACAAATGATGAACAGGATCCAAAGTGTGAATCCCTTTAGTGGCTCATACCAAGAACACTAGAAAATCGGAACTTCCACTTGGGAAGGAGGAAGAAATCTCAAACCCCATAGAAGGATGAGAATTTCATAGAAAGGTGAGGGATGATTTGATGGGTTCTATGCAAACAATGAGCTTAAATCTTGAGTTCACATGCACCTTAATATGGGTCTATGTTTTTCTGAATTGAACCTATAACTAAGGCCAAATTAAAATTACAAAAGAATAATTTTAATACCTTTGATATTTGGAAGCTAGCACCACAATTGTCGTGCCTCTAATGGCTCACACCCAGAACTTAGCAAGCTAGATGAGCAAGAGATATGGAGAAGGATCCTTGGAAGGAGGCGTGAATATGAGGGTGCCAGGTGCCTCTCTTTATAGTCTCCAGGTGATAAGCAATAAGGCATATAATTGCCTTATTTTAGATCCTGATATGATAAGGCTTTTATAAGATAACATAATCTACTTATCACTGCCATAAATAATACCAAAACCCTTATATGTGTTTCGAAATCCACAATGCTCCAAGCCTGTGATTTCGTCCAATCCATTAGGTCATCCAGACTGTCTATTGCCCAACTATTGAAGAATGACAATTCAGCCCCTACACTTTAATTAATCCAATTAATCCCAAAATTAATTCAAATTAATTTATGATTAATTATTAATTAAATATTATGATTTCTAATTAATATATTATTCTCATAATATATTAATAAATCATTATCTCTCTCATTACTTGTCATCTTGTCCTCTGCTAGTTTTGAGCGCAACCCAAAAGGACTGTGCTGCTGTCAATTCAAGCAGATTTTAAATTATAGTTATGGCTTAGACACCTTAATCCAACAATCTTAAATTGGATAAGTCTATAACTATAATTCCATATAGCTTCCAAATTTAACCAGCAAATTGTAGCTTCCAAAGCCGCTACCAAACTCTTACCCAGTCAGTTGCGTGTCCTAAGATAAGTGATCATATGATTATTCGTTCTACAAGATATCATTCGGACTTGGGACATGGATTCTCAATCCAATACTCTGTTTCCCGATTCCCGATTCCCGATTTATGATGATATAGGACTTCTAATCGAACACATCAATTTAGTCCTGGCCGGGCCCAGCACTATAAGTCATCACCAAATTACCGAGGGGCCCACATATATCACTTTTCCCTTTAGGGCAAAAGGAACGAATAAACTTTGACTCATATGCTTGTGTCTTTTACTCGTCAAATCATACACAATAATACGTTTTATAACATCGAGTTACCGATGCGTTTAAGCACTATCAATGCACAACCGATTTGTAAATTTCAACTCATATGTCTCTGTTTCAAGACCATAAGATATTATCGTCTTAGAATTACTTGTGACATAATCCATGAGGTAATTCCCTCAGCGCGGGTTGGTCCAATAGTCAAATCTTCATTTCCAAGTACTCATGAATGTTGTAGCAACACTATTGCTATGTCTAACTCCATAGACAATCTACAACTCAATTCATGGCAGTCTTAATTCAGTACTTACTTCCGAAAGTATGATCGACTGTGGACTTTTGAATAATCAAAATTATTCGGGAAGTAAAACATGCAAAGTTGAAACACAATAATGAACTATTGACAATTGGCAGTATACAAATAAATAATTTTCCATTATTTAATCACCAAATTCAATTACATTTCTTTGTTACAAGTTTCGAAATATCTATCTAATTACTAAAACTAATATCATCCTTCAGCCCAAGGCTCCTAGCATGCTGATAGTGTTTAACCCTGCTCAGAGCCTTTGTCAGAGGATCTACAGGATTATCTTAAAATGATACCCTCTTCACTATGAGGTGACCTTCTTCCACTCTATGTCTGATGTAATGGTACTTTCTGTCGATATGCCTAGACTTTCCATGATCTCGCGGTTCCTTGGTCAAGGCCACTGCTCCTTCATTATCGCATAATAGTTCCATTTACTCCTGAATTGTCGGGTACCCCAAGGTCACCGATGAAATTCTTCAGCAAGCCGCTTCCTTAGAGGCTTCACTTGCAGCTATGTACTCTGATTCACAAGTTGAATCAGCCACTGTTTTCTACTTGGAACTTTTCCACGTAACCGCTCCACCGTTTAGCAGAAACACCCAGCCTGACTGAGACCGATAGTTGTCTCTATCTGTTTGAAAGCTGGCATCACTGTATCCGCTTACTCTCAATGTATCTTTGCCACTAAGGACTAGGAACATGTCTTTCGTCCTATGCAAATACTTGAGTATATTTTTAACCGCAATCCAATGTGCCTTGCCAGGATTGCCCTGATAGCGACTGACCAAGCTCAAGGCAAAGGCTACATCAGGGCGGGTACGTGTCATAACATACATGATCGACCCCACAACCGAAGCGTAGGGTACCCGATTCATTTAAGCTATTTGTTGTCGCCTAATATTCTAAGTAAGTGCGGAAATGAAGATTGCGGAAAGTAAAGGTCCGAAACTGAAGGTTTCGGAGGGACAAGTCCTGAGACTTGAGATGGACAAGTCCGAAGACTTGATGTGGTTGCGGAATTATAATGAAGGAGTGATACTTAGGATAGATCTTAATAGCTTAACAATAAATAACAGGGATTAGCAGTGCTTATCCTTTGCCTTATCTTCTAGATGTTCTTTGGTCTTCAATCTTCTTTGTTGAATGTTTAAGTATGATATTTTGTTGATGTGGATACTCCGAAATCCTGAGTGGATTTCGGAGTCCTGGCTGGTATTATCAGAGTGTCTTTGGAAATATGGTTGTGAATGTCTTGATCTTCTGAGTTAGTTCGGACTGTGGTCTTCAGAACTCTTTCTTCTGGGTGAGGTACTTTCTGATTCTGAATTCTTTTAAAGGTCCGAAATTCAATACTGAATTTCAGATAGTTTCAATATTATCAAAACACAACTTATCCGAGATATAAGTTGACAACATACACAAGATATAGATAATTGTTCATTTCTTAAGACATTCATACAAAAGTAAATTCATTCCATCAAAATAAGAAGTTTGATAATACAATCCTAATATATCAAACTACGAGTTGGTCAATGACTTGACTTTCAGTTTTAACAATTCCCCCTTCGGTGACCAATCGAGGGGTTTGAGTCATTTTTAACATTGATCCATTACTCCTTGTATTGCAGCATATTCCCAAAACTTTCTGACTGCCAGTAGCCACTGCATTCTGAGGAGTATTTCTTTCTTAGCTTCTGGATCTGATGAGGTTGATTTTTGCACGGCCTTGATGTATTCTTTTATCATTCCATTAGAGACTCTTCTGATCTGATCAACACGAAGAAAGAGAAAAGATCATTTTTCTGCAGGATTTCTGTATACCAATCTGAGTTCTGGATCGAGTGTGGCACCTCTCTTCCAGTTGTCTCGATTGTCTGGCAGAGATAAGTCAGGTTTGGGTATGATCTGCGGTTCATGGTGAACTTTGAGGATTTTATACATTTCTGCATCGTTGTAGCAGAATTCCTCTACTAGGCAGTGTAGAAATCTTCTTGCTGCGACATAAGCTTCTCTGGCTTCTTGATTTTCTTTGTGGGATAACTTTACATTTATTGAGAAGATGTCGGCTGGATTCATGTTTTGGAAGTCGACTTTTGTTATCAGAGTCGTGTTGTTGTAGTCGCCATTTCTGACTAGCTCGTATTCAAAGTATTTTGATTTCTGAAACCTTTTTCTTTTAACACTTCGAGCGGCTGTTACGACTTCATTTGACCATGTATTGACTTGAGGTTTGCTCCATTTCTTGAAGAATTCCAGATTCTTGTAGTATACAGCTAGCTCTTTGTGTGGTCCTGATTCTGTAGTGAAGTTCAGAGTGTATCGGTATTTTTCTCCGTTGGGGGTCAGTGGTATGTCCCAGTTATGTTGGGACGTGGGGGAGGATTGTATGATTTGAAGGGTTGGTAATCCGAATCGGTCAGTGGTCGGTAACTGGTGATATTTGAAAAGATACGTCTGCTGGGACCAGTTGGATCAGCTTGATTTTGACCAGGTTTTGACTCAGTGCTGAAATTTTCAGCATGTTCATTAGCTTAAGAGTCGAAGAACTTTGATTTCTTTTCCTTGACCTCTTGGGGATCAGATTCCTTGATCGACGAGTATAAAAAAATCTCGTCGTCTTCTGATGGATCTTTCTCTGTTGGGGTTTGAATTTTTGGAGGAGAAGTGTAAAGAAGTGATTTCAGAGAAGTGTGGGGAGAAGGTGGTTTCGGAGAAGTGTGGGGAGAAGGTGGTTTCGGAGAAGTGTGAGGAGATTTTGGAGGAGAATTGATAGGGCGATCATTTTCTGATTCCTTATTATGAGTTTCGTCCCTGTCAATGTTCGTGTCCTCTTGGGTTTCTTCTTTACCAGCATTTGTGTCTACTTGCTGATTGATTCATTCTTGCTGAGATTTTGCTTGGTCTTTTGTTCCACTTGGACCAGCGGTGGTATCTATTTCCATGTCGGTAGATTGAAATGTTTCTACTTTATCATCCGCCTTTCCCCCTCCTTGGGCACCTATAGGGACGGAAGGGGTCACAGGCAGGCAGGCCAGAATGGAATCAAGTTTGTCGGAGACAACTGTCACTTCCTTCTTGATACAATCAGGAAGTGGCGTATCATACATTGTTTGGAGGGCTTCCATGGCTTCGATATTCAATTTTGTGCAAAGTTTGATCTGTTCAATAGGACCAGCCATGGTGCCGGTAATGTTTTGCATGGTTTAGGTAACCATCTGAAGGATAAGGGCATTGGTTCTTCTAAGGGAGTAGTTTTCGGCCAGAACTCCATTCAGGTAGTTGGACATATGGTCCATGGAGTCTTTGAGCTTGGTTTGCACATTGGTCAGGAGCTCAGGAACTTGTTATTGACATTTTTCAACTTCAGTGAGCATCTTTTGTGCAGTCTTCATCATATTGGCTGCGTCGGATGCTCGTTGAGCATCAAGGGTGGCGATCCCATCGTGGATGATCTTTTCCGCTTGATCGTCGCAATGAAGAAGAATGTCTTTGTCTTTCTTCTATAGTGCACCTACTCGATCTTTAATTTCTGCTAGTTCTTTGATCATAGCCTCCTGATTTTGTGAGGATTTTAAGTCAGTCAGGAGGGTGGTCAAGGTGTCAACTTTCTGATGAAGGGAGTCATCCTTGAGTAAGGAATTGACGGATGGAGGCGGATTATTTTTGGCAGCTTTGTCAGAGGATGAATTGGTGTCACTGAGATCGAACAAATGCATTTGGGATGAGGATGGTTTATCTACCTCTTGATCAACACCAAAGAGGGAGGTGCCGATTGGGATCGATTGAGTCTCGGAGATGAGTACTCGGGACTTGGATTCAGTAGGTTGTTCGACTGTGTGCTGCTGTAGTGTCTTTTTCTGAAGTTCTTGAGCACAAAATCTGTCCCAGGTGAGGGGGACGATTGCTGAAGCAATCTTTGACCAGTTGGTTTCAGAGGTATCGAACAGATAGAGGGAAGAGTCTACCAGGTTTTCGAGAGAGGAGTGCAAAAAGGAATCGAGCTGGAGAGTGAGAGCATTGATTCGTTCTCTTTCGGACTTGACATGGTCGGAGTCAGTATCGGATAGTGGACCAAAGATGAAAAGGGTTTGAAGCTCCTTTTGTTTATGCTCGAATTGATGTTGAAGACGTTCAACCAGTGCATGTTGTTCTTGAATGGCGGTCTTGAACTTGCATTTGGCAAGTTCGGATGCATCAGGTGGAGGTTGTGTGAGATCGGGTATGAGATCAATGTTGGGTTTCTTTTTGGTGATTGGTGAGTTCTTTTTAGATGGTGGAGGTGAGTTCTGTTTTTCCTCCATTAAGATATCTTCCTGAGTGTCTTCTGAGCCTGGAGAGTTCTGTCTTTCCTCCAAATGTTCTGACTCGGAATCCTTTGAAGATGGTTCAGATGTCTAACAAGAAAGAACACACGTTAGATAGCAGTTATGTATACCAGATGTAATACATACCTGAGAGAATAAAAAATGATTTGAAATGTACATTATTAAAGATAGATAAATTTCGTTTTTCTTTGAAACTGCGAAATTAGGACAAAGTAACCAATTGATGTTTTTATTTTCTGTTAACTGAGCATAAATAGAAGGTGAGACTGATGGAATCCAGAAATTTTTAAAAAATGGTGATCAGAGATCAAAAGATTTTTGAAGATAGAGGACTTTTGTCAAGAAGTGAAAAGATGATGCAGAGGCATGTGAAATAAGAATCTTCTGACAAAGGGAAACAGGGGAAATTCAGAAGTAAGGGACTTCTGACAAATAGAAGGGGGGATATCAGAGGTAAGAAACTTCTCACGAGTAGAAGGGGGGTATCAGAAGTAATAAACTTCTGACAAGTAGAAGGGGTATCAGAAGTAATAAACTTCTGACAAGTAGAATGAGGTAATGAAAGAGGTACCGTTTTGACTTTTCGTTGCTTCTTTTTAGGTGGTTTCTTAGATGGAGAGGATTCAGAAGCTTTCTTCTTGAGTTTCTTGGGGGCCTCACACTGTTTGAGAGAGTGAGGTGGATAATCAGATACTCCTTCAGTAGAAGTGATGTGAAAAGTGACATCAGGGTCTGTTGGATCAGCCAATTTCAGTAATGCTGCAGGCAGTCTGCGGATTTTCCCAAATATAGAGTCTGTTTTGGCAGTGTAGGGTTTAGCTTTGGGCATGACCAATTTGTATGCTTCCGATCTAGGTGTAGGAATGGTGATTTGAAGATTCTAATAGATGTGCTCGATGCACATAGCCCAAAAACGTGCTGAGTGAATTTGACCAGTTGGTTTCAGGGAGGAGGGTATGTAGGAAAAGAAATCGTCAAACAGAATTGATGCATAATCAACCTTGCGACCGGAGTAGAGGCTCCAAAGGAGTCCCATGAGTCGTCTGTTTAACTGGTCTGTACCGCCCATTTTGCCAGTTAAGCACTTAATGATGTAATGTATGAGGCATTGCCATAAGGGGGAGATGTGTCCTTTAGACATATGGAATAATTTTGGCAAATCGTACATATACCCCATATTGTAGATCATGGATTTGAGATCGCCATCAGTTGGTTGGTCAAAAGTGGATTCGTAGTAAGGAAGATGTAGTGCTGCTGCAAAGATTTTCTTGTCGATGACAATACGTTGATCGTCATGTAATGTCACGGCGTAACCGGAGGGACACTTGGTGGCGGAGGAGACGATATCTTGTAGTAAGGAGACTGGTATAAGGAGACTGGTATAGAAGGAGGTGGATAGAAGAAAGCTCTAGCCAGTGTGTGTCTTGAGAGTATGTGAAGGAGAACGCGTAGGTGTTGTTTGTAAACTTTGAGTTCTTCTGAAAGGTAGAGATTGGAGATGGCAATATTGACAGTGTCGTTGTCGCTCTTGGATTGGGAGGCCATTGAAGAGTTTTGATGTGAGGGATGGAAATAATGGAAGTTTTGAGATATTTAGGGTTGAGAGGTTGAAGACGACGGCGGGAGAGGTTTATGAGAATAGAGAGATCGTTGGGGAAGATGAAGAAGTGTGAGAGATTGAAATAAGAGGAAACGGTTATAATAATTTGAAAAAGTGTAAGAAACCGCCGGGTTGCGGGAATGAAGGGACGTGTGAATAGTTGTGTCAGAAAAGCGTATGCTTTGCATTAAATGCGAAGAAATGATGAAAAGGGAAGGTCCATTAAAGGACGGACATGTGTGGCAGAGAGAATATCTGTTGGAGAAAAATGGATCATATGGATTTTAATTATTGCGTATTAAATGTATTTCATATTTAATTTTCATTCCCGTATTAAATATGTCGAGGTGAGGTGTCTAAGGTACGGACTGGTATGACTTTGATAGTTTTGACTTGGTCAGAGGGGAAGGAGTTCTGAGTGAAGTCCCGAATCAGTAGGTTTATGTTTTCTGACAAAGAGTGAAAGTGTATTCTGAGTGATGGTGAGGATAGAGGAGTTTTGAGGAAGTTGGAAGGTGTCAGAAGTTCTGAGGAAATTCTGAGGAATTTGGAAAGTGTCAGAAGTTCTGAGGATTGGAAAGTTCTGAGGAAATTCTGAGGAATTTGGAAAGTGTCAGAAGTGTTGATTCGGAGCGAAAGAGTGGGTTCTGATTATGTAGGTTCGGAGAAGGGAATAGAGTTTCTGAGAACTATTGAACAGAAGCTAGATAGGTGTGAAAGTTCTGATTGTAGTCCGGAGAGAGGAGGTCAGAGCTTGCTTTCTGAATGTAGTTGTGCAATGGATAGCTTTAGGAGTTGTCATGTCATTTCTGTAGAGATAAACTATGGTGCAGACTGTTTAAAATAAGCAGTCAAATCATATAGCGCATCTCTAAATTACTGATCTCGAAGTGATGAGGTGTCAAGAAGTGGTAAGGGGGAAGTGGTAATAAAAGGGGGTTGTTTATGACACTTAGAAATCACACTAGTGAAGATTTTGAGGATTAACATGACTTCAAGACGTCCGTTTAACCGTGATGAGAAGGTGGAAGTTAGAATGCAGGATGGTGAGTTTGCGGGTGCAGTTTATGGTGGTGTGATCAAATCTGTATGGAATCATCGTTATGAGGTAAAAATGAAAACGTTGACTGATGGATCCACTAGAGTTCCTATGAACGTGCATGTGGACTTTGCATATCTGCAACCTGTTCCTCCTAAGGTTTTGGTGGAGTTTAAGCAGTTTGATTTTGTGGAGGTGTGGTACCGGCGAGGATGGTGGCCAGCTGCCATTTCGAGAAAGAAACCATTCAATCAGTTCCATGTGGTGTCAGTGGATGGGACTCGTCTATTTGTTGATGAGTCGAAAATGAGAATTCATCAGAGGTATCATCTTGGAGAGACTCCGATGTGGCAATACTATAAGCTCTGATGATTGGGGAAGACTGTGGATCCCGATGTTTGTGATGTATTATCGGATATTATGTTGTCTTGTGTGTCTAATTTTGTGTCAAAGTTGCTTTCATTGAATGTTGTAATCTTTTGTATGTTATGAATGAAAGCACGTTTTGGCGTTTTTTATGGTTATCTTGTTTGTGAATCAGAACTGTGGCTTTCAGAATGCGGTTAGAGAGGATTCAAAGAGGTGATGAGTTTTTGTCGTATATCGAAGAGAGAATGATAAAGATAGAAGGGGAGAGAGGGTTAGGTAAGTGTGTGTCAGATCTCGAAAAACAAAGAAAATCTGCATGGAATCGAGAGTGGTTTATCCATTACGCCGTCTAAGTTGCTGAACCGTCTTATCAACCGTTTAGGCCATGATGCTGATTTGACGGGTGCATTAACTGCCCACTAGGGTCATTATGACCTCTAAGTAAATGGATTAGAGAAGATGAAGGGGCATGCTGGTTGGTTATAAAAAGGGGGTTTCGGCTGAATGTTTAACCACTCGTATCAAGAAAGAAATTAACTGAACTTAGTTTGCTTTCATCATGGCTCGATTTTTCTTCAATTGTTTTGATGAGGTCGAAGTGAAACTGACTCACGGAGATTTTGCTGGAGGGTTTTACAAAGGGGTGATCACGAAGACTTGGAAACGACGGTGTGAGGTTCAGCTGAGGTGTTTACCGGACAATACCACCGGAAAGATGATGATTGTGAGAGTCAAATATGGTGTGCTTCGTCCTATTCCACCAACCGTGATAGTGGAATACAAGGTTGGAGACTATGTCGATGCATGGGATCGACAGGGGTGGTGGAGTGGAGTCATCGACGATGTGATCGGCGACGATGTGTATGACGTTGTGCTGCTGGATGGTAAGACTGTGCGAGTGTGTGATTCGTCTGTGCGAATCACACAGACCTTTACGTATGGCAGTCCTCCCAAATGGCAATACAACAAGCACTAAGGAGAAGGGGAGAAGAAATAATGATATTTTGTTTGTTAATGTTTTCTAACTGTTTTCTAGTAGTAGAATCTTAAGTCGTAGTTTTTAAGATGTTTTTGGTTTACGACTTAATGGATTAAGATAACGTAATTTCCTTTTATATGAATGAAAGTATTTTCGTCTTTTGTGTGTTTGTGAATAGCCCTTATTGGTGAGAATGTTGAGAGATATTTTCGGAGACAATAATGAGAGACGTCGGAAGACTTAAATTACTGAGAGTGTAGTCAGAGATTGTTCAGAGCTGACTAACTTGCTGAGTGGATGATGATCAGAGATTGATTATCATTCTCTGAAGAAGTCAGAGTCAGGATTTAACATACCCAATTTCTCCAGAAAATTGTTGAATTTAGTGGAATCTAAGGCTTTTGTGAAGACATCAGCCACTTGTTCATCGGTAGGAATGAAGTAAAGTTCGATGTTACCTTCTAAGATTTGATCCTTGATGAAGTGATATCTCAGATCGATGTGTTTTGTCAGAGAGTGTTGAATAGGATTGTGAGAAATAGCTATGGCACTCTTGGAGTCACAATAGATAGGAACTTGAAGGAATCGGTAACCATAGTCCATGAGCTGAGTTTTCATCCAGAGAACTTGTGAACAGCAGGTGGATGCAGCCACGTATTCTGCTTCTGCTGATGACAACGCGACACAGTTTTGTTTCTTGGAGGACCAGCTGATCACTAATCTTCCACCAAGGAATTAACAGCCTCCGGATGTGCTTTTCCGATCCAATTTGCATCCGGCATGGTCCGAATCGGTGAATGCTTGGAGTTTAAAGTTGTCCCCGATTGGATACCATAGTCCCATTGCCTTAGTCCCTTTGAGGTATTTGAATATTTGCTTCACTGCTGTCAGATGTGACATTTTCGGAACAGCTTGATATCTGGCACACAGGTAGGTTGAAAACATGATGTTGGGTCTACTTGCGGTTAAGTACAATAGTGAGCCTATCATCCCTCGATACAACTTATGATCTACTGGCTCGCCTTCGGGGTCTGCAAAGATTTTATGGTTGGTGGATATAGGAACCTTGGCAGTAGAACAATTTTCAAGAGAAAATTTATTCAGAAGTTCATTTGTATATTTCTCTTGATGTATGAAGATTCCTCTTTTGGTTTGTTGGATTTGAAGGCCTAAGAAGAAGTTTATTTCTCGATTCATGCTCATGTGGAATTTTTCTGTCATCACTTTTTCAAATTCATCAACCATTGCTTGATTTGTTGATCCGAAGATGATATCGTCTACATAGACTTGTACAATCATGATGTGATTTTGGTATGATCTAACAAAGAATGTGGGATCGATGACCCCTCTTCTGTATCCTGATGATACTAGAAAATTTGATAATGTTTCATACCAAGCTCTGGGTGATTGTTTTAGACCGTATACTGCCTTATTCAGACGATACACGTGGTTAGGTCGTGATAAATCTTCGAAGCCTGGAGGTTGTTGAAGGTAGACTGTTTCTTGAAGATCACCTTGAAGAAATGCACTTTTTACATCCATTTGATGTACAATAATATTTTTATGTGCAGCGTAGGCTAGAAAGATCCGAATGGCTTCTAGTCTAGCTACTGGTGCATACGTTTCATCATAGTCAAGTCCTTCGATCTGACTATACCCTTTTGCCACTAATCTGGCTTTGTTTCTGACTACAATGCCCATGTCATTAAGTTTGTCGGAAGACCCTTCTAGTACCTATGACTCTGTGATTGGAGGGTTTCGGAACAAGATCCCAGACGTTGTTTCTTTTGAATTCTGATAGTTCTTCTTGCATGACCTTGATCCAATCGTCGTCATCTAAAGCGTCTAGGACTGTCTTTGGTTCAACTTTGCTGATGTACACGACATAGTGACATTCATCTTGAATTGATTTCTTTGACCTTGTCTGAACCTTGGATGAGGGATCTCCGATGATTTGGTTTGGAAGATGACTCCGAGTCCATTTGTGTAAGCGTGGAAGGAGAGCTGGATCAGAAATAGGAGGGGAGATATCTTGAATGAAGTGGGAGTCGTCAGTAGAGGTGTTTTGAATTTGTGATTCTTCAGCTGATGTATTCTCATCGGCTTCAAAGATAAATACCGGTGTATTGTTAATCGTAGCAACAGAGGAGTGGGCAATGACATCTTCTGATGGGATATCTGCTGATGAGGTATCTTCTGAGGGTTGACGGTCACCCTCGGATTGAGGTATCCCATCAACATGCGTAGGGAGTCTAGACTCCCCCTCAGAGGTTGCTGGGATTGAGGGTTCCTTCTGAGTCTGATGATCCGGAGAAGGGAGGAGAGGCTTCCCCTCAATTGTTGGTGTGTTGATCGGAAGTTGTGTCTGATTGTCGGATGTGGTAGGTTCTGATGAATTTGAGGGTCCTGATGCTGAGATGAGTTGCTGAATAGCATCTGGTGAGTGAACCATTTCGGCTTCTTTTGCAGTTTCTGGTTGGTCAAAGAGCATGTTGTAATCAATTTTGACTGTATGAATGGGTCGATGTCCTATGGGAATATCACCCTCCATTACATATAGAATATCTTGATTCTTCTTTCTCCATTGATACTGATCATCGAATTCTATGTCGAAGCTTTCTTCAATGACTCGTGTTCTCTTGTTTAGAACACGATAGGCTACTGATCTTGGGGAGTATCCCATGAAGATTGCTTTATCACTTTTGGGTGCAAATTTTCCTAGATGATCTTTGTTATTTTTAATGAAGCATCTGCAGCCAAAGATGTGAAGAAATTTGACATTGGGTTTTCTCCCGTTTAGGATTTCATATGGTGTCTTCTGTAGTCGTTTGTTGATGATGGATCGATTCTGAACATAACATGCTGTTGCGATTGATTCAGCCCAGAATGTTAGAGGAAGATTTGCAAAAGTCAACATTGATCGAGCTGCTTCCACTAAGGTTCTGTTTCTTCTCTCTACGACACCGTTTTGTTGAGGTGTGTATGGTGCTGAGAAGTTGTGCTCTATTCCTTTTGATGCTAGAAATTCTTCAATTTGCTTGTTGTTGAACTCAGTACCATTATCACTTCGGATTCTTCTTACTGGTAGTTGAATTTTGAGTTCTATTGATGTGATGAAGTTCTTAAGTTCTGGGAAGGTGTCTGATTTTAATCTTAAGAAAAACACCCAGGTGAATCGGGAGAAGTCATCCACGATAACTAGGATATATTTCTTGTGATTCAGACTGGCAACGGTTGATGGACCACAGAGATCCATGTGGAGAAGTTCTAATGGACGAGTAATACTTGAATCAGTGATTGATTTGTGAGGTTTCTTCTTTTGCTTGCCTAATGTGCATGCTGCACATAAGTTTTCGTTATCAAACCTCAGAAGCGGCATTCCTCTGACCATATCTCCTGTTACCAGCAGGTTCATGTATCGGAAGTTGAGATGAGCTAGTTTCCGATGCCATAACCAACTGATTTCGGAATGTGCTTTTGACAATAGGCAAAGTCTTGGTTTTCTGATAAACATAGAGATGTCTAATGGAAACATGTTGAGTTGTCTTGGAGATTTTATTAGACATCTGTCTCTATTAAACGTCATGATGTAACTGAATTCATTGTCGAATTCAACTCGTAGACCAGTACTGACCGGTTGACCTACACTTATGAGATTGCGTTTAAGTCTGAGAACGTAGGCAACCTTCTGAATGGTGAAGTTTCCGTTTGTAAGTACACCACAGCCTTCTATGATGCCGTTTGCGTCATTTCCAAATGTGACGTATCCTCCAAAGCTGACTTCTCTGTAGTCTCTTAGAAACTCCAATCTTCCGGTCATGTGCATTGAGCAGGCACTGCCTATTAGCCATTCGTCATCCTGCTCTTCAGTACAAAGTGCCTGAAAGATTAGACAGTTAGTTTGGGTACCCAAAGTTGTTTGGTCCCATTTGTTTTTATGTATATGGAAGATTTATTTCTGATAGTTGATTTGTTGGGAGTTTCAATTTCAGAAGATAGGTTTGACTCAGAAGTGGATGTTTTTACAACCCATTTTTGAATGAATCTTTTTGAGAGTTTTGGAGAGTAGTTTTTTGTTGAGTGCTTAAGGTTTCTTAATTTCGAGACATTGATTGTGTCAGATTGACGCTTCCAACAATGACAGCAAGTATTATTTTGTTGTCGCTTTAAGATTTTCGGAGTGGATTCAGATTGATTGTAGTTCTGAATCTTGGTTCCGATAACTTTTGAAGTTTGTTTGTTGCTTCTGATGACATTTGAAAATGATTTAGAGAATTCATTCACAGTTTTCTTAGTGGTTTTGAAATTACTTTGTGTGATTTTCGAATTTCTCGTTAATTTTGGAAATTCTGAGTTGTAATCGGAGTTTCTGATATTTTAAAGTTGCTGAATGGGTTTGATATTTGGTGTCGGAAGTAATCCCTTATGGATATACTTTCGTGGTGTGGAAGAAGTTGATCTCTGAGTATGACTTGGAGTGAAAATAGTTGAATTAGCTTCTGATCGTTTCTGGGTGTAGAAGCATTTTTTCTGTTCAAATCTTGCATGAGATCGAGGAGATCGGAGATCTTTTCTGTTTAGGATTGGTTTTATTCCTTGTTTGGTTGGATTCTTTCCTTTTCCTTTTTGAAAAATTTCTCTTGGGGAAGAGTTATATAAAGAATCATTCAAGGAGCTTGTCCTTTCGTGATTGACTTTAAGTTTTTTGATCGAAATTCTGATAGGATTGTTTGAAAATCTCTGTTGTGATTTATCTTCATACTTTGTGTCAGAACTTGAAGGTTCTGAAGTCATGTTGGATTTATCAGCAACATTAGGGTTTCTGATTATAATTTTGTTAAAATCAATTTTCGCGATGATATTTCCTGGGGACTTCTCCATTTCAATTTTCTCATCAACTTTCTCTTTATTTGAATTTTCCAGGTTCTTAGAGTCTGGAATGCATTCTTCAGTAACACAGTTACTTGGTTGGTTTTTAATTAAAGAGTGTTGCTGAGAATTTGATGATGGATAGTTTGTGACCGAGTCCATATGTCTATGCATGAATGGGACTGAAGCTGTAGACAATTTGCTGATTTCGGCAGTGTCTGCTTCTGAGAAATATGAGAAGGGAATGTTAACTCCTATTTTTGACTCAGAAATGGCATTTTCTGATTCATTGGTAGGAATTTTAGAAAGATTCTTGGTTGTGTCCTCATCGTGTTTATCATCATATTCATTTGAAGGGTACTGAAAGAATGGACTTTTTCTGTTGTAAATAGGATAGTTTTTATTTGTGGTTTTTCTTGCCCATCCCCAATTGAAAGTGTTTTTCAGAAGAGTTAGTATTAGCAGGAGATTTGAAAACTTCAGTTGCATGATACAATTGATCTACTAATTTGTTTAATATTACATTATCACTTCGGGCTAAATCCCTTTGTGATGTCAAAAGCTGATTTGAATTTTCTAACAAAGTCCTAGAAGTCTGTTCGATCTTCAAATCGGTAGTAAGTTTATCACAAAATAGCTTTTTATCTTCTAGCCTATTCTTCAACTTTAACACTTCGTCATACCCATCATCCCTTTCTTCCAGAACCCGCTGGTATGCATCTAAGGCATCTGCACAGGTGTTAGATATTTTTTCTAGAGCAGGTTCTAGATTATTAGAGTAAATTTGATGTGTATGAAGCATGTTGCGTACCTGTTCGATGATACTTACACCTTTGCCTGTCTTGTGGTTGACCATGAAGGCGTAGTTCTTCGGCATGTAGGAAGATGACGATTCGGAGGTGTTTTCAAGATGTTTGTAGCTTGCCAACCCTGGGATTGGAGTTTCTCGATTTGCCTGTACCATCATGCATTCTCCAAATCCTTTTCCTCGTTTTTGCTTGTTTTCCTACTCATCATCATCTCCTGAGGACCAGATCTCGACGTTTCCTGATGCTACAAATGCTTTGACTTTTTCTTCTTCTTTTGCTTTCGGATAATTCCTTGGTGCTCTGCAGTCAGCAGCATAGTGCCATAAGCCTCCGCAGTTGTGGCATTTGATTACTTCTGATTCTTTCTTCTCAGAAGTTGGGGCTTGATTGGTGCTGTCTGCTGGAGCTGTCTTTGGTTTTTCTTGTTGTTGATTTTCTGTTTTCTGATAGTAGCGATTCTGACCAGAGTGTTGATGCCCTTTCTGATAATTGCTTCTGGGTTGATAATCTGAATTTTGGTTTGAGGGGCGGTAGTTATTTTTTGGGCCAGAGTGTAAAGGTATTCTGTTGAACTTCTGACTGATCATAGCAATTTCATGTTGATAAGCTGCTTCTTCTGCTTCATCGAATTCTGAGTAGTATGATTCAGTAGTTTGTACTGGTGCTGGAAGTGCAAGGGTAGGTGATTTTGATTGAATGGATGGTTGTGAGATTTGAGATGATTGGTATTGAACCGTAGGAGTTTGATAATGTGAAGGGTAAGAAATTTGTGGTTGAGACGGGTGATATGAAGGTATAGGATTTGGTTGCTGAGGTTGTGGCAAGTTTTGAGTGGGAGCAAGCTGTAGTGGAGGAATGTTCTGGTTGGTTTGTTGCTGAGATGCTTGCTGATATTGTACCAGTTGCTGAGGGTTGTTGTCCATCGTTGGATAGTTATGCCCAGCAACTAAAGCCAGAGGTCCACCAAGTTGTTGCTGTTGTTGATTGCTTTTTATATCCTTTTCTTGTCCAATGAGGTTGTTGTATAGTCGGTACATGTTGAAAGTTTTCAGCTTTCCAGAGTCTTGAAGGATCATCTTGACAAGCATCCAGTCTTTTCCAAGTCCCTCAAGAAATCGATGGTTGATTTCCTGATTGGTTCTTTCTGCTCCTGAACTTAGAAGTCTGGTTACAATTATGGAGAACCGGGTGAATGCTTGCCTTAGTGATTCTCCGGGAAATGCTGAGAAGTGGGTGTAATCAGAAAGACTTGAAACCAGTTTTTGGTCTTTTGCCTCCTCTGTTCCTAAGAACATATTTTGTAAAAGAACCCATATCTGTTGGGCTGTTGTACAGTTTTGTATGAGATCGAAGAGTTCTGGAGGAATTCCACATTGGATTTCGGTGAAAGCTATTTGGTCGTTGTCCATTTTCTCTATATCCAAGGGAGTTAGTCTTGGATGAGAAGTACCACCTAGAGCTTCTTCTGTAGTGTATGGTCTAGGGGTATATGTTGTAAGATGTGGTCCTTCTTCGACTGAACGCCAAATGTCTTTTCCTTTGGTTTTGAGATAGTTGCGCATACGAGATGCCCAGCCATTATACTCAGTAGGAATGAGTATAGGAGCTCGATTGGAGCCTCCAACGCTGTTTGCAACATTCAAAGAGTAGTTCATCTACATGATGGAAAAGAATTTCGAGAGAGAGAGATTAAGATTTTTGAGCTATAATAGCATGCAATGATCCACAGAGGATCCTAAGGTTGTTGCTACAGCCTGGGTTTTGAGCAAACTAGGCACTTAGAATCTTATAGACAGCTATTCAGGCTCTGATACCAATTGTTGTCGCCTAATATTCTAAGTAAGTGCGGAAATGAAGATTGCAGAAAGTAAAGGTCCGAAACTGAAGGTTTCGGAGGAACAAGTCCTGAGACTTGAGATGGACAAGTCCGAAGACTTGATGTGGTTGCGGAATTATAATGAAGGAGTGATACTTAGAATAGATCTTAATAGCTCAACAATAAATAACAGGGATTAGCAGTTATATAACATGGGAATGTAAAGACTAGAATTAAAGAGTGCTAGAAATGTAAGGAGAATAAGAAATGCAGATGAGAACATAAGAGTTGATGGAATGAGAGATTGTATTGATAAGTGAAATTGTTACATGAAGTCTCTCAAAACCATGAGGACTGAAGATGAACTTGGTCTCCCTTTTATAGACTAAGGGAGGACCTTCGGATAATAACCTATGGACTGAAGAGGAGACAACACGTCTCTCTTCAGTTAGATAGGAAAGGGTGAATTTAATATAATAATACAATGTCAGACTAGGGTGGCTTGTCTATAATTTAATAATACTTTAAAGTACAACATACATGCTTCTAGAGGGCCACGCCTGATCTAGTCTAATCATATCCTATAAGTTGAAGTGCTTATCCTTTGCCTTATCTTCTAGATGTTCTTTGGTCTTCAATCTTCTTTGTTGAATGTTTAAGTATGATATTTTGTTGATGTTGATACTCCGAAATCCTGAGTGGATTTCGGAGTCCTGGCTGGTATTATCAAAGTGTCTTTGGAAATATGGTTGTGAATGTCTTGATCTTCTGAGTTAGTTCGGGATGTGGTCTTCAGAACTCTTTCTTCTGGGTGAGGTACTTTCTGATTATGAATTCTTTTGAAGGTCCGAAATTCAATACTGAATTTCGGATAGTTACAATATTATCAGAACACAACTTATCCGAGATATAAGTTGACAACATACACAATATATAGATAATTGTTCATTTCTTAAAACATTCATACAAAAGTATACTCATTCCATCAAAATAAGAAGTTTGATAATACAATCCTAATATATCAAACTACGAGTTGGTCAACGACTTGACTTTCCGTTCTAACACTATTTACTCATCTGTACTCGGACTTTGAGACTTGCTCAATTTGGCATTACTTTGGATCGGTAGCTCTCTATCACACCCCCAAACCACAATGACGGAATCGTCTGAGGGCGGAACGGGACATAGTATCACAACCATTGCATACATTGAAACATAAGTAGATAACAACCATCATACATTATAATTGGAAAGTTACATTGTTCAAACGGTATTGTTTCAAACCAATTACAGTATGATCACGAAATAACTAAAAGAGACGTCTTCGCGTCCCATCCCAAAAGGTTAGACGGACCTGACTAATTGTTACCTGAGAATACAAGTAGTTTGAAAGAGTGTCAACATTACGTTGGTGAGTTCATAAGATTTTTGTATGAGAAAATCCATAATCCTTTTTCTTGTAAAAAGATAGTGTTTGAAATCAAAAAATCCAATATTTTCTTATAAATGAGTCGTAGTCTTAAAAACCAAAGCTCGAAAATGTATAAGTATTCCAATACTTAAAAATAGTATTACGTAGTTTTATTCTTGTATAAAACCATGTAAATACTTGTTTACGCATAGAATAATTGTAGATTTAATTCCATAAACCTTTGCGTAGGTAAAATCGTACTTTTATTTGTATCTTACGAAATTGTAGTTTTAATTTCATAAAACTCGTATGTATAAGTAAACTGTACTTATATTCATATCTTGATAAAACGTAGTTTTAATTTCCATAAAACTAGTATGTATAAGTAAAACCATACTTATATTCGTAACTTGTTAAGAAGTAGTTTTAATTTCTATAAAAAACTTTACTTAGCTTCACCATGCTTCGGGGTTGAAATATTGTGTTGAAAAATAAACTTCACTTCTCGTTCCATCATTTGACTGGTTTCGTCTATTACCGACACTACTTGAAATGTAACCATGACCAAAAATCCTGTGTGTCATAGAGTCATAAAGACCCTTCTCGCCACAATTGTTCAAGGACCCTGCCTTGGCTCAGGAGGAGATTACTCGCAGTATCTGTGTGAACACGGAGGAACGCACTGCGATTGATTGAGTATCGGAGCACTACTTGTGGGTTTTTTGATTTTAGCCCCAGCACATCCTTGATCAAAGATCTCAATGCAGATAACAAGTTAACAAGTTAACTTGGCCCTTGGCGAGACGTTCAATGGTATCTGTATCTCTGTAGATTATACCATCCTGGTCCCAGTTGAGGATTCGGTGAAGTGTTGGGGTCTCACAGCTATTGTGGTAATCAATAGCGATCATTGACACAGAGTTTCGATGTTTCATCAATGAGAGGCAAAACCACATTGAAACATGTACATCATTTATTAGAAGAAAGTTGGGGTTAAGAATGGTATGAACGTGTAATACATCTCGGTACGAAATATACCCATCGACTAGAGTTGCGAATTGTCATCATTGTATGGCATAGTACAATGAATCGTCCAATTCTAAATTACAAGACTTGTAGGTGTAGGTCCACAATACTCTCTAGATCTCAAAGATATCAATCTAATCACAAGAACAATAAGAACAAGGAGATTAAACTTCAATGCACACCTTTGATTAATCAAATGGTCTAGTACATAAGTTTGTATGGTTGCCAAGAACACTCAAAATCTCTCTCTACTTAGCACACAAATCGAGGACAACCAACCCACTAGTGGTGGCTCTTTGAGCCTTAAATACTCTAAGCCTAAAACCCTAGCAAACCTAGGCCCATGGACCAAAAAACAAGCCTACAAGGGGTTTCTGATCAAGTACCAAAAACGAACAACCCTTGGTTGTTCGGTTCACACCAGTTTAGACAAATAATCCCTATAAATTGACTTTTAACAATTTTAGTCCTTATAAATAAAAGATTAAACCAACTAAAATTGACAATCTCCTCCTTAGCAGGAAAACTTTCCTCTTAGCAGGTGACAGGTATAGATGTTGATAAAAATTCAGCATAGCTACAGTGACAACTTTGTCTTCGATGGAGGTTATCTTCAGATTTGGATTGGTAAGCTCCTTAGGCATTAGAACATGTCTAGAATCAGCACATCCAGCTCGTGATTTGACTTTGACTTTGACTGGAGTATGACTCTTCATTTCTTCATTTGATCACTTCAGGTGTTGATGTAGTAACAAGTTGATTGAGGAGGAATTCAAACAACTTCTCATATAGAATTCAGCTTCACCTTCTTCGGGAACAGACTTCGTGTCGAAATTCTTGAACGTTGCATTTGACTGACGTTTCTCGATACGATTCATTGACAGTAAATCATGTGGGTCACGGAGTTAGAAACTTTCACCACAGTTGTTCAAGGATTCATCCTTGGCTCAGAATGAGCCTTCTCGCAGTATCTGTGTGAACCTTGGGGAACGCACTGTGATTTTTTGAGTATCGGGAACTACTCGTGGCCATTTTGATTTTGGCCCGTGCATATCCTTGATCAAAGATCTCAATGCAGTTTTCAAGTTGACAAGTCAACTTGGCTCTTGGCGAGACGTTCAGTGGTATCCAAACTCTGCGGAGTGTACCATTTTGGTGCCAATTTTGAATCAGGTAAAGTTGTTGGGGGTCTCACAGCTATTGTGGTAAACAACAACGATCAGTGACCCAGAATTTCAATGTTTCATCAATGAGAGGTAATATCACATTGAATCACAAACATTTGAATTAGAAGAAGTTTAGGGTTCAAGAAAGGTATGAGCGTGTAATATGTCTTGGTTATTAGACATACCCATCGGCTGGACTTTCGAATTTTCATAAGTGTATAGTTTATTACACTGAATCATACAATTCTTGAATTAGAAGCTTTGTATGTAAGAGTAGTTGTTGATGCATCATCTACTACTGCTGTTGTAGCAAAGATCACTAGCATAGAATGTCGAAATATAATCATTACTTGGTTTAAAGTAATGAATCATCTATTTCTTGTATCAGAAATATTAAGGTGGTTAAGAATAGATTGTGTGTGTGATAGACTACCGTATGCAGTCTAACCATCGGCACAGACTTTTTAACTCTCGACTTTGAGTGGTTTCTCTCAAAGCGTCTAGAAGTTGGTGTTACACAAGAAAAACCATAGATTGGTTATGAAGCGGTTGTCAGTGCTTCACACTCATTAAGGTGAACCAATGAGGATCACAAACACTTAAAAGAATTACCTCAGCAGTGAGTGGCATAAACTCGGTGCGTCGTCGGTAGGTAAAAATGTTTTTGGATTTTTTAAATTTTTAAGGAAAGATATGAAAATTATAAAAAGAAAACTAAAATCTTTTTTTCTTTTAAGTTTTGTAAATTTTTGTTTTGATTTTCTTGATACCAATTGTAGTTGTCTATAATTTCTGATACCACTTGTTATTATTTGAAAGGAAAGATATGAAAATTATAAAGAAATTAAAATATTTTTGTATTTTTAAATTTTTGATTGATTTTTTTTCGAAAGGACTGAGTCAAATTTTTTGTTTTTCTTCTCCCCCTAAATTTGTGCATGGGAAGAATAGCGGAAATAAACATGAACAAATTTAACTAAACAAAAATACAGTAAAAGAATATTTACAGAATTGATTTAATAATCAGTGAAACGTATCATTTTCAGCGTTTCGACTAGCACATTGAATCGAGCTTTTGCAACAGGTTTTTTGAACAAGTCCACCACATTATTATCAGTGTGGACTTTTTCCAAATGAATCAATTTTCGCTCGACGCAATCTCTGATAAAATGAATTTTAATATCAATGTTCTTAGTCTTAGAATGCTGGACCGGGTTTTTAACAATTTGGATAGCAGCCTCATTGTCAAAGAAGATAGGAGTATCAAAAAAAGTTCATACCATAATCAAGGAGTTGATGCTGCATCCAAATGACCTGAGAACAACAAGCCGAGGCAGCAACATACTCAGCTTCAGCTGTAGACATTGACACAGTCTGTTTCTTTCTGCATTGCCATAAGATCAGTCTGTCTCCTAGAAACTGACATCAAGCACTGGTGGACTTTCTGTCAATTTCACACCCTCCATAGTTGCTATCTGAAAAAACGTAAAGATCAAATTCACGGTTCTTTGCATACCTAGACCAAATTTTGGTCTCCCTTTAAGGTATCTAAAGATCCGTTTGACAGCATCAAGATAAGAAGGTTTAGGATTAGCCTGATAGCGAGCACACTGGCAAACTGCAAAAACGATATCCGGTTTGCTAGCAGTCAGGTACATCAGCGAACCGATCATCGAACGATAGTAAGTTTGATTGACAGATTGGTCATCTGAGTCTGAAGATAGCAGAGGTCGCTCAGCCATTGAAGTGTTAGCCTCTTTCGCATCCTTGAAACCGAACTTTGCAAGAACATCCTCCATATACTTCGCTTGATGAAGCAGGATACTCGTTGAGCTTTGCTTAACTTGCAACCCGAGAAACATCATCATCTCTCTCAACGAACTCATCTCGAACCTTTTCTTCATCACCAACTCAAACTCCTTGCACAAAACATCGCTTGTTGAACCAAAGATGATGTCATCCACATAAATCTGGACAACAATTTGATCATTATCTTGGCGTTTGATGAACAATGTCTGATCAATACTGTCGCGAGTGTAACCATGCTATAACAAATGTTCCCTCAAGGTACCATACCAAGCACGGGGAGCTTGATGCAGACCATAGAAGACTTTATCAAGCTTGTAGACATGATTTGGAAACTTAGAGTTGACCAAACTAGGAGGTTGATCAACATAAATTTCCTCTTTCACCTCACCGTACAAGAAAGCCGTTTTGACGTCCATTTGATAGACAGTAAAGTTCATGTATGAAGCATAAGCAAGGAAGATCTGAATCGCTTCAAGTCGCGCCACAGGAGCATAAACTTTTGTGTAATCAAGTCCTTCTATCTGTCTAAAACCTCGAACCACCAAGCGTGCCTTATTACGAAAAATTACTCCAGAATTATCTTGCTTGTTGCGAAACACCCATCTTCTGTCTAAAGCCTTTTTGCCTTCGGGTAGTTCCACCAATTCCCAGACATTCAACTTCTCAAACTAGTTCAGCTCTTCATGCATGGCATCCACCCAACTTGGTTCATTGAGTGCCATTTCTACGTTCTTCGGCTCAACTTGAGAAATGAAGCACGAATAGAGACACTCGTTGACTTGACCACTTTGGCTTCTGGTTAAAACACCATCATCTAGAGGGCCAATAACATTGTCAATTGGATGGTCCCGTTGAATTGTTCAAGGAATCGCATATTGGAGCGAAGCAGTTGAGACCGGAAGATTGGTTATATTCTCAACCCTATCTGAGCCCGAAGCACCTCTATCAGAATCTCTGAAGTCATGAGAGGTACTTGCAATGTACTCATCAGGAATTCTTTCAGGAAAGACAGAATCCATAAGAGTAGAGTCAAAAAGATCAGCAGGTTCAGGTTGAATAACATCTTCAGGGGTAGTTGAATGTTCAACAACTGGGGTATTGCCAACAACTTGGGATGAGACATCAGAAGCATCTTCAGTTATAGAAGCAGAAACAGGAGATGCACCGTTATTATGAATAGTATCTTCAAGAATGACTGATGGAGTGATAAGATCAGGAACAATGTCTTCAGCATCTTCACAGTTAGTTCTACTGGGGCCTGGTTGTGTGGCTGAAATAACATCAGAAAGCACATAGAAAGGTTTAAACAGTTCAACATAATCAAACAACCAGCCAGGTCCAACACGAGCATCAGTTGGATTTTCTTCTAGCCAGTGAACACCAAATGATTCCACAACCTGCTTTGTCGCCTTGTTGTACACCAGATACACAGTTTTACTTGCATATCCAATGAAGTAGCAATTATCCGCCTTGGAAATGAACTTCTGAGTAGCTTCAAGATGAAGAAGAGTGCAAGGGCAGCCAAAAGTACGGAAATGTTAAACATTAGGCTTGCGACCATAGAGAATATCGTAAGGTGTCTTCATTTGAGGTTTTTTTATGATGACCTGATTCTGAACATAACAGGCTGTGTTGATGGCTTCAGCGTAGAAAATCACCGGCAGTTTAGAATCGCACAGCATGGTACGCGCAGCATCAATAAGAGTTCTGTTCCGTCGCTTAGCAACACCATTCTGTTGTAGAGTACGAGCAGCACTATATTGACGCAGGATACCTTTATTTGCACAAAACTTGTTAAGAACTGCATTCTTCAATTCCGTTCCATTGTCGCATCTAATGGCTTTCAGCTTCGGATTCATTTGATTTTCAATAAGCTTGATGAATCTAATGACTAGATCTGCAGTTTCACTTTTGTTTTTCAAGAAGAAAACCCAGGTAAAACGTGAGTAGTCATCAATAATAAGTAAATAATAAGAACTGCAATTGAGACTGAGAACATTAACCAGGGCAAATAGATCCATCTGAATCAGCTGAAGAATCGAATCAATGGAATTTATCTGCTTGGGCTTGTGTGACTTTCTTTGATGTTTTCCTTGAGCACAGGCAACACATTTCTCGAATGTGATGAAGTCCTTGATTGGAAGTCCTGCAACCATGTTGTTCTTTGCAAGACGATTCAGGTTCTTTGCGTTGGCATGACCAAGACGTTTGTGCCACAACATCGCGCTTTGTTCTGCAGCTCTTGAGAATAAGCAGGTGACATTTTCGGGAGTGTCATGATTCATGTCGATGATGTAAGCATTCCTTCTTCGTTCTGATCGAAAAAGAATCCACTCCTTTGGAATGACTACGCCGGGCTTGAGAATCAGGCATTCCTTCTTTGCGAAATGAATTGAAAAACCCTTGTCGTATATTTGAGAAATGCTCAGCAGACTGTGCTTGAGCTCAAGTACAAAATTTACGTTCTCAAACTTCAACACACCATTCGACACCGTCCCTTTTTGTGTGATCATCCCTTTTTCACCTCTTGCAAAGCAAACACATCCCCCGTTGAATTTTTTAATGTCGTGAAGTTGGGACATGTCTCCTGTCATGTGCCTAGAACAGCCACTATCAACATACCAAGGTCTGCTGATATTCCTCTGTAACTGTTCCTGCACAAGTCGCGGGATCAATTAGATTTAGGCACCCAGTCCATACGGAAACTGGACTATCAACACATTTAACAGATTCAAAGCTCATGTCACGTTTATAAAATAATGGTGAGACATTTGAAAATGTTTTAACACTGCCTTTGGGAACCCATTTAACATTTGGTTTAAAACGTTTATCTTTGGACCAAATGGGAACGTTACCATTTGAAGTAGAATCAGAACTACTAGAAGTTGATTCTTGAAAAGACTTTGGTCTTACAAAAGTTGGTAAGACATAGTTACTTCTAGAAGCAGTTCGATTCCAAGCATTCGTGTTATTTTGATTTTTCTCTCTAGAACGTGACCTTGAGGGTTTTCTCTTATGAGATTTCCCTTTTGGTACATTCTACAAAAACTGTTCATTTTGAGAAGCATACATGTGTTAGGGACAATTTCTGGCAATGTGACTGACAATTCCACAGTTAAACAAGTCTGCCTTTTTAAAAGTACATTGGAATTTTGTCCAGGTCCAGATTTAAGCAAATTATTTCCACACACACACACAAGCATGCAACAGGTTTATCAACCAAAACATTTTTCCTAGCTGTTTTTAAACTAACATCACACAAAGTCTTAGAATCAATAGAAATCTTAGTGTCAAGTTTCACATCATCACACAAATTAACAAAATTAGTCTTCAAACAAATTTTATCAGAAATAAGAGTAGGCGAGTCTTCAACTTCCTCAATCTTCGATTTTAAATTATCTGCACATGAGATAGAAACATCAATATTTTTCATTTCAGATCTCTCAGCGGTGCTAGATGTATTCCTTTGAATATAATTTCATAAAAAAACATTCTTCTGATTCTTCAGTGTCTGGGGATGGAGTAAAATTATTATTATACGGAGGAGGAACAACACTATACCCAATACCTTCACCTTGTATGTTTGACCAAACAGTTTGTTTTTCAAGTATAGTTTCAACTACTTCACTAGATACATAAACTTTCTTAAAAGTTGATTCAACCTTTTCAAATTTTGATTTTAATGTATTTAGTTCAGCAGTCAAACTAGCAATATCTTCATTAGCAAACCTAAGGTGACATTTAGTTGTGCTAAGTTCGTCTTGTACTTTCAGGTAATCAGAACTTTTGGCATCTAAGGCTTCCTGAAGGGGTCTTAGTTTTCTTTTGTGTTTATAAACAAGGTTTTCAGTTTCTAAAATTTCTCTAACTATGTTTTCATTCAGTTCATGATATCTAGCAATTATATCAATATAGGACTGAGAAGAACAAGGAATTTCACTAACCTCATCACCAGCAGGAGTAGTAGACACCATGAAGGAAAACTGCAAGTCCATCATCTCTCCTTCAACAGCATCCACGTCCATCTCTCCTTCAATCTGTGCCAAGTGAGCTCTACCCTCTCCATTCAAGTTCAGGTCCTGCAATTGATCCTCCCAAGTGAATTGCTGAGCCACCATTGCCCTTTCAGCATTCTGAGGATGAGCAACTTTACGATTTGTTCCAACTGGTACCATGGTTTTGTCTTGATTCTCCATTCTTGGCTTGGTACACTCACGAGCAAAATGACCTAGCTCGTTGCAGTTGAAACAGCGCTGATTAGCTTTTCCAAAACTCACCTTCCTCTCTCCATTGTTGTTCACCCAGCTGCTCCTTCCTGTTCTCTGAGTTAATTTCTTGGCCCTGTGCACCGCCATAGCAATGTGCCAAGAAATGTCCATCTCTTCCAAGTCATCTGGATTGATTTGATCAAGGTTTCCAGCAGTCATAGGATGAAACAGTTCACCAGCAACCAAGGCATTGTAGCAGTTAAGGAAACCAGCCATCATTCCAAGATTCTCTTCAGCACCTTTAGGAAGAGTAATTTGAGCAGGAGTTGGGGTCTTGACAGAGGAAGCCGCAACAGGTGGAGCTTGAGGTGCCACAAAAGATGAACCATGTTGAAATTGAGCTTGGACTTTAGTAGTGGCTTGACTAGTAGCTTGAACAGAGAAAGCATTGTTGGTTGAAGTACCAATGTTAGCAGACTGGTACGAGCTAACATGATTCATTTCCCTCTGTTTGTCATCCATGTCATAAGATTTTATAATAGCCATAATCTTAGAAAGTGAGAGTCTAGCTAAGTCTTTGGTTTTCTTGATGACCGCCACGTTTATGTCCCAGCTTCCAGGAAGAGAATTGAGAAGCTTCTTGTTTACATTAATTTTTGGAAATGTGAACCCAGCAGTGGACAGCTCAGTATGTAGAGTGATGAAACGTTGTAGCTGGGCCTCAAGAGATTCTCCAAGGATGTGATTAAACATATTGAACCTTTGGCAAAGCATATCTTGCATGCTTTGCTTCATATCCTCATTTCCTTCTTAGACATCAATCAAAGCATCCCACAAAGATTTGGCAGTCGTGTATTCACGGAAACCCTGAGCAATTTCAGGTGAAAGTGCCATAGAAAGTGTAGCAAGTTCTCTTTAATTAGGTTCCATTTTCTCAAAGTCAAAGTCAGAATATTCTTCAAATGGTTTATCAGACACAACATCGCCTCTAGTTACGGTAATTCTGACTGGTGGACGAAGGAAACTTTTCCACAGGTTGACATCTTTCATTTTGATATACTGTTCAAATCTGTACTTCCATTCGGTAAATCCTTCAGCTTTGATTAAACAGGGAATACAGGTAACGGTACCCATAACGGAATCAAGATCGTTATTAACGTTTGAAATAGTGGGATCCATCGGGAATAAGTTTTTTGAAAATGCTTCAGAAATTAAATCACAAAGTTAAAGTCGTAAAAATCAAATGCGAATTGACCGAAAACCTTCAAAACTCCGAACCATCTAGCACCGGACAAATTCGGAACGAGAAGCAATTAAAATCGATCAACTCAGCTGGACCAAACAACAAAGAAATCGAGCAACCAAAAGAACCGATCAACAGGTAAAACCGAACAATCACCGAACAACATGCTAAGTAACAAACCACCGATCAACCATGAACTGATCAATAGGGAACACCGAACAACAAATTTCACACCGAACAACAAAAACTTGACCGATCAACAAATGCCAGAAACTCTGAAACCCTAATGTGCCGAACAATCAAATTGGGCTGGCCGAGTAACACCTTAAAGGACCGAACAACTCAAAGAAACCCTAGAAAGCTTATCCGCCGCCGAACAACTCAAGGAAACCCTAATTGCAACTGTACCGCCGCCGAATAACCTCCAAAACCGTGACCGAGTAACCCAAATCTCGCACAAACAGATCCGTAACCTTCCTTTTTGGATGAAAAACGATTTTTGAATGAAATTTGCTTGAAGATCTTCGATAAACACGAAGAACACAAGCTCATAAACACCAAAAATCAGTCAAAAACATCCAAAAACGGATCAAACTCCCAAAATCTTCAAAAATTTCCAAGAACAATGAAAAGATTGATATAAAAAACAAGCTCTAATACCAATTTTAGGTCCACAATACTCTCTAGATCTCAAAGATATCAATCTAATCACAAGAACAATAAGAACAAGGAGATTAAACTTCAATGCACACCTTTGATTAATCAAATGGTCTTGTACATAAGTTTGTATGGTTGCCAAGAACACTCAATATCTCTCTCTACTTAGCACACAAATCGAGGAAAACCAAACCACTAATGTTGGCTCTTTGAGCCTTAAATACTCTAAGCCTAAAACCCTAGCAAACTTAGGCCCATGGACCGAAAAACAAGCCCACAAGGGGTTTTCGATCAAGGACCAAAACCGAACAACCCTTGATTGTTCGGTTCACACTGATTTACACAAATAAACCCTGTAAATTGACTTTTAATAATTTTAGTCCTTATAAATAAAAGATTAAACCAACTAAAATTAATTCCTAACAGTAGGTAAGAAAGGTTGTTGATGCCTCAATTTTACTACCGGTGTTGTAGCAAAGATCATCAGCATCAAAATTTGACTCGCCTAGGTCATCGTGCGGTTAAAAATAAGAAAATACGTAACACTACTAGTATAGCAGTAGTCAGGGTCGATCCACAGGAGTTACTGTAACACCCCATCTTTCATACACCTTATTTGGTGTATTAATTTATAAAAACATGGTAGAGTAAAAATTTCATTCTTTTAAAAACCTTTTCTTTTAATCAATAAGACATTGTTTAAAACTTTTGGTCCCAATAAAAACAATTACGTAAAAATATATTTAGACAACATTGGGGGTTACAAACTCATATCAAAACAACCATAGTAAAGTCTTTAACAACTCAAAGTTATGTCCCGTATTAAACTAACATTTCTACCGAAAATTCGGCATGACCTTTGGGCAATATGGACAAATCCATACTAACCCGACTCAATAAAACAACCCAAAAATAATACGGGACATAACACAACTTTATTGTACAACTACAAGGGAATTCTAAACCATAATAAAACATCTCTCAATTACATGACAAACTATACCGCAATTGAGATACTCTATCTTCTAAACATCTCTTCTGTCTATACTCCTCATATCAGCTTCTAACTCTTTTCCTTATATCATCTGCTAACCAGCATCCTGTTCCTGAGTACATAGCATTTTAAAACAAAAATACGTAAGACATAAATGCCTCGTTAGATACATTGGTTTTAGACTCAATGAGTTTAAATCAAATTGAATATCATTAGTTATTATCAAATAAAGAAAACCTTTCCATTCTTTTCAAAACCTGCAAACTCCACTGTTATGTCAAAACAATAAAACAAAAGTTCATTGCTATAATCATTAAAACATGAATCATTACTTATCATCCAAAGAAAAGTTCCTTGTTAAAACTTCAAATACTTTGGCTTAAAATGTCAAGTAAGCAAATTCATCATATGTAAACATAATTCAGGTACTTTCTTAACAAACATAGACCAACTGTAATTTATGATTAATTTATTATCATTTGGCTTTATACGGGTTTCCCCGTATCCCTTTCCCTCCCCGGAATAGAACTAATCTATCCGTGAGGGCGTGCTAGTTCCCTTTCCCTTCATGGAGTAAAACAAATCTATCCATAAGGGCGTGCTGAGACAACTACTTCGCGACGGGAGGTACCATCCCAGTAGTGTCTTTTGACCTCCCTTCTTGCGGGTAAGGTCCTTGTCCGGACGTCTTTCTCATTACTTTCATTTAGTTCATATTTCAATTTTTACCATTATCATTTTATCACAAGTTGGTCTCTAGATAAACATCATTCAAAACAAGTAAACTCATTTTCAATTCTTTAACATAAAACCGTACTTCTATTTCAACTTTAAAAAAAATCATTTGTAAACAATTTCAATCAGTCAACATAAATCAATATTTTCTAATTCAAGCTTTAAAAACCACTTTGAAAACCATTACTCATGAAACATTTATCATAACTTTTGAAAATCATTTGTCAAACTATTAATCATAAAATATTTAACATAAAAATAAAACTTGTTGCTATGTACCCAGAAAAGTCCTCATGTACTCACCTCAGTAGCTAGGTATGTCTAGCTACACTAATCCACTAACTATAAACTTTAACCGCTTCCAAGTATCCTCCACTGTCTATTAGATTAATAAAAGATTAGAACTATATTTCACAACTAGTCATATAATGTGGTCTACTTATTCTTGAATATCTTATAATCATTATATAGTCTCATTCCAATAATTAAACATGCTTAACAAAGACTAAATACCCAAATTTGTCAACTTTACCATTTTTGTCCCACTTTGACCATTTATGGTATTTCTTGGGTTTAGCATGTAATTTAACTAAATTTTATAATTCTAACATACTTACAAAACACTACTAATTGTTTAGATGTCAAAACATCCTTCAATTTACCTTTTTATATCATTTTAGCAAATCTCGACCATTAAAGTTTCCTATAATAGAAGTTCTTGCAAAAACATGTTATTTCTCATTTGATTGACTTCAATATATCACCCTATTTCATAAAAGTCATTTTAATTCAATTCTATGATCTATTTGTGTCATTTTTCTGTAAAATACCATAATTGTCCCAAAAGGGTTGGAATGTCCGATTCCATTCCAACATTTCACCATTATCTTCAAGTATAACTCTTATTTGTATTTGATAGTTTTCAACCCATTAAACATGTTGCAATTTATAAGTTATACATGTTCCTTTACATAAGATTGAACCAATATAACTTATTATCAAGAAATTTGTTCCACTTTCATCTTGAAATATCATGATTCTTCCACATAAATACTTGGCTTTTAAAATCAATTAGCTAAACCCAACAAAATTTCAAGAATTCCAAGTCAAAGTATCAAATTTATAGCTTCCTAGAATACTTGAACTCATAACATGACCCACTTTAAACATGCATTAAGCATTCCCATTCCATTTCAGAATCTAAATTAGGGTTCATAGAAATTACCTAAAATTTCTGTCCAGAACTCAAGCAAACTCTGAAATTGAGGTTGAAATCACCAAAAATCGGAATAATAGGGTTTTGTTGCCCCTCTCCCGCCGTCGTTGGACCACCAGGTCGCTGGAAATCGTCGCCGGCAGCGGCTCTTGCTGCTGTCGCTCCGCCCTTTCTGTCCCGCACCGGAAATTACGAACCACAAGGAACCAAATTCGATCCTCATTCTTTCCCTCTACTCAAACTCGATGTCTCTCTCTTTGATTCTCTCGATCTCGCTCTCTCGATCTAGTTTATGCGCACACACAAGTGTGTGTATGTTTGAATATTACGAACCCAAATTCCACGATCCATTTTTTTTTTTTTTTCAAATTTTGTGATTATACGCACTTAGAAAAAGAAGCAAACCGGGTTATGGGTTAAACTTGGGTCAGATATGCAAATTTCCAGAAATACCCTTAATGATCATGCCTTAGAAAATTTTTCTGCAAATATCCATACTTTTTCTCAATCTTTACCTAGCCATAACTTCTACATATCAATCCCGATTTTTGGAAACTTTACCTCGTTAGAAAGGTGGGAATCAGATCTACAACTTTCCCTTACTGAGTTAAATCGGAATCCACTCATATTTCCCTCTATAAGCCCTTAAACATGACCACGTGGCTATTTTTTGTCACTTTTTGACCATCTTTAATCCGTCATAACTTCTTTCGTATAACTCCAAACGATCCAAATCTTTTTCTTATATTATTATTACATCAAAATCCACAAACGTCTCTTTGACGACTTTTTCCCAAATCCTTATGGACGTTTAGATATTAATTTTTAAAGATTTACAAATATTTTCTTCACTTTTAGTCCCAAAATTCCATTTTTGCCATCAGGTCTTTCAATCAATTTTCCAAGTGAAATAATACCTTATTATGACTTAATAAAAATTCATAAAACATAAATTTCCATATTTTCACATTCCTTGACCATTTTGCCCTTCCGTATACATTTAAGGTAAATTGGACATTGAACCTCTTAACACCAAGATTCTTAGTTTTAAATCCTTATTTCATATACTAAAATTTTAGGTTGTCACAACTATCTACCCCTTAAAAGGATTCCGTCCCCGGAATCACTCTATGGAAAGGGAATGTACTTGCAACTACATAGCTCCACGAGAACGTAAACTAGTACTACGTCTTTAATAAGTCTCTTGCTTCAAGTTCTCATTGTCTTGTGCAATCCTTTTTATAATCCTTTCTTTTGATATCATTCAAGTTTATTTATCATGTTTCCTTTGCTTAGCTCATAATCACTAATATATATTCCATTTGAGACCTAGACGACTTCCTTAATCACATATCATAATAACTTTGATTTTTCAAAGTCACCATGTGATTCAATTACCTTCTCTTCATTAATTAGTACCCAAACAAGTCCAATTCTTCAATACCCTTGCTTTCCACTAATCGAGTGCACTAGTATTCACATAATAGATTTTTGGACTATTTATCCAAAATAACATTCTACTTTACTACTCATACTTAACTTCCAGTCATTGCACTTTATATTCATAAACCTTTCTTGCTTTTGTATTCTTGCATATTACTTGACTTTGACTAATAGTAAATGGTTCCTTAAAACAACTTACCCTGATACATTATCAGTTAGATGTTTCCATCGTTATTCAATTAGGCTTCGGATCTTACTAAATTCCAAATTTCTTGACCATTCTATTTGGTTATCTTGCTTCTAGTATTTCAACATATATGATATCATAGATGACTAGAAATTCATCTATTTCCTTTCATCATATACATACTAGCTATTCACTCACTATCCATAACTTCTGCAACATTAGAGTTCCAACATTTGAATATGCACTTTATTACAGATGACTACTCTTCAAATATCATACAATATCCTTAGACAACTTTTGAGCTCTTTGTTGAACTTAATTCATCATGTCTCAAGACTTATACTTGCACCACTGCATCAATACGATCATCATAAGACCAAGCGTTTAAATCTTCCAATCTACCCCTTAAAAGAAAGTGGAGATGATCTTTCTTTTAAGGTCTAATTCCTCAATATGATTTCTACAATATGATACTCCATCTTCTTTAATTTACTTTCACCTACTAATTCCTCATAACAATCTCTAGGTTCTATTAAGCTATTGCTTTCCATCCATCCATCCTTGACCAATTTCATCCATGATGTAACCATATTACTATGTTAATTTGCCATTATACTCGTAAACCATCTTGCCAAATGTTGCATCACCTTTAGATAACCATATCATGATGACAAGTCGTAAATATCATCACAGTTCATGAAAGACCTTTCAAGTTATCTTCATCTTGTTGTTAGTTCTAGCTTACTAACAAAACAATCTTACTCACCCAAAATGATCATAACACACTCTCACAATAAACTTCATAAGTTGTGAATTAACAACTTACATCTTGAACAATTGTCTTCAGCTATTGAGTATACATGTTATTATACCATAATTGCATAATATACACTCACCAACAATGACCATTGGTTGCTAGTAAAAAATTGTTGAACTACGCATTCATAACGACTTCCCAACCTCAAAATAGTACATTGAAAGAATGGCATACCTTCATTACATTAACTTGTTGCAAAATCTTCACATGCCTCAATTTCCTTCTTGATCTTCAAAATCCAACAATCATGTGTAAACACACTAATAAGATGAGTTTCAACATACTACGCCTTGCTTCATGGTCTTCAATTTCCAATCAAATCTTTAATCAAGATTTGACAAATTTTATAAATTTTCCGTATTTCAGGTTCTTATAGTCACTTTATAATAAGACAAAATACTTAATATCTCATAATCTTTTACACTTTTCCGCTTTTCTTTTTCTCATTCAGGTAACTTACTTTGTTATATTACTCATTATAACATTATACTTATAACTTAACAGTTTGCTCCAATCATTAGGTGCCTTTACTTGTCATATTTCCTTTGGGTTTGGAAGTTACGACTTCCCATTTCTTAATATTATTATTATTTTTTCTTATTTTCATTTTTTTGCCTTTGATTCCTTATCTAATACTTAGTTAAGTATTCTACTTTCATTTTCTAATAACATATTTTATCATAGCCTTTAATACGCATACTTAAATCCCTTGGTCGTCCCTATGAGACACACCATGTAACTTCCTTCAATCTTTCTTCTTTACCTTCTCATACAACCATTGGGTTTTTCTCAAATCACAAAACCCAACTCATTTCCGATTACACTTCCAGCTAACTTGTGACACCCCTCGCCAGGGATTTATAATTAAAACATTATTTAGTAATAAAGATATCATTAATTCCAAAGAAATCTCATTATTGCGGAAAATACGGTCCCAAAACATCCCAAAAGGTTAATTCAAAACATGTAGCGAGGTGGTATCATAATTCAAGTACAAAACATGGTCTAAATGGCCACACAACTCGTGGTCTTCTAAAAGTCCTTGCTTCCTCACGAGCTCTTATTCAAACCTGAGTACACATCAAAACGGTTAGGCAATTGAAATGCCTAGTGAGTTACCCGAGGCTATCTCTTTGAGAGTGAAAGGTTAACCCTAACACTCGAGACATCCTCCAAAAATATATAGATTTTATACTCACATAAACTAATTTGAATAGTTTAAAATTTTACTCAAATAGATAGTATGAAATGCAGCATGATGTATGATGCAACTATCACACCCCATGTCAATCTCTTGGAAGTCCAACTCACCACAGTGGCACCTACCTAAGTTCACAGACAACAAGCACGAAGCATGTTTTCCGATCCTCGTATAGGCTAAACTAGAACTAGTGGCCACCACACTAGTCCCATGAGGGTTAGCAAGTCCCTCATGCGGTTCCCTATTGTCGGGAACGGTTTCCCTAAATCCGGGACAACAACTCGTTTGGTTTTGAACCCATGATTTCCCTAAATCCGGGACAATCGTCTCATCTTTGTTATAAGGTTCACACGGTCCACCCCTCCTATATGCAATGCATGAGGGAATGGTCAAACATCTTTTAAAAATCACATAAATATTTCTCTTGTAAAACATCTTTGAGAATAATTCTTTTGATGCCATGCACATATAAAATTTATGCAACATTTAGCACATAAGGGTATGCATGGACAATAAATAAATCACATTCAAAAGTTAAAAGAGGGATGTGTACTCCCGGTAACTCACCTTCCTTAAGTTCCAAAAGAATGTTATCTTCTTGCTTCCACTTCAATTAATCTCCTCCTACAAGAAAAATAATTATCCATATTACAAATGGTTCTAGGACTAATTAAGCTTCACTAAATAAGGGTAATATCTTAGTTATACATTGTCTAATAGTGGGCTTGAACCTTGGAACCCAAGGCCCAAACCATAAAGCTTAAGGTCTAAAAACTGAAAAACTGGCCAAGCAGAGCTACACGGGGCGTGTAGCCCTACACGGGTCGTGTAGCATGACAGGCAAAACAACCTGTGGCCTCCAGACCCCCCCACACGGGTCGTGTGGCCCTGCACGGGTTGTGTAGACCTGCTGCAACCCTGATTTTTGGTCATTTTCATTCCTTTTCACTCCAAACAATGTCCAATACTCATCCAAACCCATAACCATCAAGAGGACATTATTTTAATCCGATTTACCACATTATTAGGCTCAATTTAACCATCCAAAGTCATCTTCATTGAATCAAATCCATATTCAAATCCCAATTTACTTCATAAGCTTGAATCAAGAAATATCCAATTCCAATCAAACAATTGATCAATGATTCAAGAGGTTCCTTCTTCCATTGGATTGAAATCACTAGGAACTTACTTAAGCTCTTCATAGAACACATTTAGGATACAAGTTGATCCAATCATCAAGGTTTCACCCATTGATGGGTTTTTCCCCAAAAATTAGGGTTCATGTGAATCAACAAGCATTCTAAATGATTCTCCAAGCATAAAACCATCAAATTATAAAGAGATAATCATTGGAATACATAAACTACACCTTTGGGATCATAGAATTCATCTCCCCCAACAATGAAACCCGAATTTAAACTTGATCTTCCCAAAATGGTGGGTTTCCAACATGGAGATGAGATTTCTTACCTTAAATCTTCAATAAATTGATGTAACCCACTTAGATCTTGCTAGAATCAAGCTCTTCCACTTGAAACTCCTCAAAATCGCCTTCCCTCCCTTGCTCTCCTCTCAAAAACGTGAACTACAAGAGAGAATGGGGTTTTTCCCCCAATTTAAACTTCCAGCTTGCTTATTTTCAATTCTAGTCCCTCTAGAACTTAAATTATGACATATTTGCACTAAAAGTCTTTCCCCATCACTTCTAAAATACTTATTACAACCTAAGTCCTTATTCTAGAACTCCATATGAATAATTTCCATTTATACCCTTATTAAGTCATTTTAGACTAGTTACTTCCTCATCTTCACATTTTAATTAATTTTACTTTTAAATAATTATTATAATTATTAAATTCATTATTTTTATTCATTAAATTATTTACCCTAGATAGAGGATGTTACATAACTGTTCTCATACTTCTTTCTTATATGAGTTTCATTCGTATATGTAACCATTTTTTTTCCGAATCTTTCTTTACTTCAGTCATTGATAACAAAATTTAACCTTTATTCCATAATTTTACTTCGTTTCCGTTAGATAACGAAATCTATAATAACTCAAACTTTGGAGTTTTGTATAACTTGGTTATATTCCTTTCATTCCGTTTGTCTCCAACTGGTTGATATGTTATCATCATAATTTATGTTTTATTTCTTACACCATCTTGTTCTGATATACATACTTTACAGTTGTAAATAATTCTAACAAAATATATTAGCTGTCTTACTTGTTCATTCTGAGTTTTCCCAACTCCATGATACCTACTCATAATATTATCTTTATTAATTTCAATCATACTTTAATAGTTTTATTAATAATTGATTTTATTACATAGGTACATCAATCCTATGTCTTTTAAACCTTCTTTCTTGTTTTCCCTACTCCCTACGTGAATCCCTTACCAAATTCCCAAGATTCCTTTGTGATTCCACCAAACTCAAATACATATCCTGTGGTTATGATAGTACGGGCCCATATTATTATAACCACCTATACATATTTGATTATGGCATCATCACAAGGTCTCCTGATCCACTGGTTCAGGTTAATTTACAGCCCTTTATCACTCTTATTTTATCTTAGACTCATCGTCTTAACCATCCTATAGGTCTACAACCTATCTTACGATACATCCTATGACAACTCTTATTTTCTTACTTATGGTCTTATCTTAGGTCCATAGTCTCACTTAAACCTCACACAGTTTAAGCCTGGGTTCGAGTCTCGACACCTAATTCGCTTAAACTATGGCTCTGATACCAAATTGTAACACCCCATCTTTCATACACCTTATTTGGTGTATTAATTTATAAAAACATGGTGAAGTAAAAATTTCATTCTTTTAAAAACCTTTTCTTTTAATCAATAAGACATTGTTTAAAACTTTTGGTCCCAATAAAAACAATTACGTAAAAATATATTTAGACAACATTGGGGGTTACAAACTCATATCAAAACAACCATAGTAAAGTCTTTAACAACTCAAAGTTATGTCCCGTATTAAACTAACATTTCTACCGAAAATTCGGCATGACCTTTGGGCAATATGGACAAATCCGTACTAACCCGACTCAATAAAACAACCCAAAAATAATACGGGACATAACACAACTTTATTGTACAACTACAAGGGAATTCTAAACCATAATAAAACATCTCTCAATTACATGACAAACTATACCGCAATTGAGATACTCTATCTTCTAAACATCTCTTCTGTCTATACTCCTCATATCAGCTTCTAACTCTTTTCCTTATATCATCTGCTAACCAGCATCCTGTTCCTGAGTACATAGCATTTTAAAACAAAAATACGTAAGACATAAATGCCTCGTTAGATACATTGGTTTTAGACTCAATGAGTTTAAATCAAATTGAATATCATTAGTTATTATCAAATAAAGAAAACCTTTCCATTCTTTTCAAAACCTGCAAACTCCACTGTTATGTCAAAACAATAAAACAAAAGTTCATTGCTATAATCATTAAAACATGAATCATTACTTATCATCCAAAGAAAAGTTCCTTGTTAAAACTTCAAATACTTTGGCTTAAAATGTCAAGTAAGCAAATTCATCATATGTAAACATAATTCAGGTACTTTCTTAACAAACATAGACCAAATGTAATTTATGATTAATTTATTATCATTTGGCTTTATACGGGTTTCCCCGTATCCCTTTCCCTCCCCGGAATAGAACTAATCTATCCGTGAGGGCGTGCTAGTTCCCTTTCCCTTCATGGAGTAAAACAAATCTATCCATAAGGGCGTGCTGAGACAACTACTTCGCGACGGGAGGTACCATCCCAGTAGTGTCTTTTGACCTCCCTTCTTGCGGGTAAGGTCCTTGTCCGGACGTCTTTCTCATTACTTTCATTTAGTTCATATTTCAATTTTTACCATTATCATTTTATCACAAGTTGGTCTCTAGATAAACATCATTCAAAACAAGTAAACTCATTTTCAATTCTTTAACATAAAACCGTACTTCTATTTCAACTTAAAAAAATCATTTGTAAACAATTTCAATCAGTCAACATAAATCAATATTTTCTAATTCAAGATTTAAAAACCACTTCGAAAACCATTACTCATGAAACATTTATCATAACTTTTGAAAATCATTTGTCAAACTATTAATCATAAAATATTTAACATAAAAACAAAACTTGTTGCTATGTACCCAGAAAAGTCCTCATGTACTCACCTCAGGAGCTAGGTATGTCTAGCTACACTAATCCACTAACTATAAACTTTTACCGCTTCCAAGTATCCTCCACTGTCTATTAGATTAATAAAAGATTAGAACTATATTTCACAACTAGTCATATAATGTGGTCTACTTATTCTTGAATCTCTTATAATCATTATATAGTCTCATTCCAATAATTAAACATGCTTAACAAAGACTAAATACCCAAATTTGTCAACTTTACCATTTTTGTCCCACTTTGACCATTTATGGTATTTCTTGGGTTTAGCATGTAATTTAACTAAATTCTATAATTCTAACATACTTACAAAACACTACTAATTGTTTAGATGTCAAAACATCCTTCAATTTACCATTTTATATCATTTTAGCAAATCTCGACCATTAAAGTTTCCAATAATAGAAGTTCTTGCAAAAACATGTTATTTCTCATTTGATTGACTTCAATATATCACCCTATTTCATAAAAGTCATTTTAATTCAATTCTATGATCTATTTGTGTCATTTTTCTGTAAAATACCATAATTGTCCCAAAAGGGTTGGAATTTCCGATTCCATTCCAACATTTCACCATTATCTTCAAGTATAACTCTTATTTGTATTTGATAGTTTTCAACCCATTAAACATGTTGCAATTTATAAGTTATACATGTTCCTTTACATAAGATTGAACCAATATAACTTATTATCAAGAAATTTGTTCCACTTTCATCTTTAAATATCATGATTCTTCCACATAAATACTTGGCTTTTAAAATCAATTAGCTAAACCCAACAAAATTTCAAGAATTCCAAGTCAAAGTATCAAATTCATAGCTTCCTAGAATACTTGAACTCATAACATGATCCACTTTAAACATGCATTAAGCATTCCCATTCCATTTCAGAATCTAAATTAGGGCTCATAGAAATTACCTAAAATTTCTGTCCAGAACTCAAGCAAACTCTGAAATTGAGGTTGAAATCACCAAAAATCGGAATAATAGGGTTTTGTTGCCCCTCTCCCGCCGTCGTCGGACCACCAGGTCGCTGGAAATCGTCGCCGGCAGCGGCTCTTGCTGCTGTCGCTCCGCCCTTTCTGTCCCGCACCGGAAATCACGAACCACAAGGAACCAAATTCGATCCTCATTCTTTCCCTCTACTCAAACTCGATGTCTCTCTCTTTGATTCTCTCGATCTCGCTCACTCGATCTAGTTTATGCGCACACACAAGTGTGTGTATGTTTGAATATTACGAACCCAAATTCCACGATCCTTTTTTTTCCCAATTTTCTGATTATACGCACTTAGAAAAAGAAGCAAACCGGGTTCTGGGTTAAACTTGGGTCAGATATGCAAATTTCCAGAAATACCCTTAATGATCATGCCTTAGAAAATTTTTCTGCAAATATCCATACTTTTTCTCAATCTTTACCTAGCCATAACTTCTACATATCAAACCCGATTTTTGGAAACTTTACCTCGTTAGAAAGGTGGGAATCAGATCTACAACTTTCCCTTACTGAGTTAAATCGGAATCCACTCAGATTTCCCTCTATAAGCCCTTAAATATGACCACGTGGCTATTTTTTCACTTTTTGACCATCTTTAATCCGTCATAACTTCTTCCGTATAACTCCAAATGATCCAAATCTTTTTCCTATATTATTATTACATCAAAATCCACAAACGTCTCATTGACGACTTTTTCCCAAATCCTTATGGACGTTTAGATATTAATTTTTAAAGATTTACAAATATTTTCTTCACTTTTAGTCCCAAAATTCCATTTTTGTCATCAGGTCTTTAAATCAAATTTCCAAGTGAAATAATACCTTATTATGACTTAATAAAAATTCATAAAACATAAATTTCCATATTTTTACATTCCTTGCCCATTTTGCCCTTCCGTGTACATTTAAGGTAAATTGGACATCGAACCTCTTAACACCAAGATTCTTAGTTTTAAATCCTTATTTCATATACTAAAATTTTAGGTTGTCACAGTTACGTGGTCGAGACATGTGACAGATTACCAACTGTAGTGTCAATTCTACAGCCAGAGGATCTAGTTCCGACTTATGCACGAAATAATCCCAAAAATCACAAATCAAGAAATCCAACACAAGCATCAACTAACTAAAACTAATAACTAACCCTTATTACATACTGAAATCAGAAGTATATCTCAAAATCAGAAGTAATCAAGATCAAACCAAACATCAAACACAATCCAAACATCCAGAAAATCATTCAAAAGCATAAATACCAAAAAAACTGAGCAATTAACATAAACCGAATGATTATTATAAAAAACTCAGATCCCAAAGGTTCAAAACAGTAAACCAAACATCCAAAACAGAAACTAAGACTAAGTATCAATGGTTGCCACTCCCAGAGACACTAGCCAAATGCTACTAACTATGAAACTAATTGAAAATTAAAGAGAAAAACATAAAAATACCAAATGATGGTTGCTAGAAGCTAAAACTCGGAGTCAAAGAGCCTTGGGAGTCGTTCCTCTACCAGGTATTTGCTAATTTTTTTGACCTAAAACCCTCTATTTATAGTTGAATTCTGCGGCGCGCATATGGGTTTATCCTCGTTTTATCGACATTTGAATTTCCTCCACCGCCTCATCACCGCGTCGTGCCTTTGAGAATCCCGCGGCGCGCATGCGAATTTGCCTGATATTGCCTTGATCTTCATAGTTCTTCCAAATTGTACGCTTTTGGTCCTTGTTTCCATTGTTTCTTTCCAAACAAGTGCTGGCACGAAAAGTGAGAATACCATGATATATATGATATAAATTCACTAAGAATAGGGCTCAACAACGACTAAAATATTTGATATTATTAGGCGTTGTCAAACACCCCACACTTGTGCCTTGCTTGTCCCTAAGCAAGAGAGTTTTTAACAGATTTTAACTAAGACTCAAACAATTTTTGAATGTGTTCAATTTCAAAGCTTATTGCTTTATGAGTTAGAGTTAAATAGTTCATGAAAACATAATCGGAATGTTTTTTGGAATTCATGGCTTTCTAAAGAACCCCTGATTACAAATTTTCTGTCCACAATGAAGTGTACGTACTCATTCAGATTCTAAAGGCCATTAAAGAATTGTCCATGACTTTCCATGTTGTCCGTGTAACGAGCTTTCAGAAATACCATCCCAAACCAGACGATCTTAGGTGGTAAGGTGCATAAATGCCTCTTCGAGGCCACCCTTTTCAGACCTACCGGCTCGAACAACAAAGGCCACAGATTGACAATTCCTTTCTAAATCCCAAACATCAAACGGTCCAATCTTCTAAACTCATAAAACTCAACTTATTTGACTAAACTAATAGCATGATCACAACTAAATAGTATTTGTCGAAAAATACCAATGCTATAAACAATCAGAAACTATTCGTTTCAAAATTACAATCTATTAAAAATTTTGAAAAATATTGCTAAAAATTTTGAAAATTGGTATTTTCCCGCAAAAATTTCAAAACACTCTTTCGACCGTCCACACCCCACACTTAAAACCGTACAACGTCCCCGTTGTACAAAAATTATTCAAAACAAGGGAGAAAGAGTTACCCCTTTGGACGGTAGATCGCTTGATTGGTACTCGGTGTCACAGGTACAAAATACGAACAAAAAAGGTCCTCGACTCAAAATTCAGGAGTTGTAGCGCAACAGTGAACAGGTCGGTGGTCAAGATAAGTGGAGGGGGCACGGTGACCCCACACTTGCTTGAAACAACTCCTCCATTTGGTATCACATGCATAACTCACAAAAACATTAAATACAAACAAACAAACAAATGCTAAAGGAAAAAAATGTACAACAAATTAAATTTTTGTGTTGCGGATAGCCGCGATGCGTGATTGAAGAGCGCGCGTCGCGGTAATTACGAGGGTCGAAATTACCGTCGAATGGGAAATGACCGCGTCGCGGCCTCTAAGGGTGCCGCGGCGCGGTAATTACAGCAGATTTGCCTTATTTCAAACACTCACAACAAACATTCAACACAAAATTAACTAATATTATTACTTTCCCTAATGCCTAATAAGGCTTATTCATGTACTGAAATATTACCATCCTACGAAGAAAAAAAATACTATGAAGCGTCTAAAATGCAACAAAAACAAAAACAAAACAAAACAATTCAACTATAATTACACTACCCTCAATTGTGGGCGGTGTCATCCTCCTCACCCTCTTTGCATCTACCTCCTCATCCTCCATCGGTTCTTCTTCTTCCTCAACATCTTGTGGCTGGGGTCTTGGGATAGTGTTTTGGGACCCGTTAATGAAATTGATGACACATTCTGACAGCCACAGAAGTTGTGCGTGTGTATTTTTAGTATGTCTATCGACCTCATGCATTGCCATCGCTTGAACCTGGTGTTCCCGTCCGTGGGTCTGCAAAGCTTTCTAAACCGCCTTTACTTTATCGGCCAAATATCTTGATTCCATGGTGGCCGGGGAGAGTACTCGGGGTAAACTGATGGCTACCCGCGGTCGCTTTTTGGATGTTGATGGCTCAGCTCATAATACTGGGAATGGGAATCGCTCAGTTGCTGTGATCCCATCATCAACATAAATAACATCTCGGGAGATGGTGGTCGGCGGACTGAAGGGGACTGGTTGAATAAGTATTAATCCCTTGGTGGTGTACTCGGATAGCAACCCGTAGGATTGTGCCAGCCTCATCACGTAGTGTCCAACACCGAGAGCTATATACTTTAACGGTGCGTCCGTGATCTGCTTGAAGTAGTCGGCCACGAAGTATGGAATGTTGCATGTCTGGAGCATCCGCATCAAACACCACATGAGATGTAGCTCACGTGGTAGAACCCGTTCCTCGTCTGCACGAGGCCAGAACATAGTTGATATCAACCGATGCAACATCCGGTGTGCCGGCAAGTGCATCAGCCCCTCTCGTACGGTATTCTCGTGATACCGCATGGATGATATGGTACTCCAATAATCAGCAGGCGAGAAGGAACCGTCGGCATCAAAGCTGGCACGTCTGTGGAATGGTCCAAACCCCGGTGCCTCCGACTCCTCCTCTGTGTACAGCCCGATCCGATAACCAAATTCCCTCAGACTGCAGCTCCGGTTGTGATTTCCCAACCGAATTCGGACCATCTCTTTAGTGTCCATCCCCAATGGCTGATTATCAAAGTGATAGCTTGCAAGAAATTGCAAGAACACCTCACGATAAATTGGTTCTTCCATGAGAACCACGTTCTCAATTGCCCGACACGTGTAAGTAAGCTCACCATCCTCGTAGCCCCCTTCGACTAACCAGTCTTGTAAATGATCCAGGATTCCCAATTCCTTGGTCAACTCCCAGTTGACCGGCCGGGCGGGAAGAATCCTCTTATGTTACTGCACCGATCGGCGATTGGAAAAGCTGTAGGCAAGTGTTCTGCCAACTCCTGTAGCCAAAGAGTTCCAGTCAATAGATTCTGAACTTGCGGATGAAGACATAGTGCCTGCAAAATGCATAAAAATTGACAATTAATGCACTGTTCAGCGTTCGATGCGGTGCGGACCAGATATGCCGCGACGCGCCATAAGAACATTCATATCCCGCGTCACTGACTGTAACAGTCCGCGGCGCGGCGTACGAATTCAAACCAGAATCAATGATTACATCTATTTCAGGCCAATAAACTTGATTCTAAACATTGGGTTTTGTAAGATACAGTAATCTAAACCTAATTCCAACATCAATTTTAACAGATATCTATTACATTACGATTTACAGAGGATTTTCCATAGTTCAAGACTTTTAAAGAAAAGAGAAGAAGAAGAGTGGACTTACTTGATTCTGTTGAAAGTAATGCGAGGATGAAGTTGAATGGATTGCGCGAAAGATTGATCACAGTAAAGAATGCGACGAATTATGCGAGTTGAATTATATACAAGTGTGAGGGTTTGGAGTTGATCTCAAACTCTGTTTTTGTGATTATCTCTAATTTCAAATTAAGATAAGGCCGCGGCGCGGGAAGCTTCTATCCACGTCGCGTATAAAAATCTGATATTATTAACAATCGCGAAAACTAAAAACGCACGGCGCGAATCCTAAGATCCCGCGTCGCGGTGCTGCAAAATTACCAAAATGACCCCACACTTGCTTTTTTCTTATCGTGACCAATTAAGTGTGATTATTATTATTAAGAAAGATGCAATTATACAAATGATGATCAGGTTTCCTCCCGACAAGCGCTAAGTTTAACTTCTTCAGCCGGACGTACACTTACCTGACCTATGGAGTATACACGGGAACATCCATCACGAACTCGACTGTCTCCACTTCCAATTTCTGAAACGTGCCCGCAATGACATAGGGTTTGAGCCTATGTCCATTGACTTTAAATGGTTGTCCACCTTTCAAGTCCTGGATTTCAACTGCACCATAGTCTGTGACACTAACCACTTCATAGGGGCCATTCCACTTACTCCTCTGTTTCCCGGGAAACATCTTCAATCGTGAGTTGTACAACCACACTTTCTGTCCAACTTCAAATGTTTTCAATCGGAGCTTGGCATCATGATACCGTTTCAGTTTCGACTTGTATGTGGCTGCGTTTTCATACGCTTCGTCTCGTAGCTCCTCCAACTCAGACAACTCTAATTTCCAATCTTTTCCCGCTTCCGTTTAGTCCATGTTGACTTGTTTGGTTGCCCATAGGGCACGGTTGGCAAGCTCTACCGGCAAATGGCAGCCTTTCCCATAAACCAACCGATATGGAGTAGTTCCAATTGGTGTCTTATAGGCAGTTCGGAATGCCTATAATGCATCATCCAACCTTAATGACCAATCTTTCATGTCGGTCTTGACAGTCTTTTGAAGAATTTCTTTTATCTGCCTATTGGACACTTCCACTTGGCCGCTCGTCTAAGGATGATAAGGTGTTGCAATCCGATGATTCACCCCGTAGTGCTTTAGCAGCCTTCCAAATTTAAAATTCTTGAAATGTGACCCTCCGTCACTTATGATCACTCGCGGAACTCCATCCCTGGTGAAAATATTTTTCTTGACGAATTTACACACCACATGGTGGTCATTCGTACGGGTTGCCTCTGCCTCGATCCATTTAGACACATAATCCACTACTACAAGAATGTAAACATAACCGTGTGATGTGGGAAATGGACCCATAAAGTCGATTCCCCAGACATCGAAAATGTCCACTACCAAGATTGGGTTTAAGGGTATTTGATCCCTTTTCGATATGTTTCCTAGTTGTTGGCAGTTGAGGCACTCCTTAGCAGTTTTATGCGCGTCTCTGAAGATGGTTGGCCAGTATAATCCAGATTATAGAACCTTATACCCTGTCTTTTTACCGCTGAAATGCCCTCCACATGCTGACGCATGGCAGTGTTCCAACACCTCACCAATTTCACTATCAGGCACACACCGACGAATTATTTGATCCTTTCCTACCTTGAAAAGGTCTGGGTCATCCCAAATAAATCTCTTTGCATATGTGTGGAATTGTTTTTGTCTTTGTTTGGTCCAATGTGTTGGTATTGCTCCCGTGGCGAGAAAATTCACATAGTTCGCGTACCATGGAGCTCCAGTAAGCTCCAGTAGTTGCTCATCTGGGAACGAATCTTTAGTTCCCGCCTCCAATCCTTCTGCTGGCAGTCGAGAAAGATGATCTGCCACTACATTCTCTGCTCCCTTCTTGTCCTTGATTTCTACGTCGAACTCTTGCAACAGAAGTATCCATCTGATCAATCTTGGTTTAGACTCCTTTTTCGCAAGCAAATGTCAAACAGCGCTGTGGTCAGTGGAAACTACCACCTTGGATCCCCAAATATATGATCGGAAGTTGTCTAGCGCAAATACTGCGGCAAGTAATTCTTTTTCGGTAGTTGTATAATTTAATTGAGCTTCAGAAAAAGTTTTACTAGCATAGCAAATAACATTGGTTTCCGGTCAACCCTTTGGCGTAGTACTGCACCAGTAGCATAGTCACTAGCATCACACATTATTTCAAAATGTTGAGTCCAATCAGACGGTTTCAGAATAGGAGCCTCGACCAATTTATTCTTGAGGATATTGAATGCTTTTACACACTCTTCATCAAAAATAAATGGCACGTCTTTCAAAAGAAGACCGCAGAGAGGTTTAGAAATAGTACTAAAGTCCTTGATAAATCTGCGATAAAAACCAGCATGGCCCTAAGAAAGATCTAACCCCTTTCACTGATGTTGGGGGTGGCAATGTGGAGATAACTTTGACCTTAGCACGATCTACTTCGAACCCTCTCTCAGAGACTACGTGACCTAGCACTATTCCTTCTCTAACCATGAAGTGGCTTTTCTCCCAGGAGAGCACCAAATTCGATTCTATGCATCACTCCAACACTTTTTCTAATTGAGAAAAGCATGTCTCGAATGTCAGTCCAAAGATTGAGAGGTCGTCCATGAAAATTTCTAATACATCACCAATCATATCAGAAAATATTGCCATCATGCATCGTTGAAATGCAGCAGGAGCATTACACAACCCGAATGGCATTCTGCGAAATGCAAAGGTACCATAAGGACAAGTGAATGTTGTCTTTGTCTGATCCTCTAGGTGAATTCCAATTTGGTTATACCCAGAATAACCATCCAAAAAGCAATAATATTTCTGTCCCGCTAGCTTTTCCACGATCTGATCAATGAATGGTAATGGAAAATGGTCCTTAGATGTAACGGCATTGAGTTTCCGGTAATCGATACATACTCTCCATCTAGTTACGGGTCTTGTGGATACTTTGTCATCATCTTTAGTATCCACAACAGTTATTCCAGATTTCTTTGGCACTGTCTATGTCGGACTGACCCATTCACTATCAGAAATCAGATATATGATCCCAGCATCCAACCATTTTAGAACTTCCTTCTTTACAACTTCCTTCAGATTTGGATTCAATCTTCTCTGCGTGTCTCTGGCAGGTTTAGCTCCTTCTTCCGTGATGATTCGATGCATACATGTGGTCGGACTAATTCCTTTTAGATTCCCAATTGTCCAACCAATAGCCTCCTTGTGCTTGGACAGTACATTGAGCAATTCCTTTTCTTGTTCCTCTGTCAAGTTTGCTGCTAAAACCACTGGCAAAGTATCCTTTTCCCCTAGAAAGGCATACTTTAGATGGGCTGGTAGTGACTTCAATTCCAGCTTCGGTGGTTCCTGCAATGATGGTTTTAACGTCTTTGGAATCTCTGTCGGTAGCTTCTCTATGTGTGCGCATTCTTCAGACTTCAAACCCTTCTCTCCTTCTGCTTCCTTTTGCTGTTCCTCATATTCAGCATTCCCTTCTTCTTGAACCCATCACCTCTTGTTGTAGCACCTCAGGTGTGTACTGCTGCACTAGCTCATTATAATATCTACCTGATAACACTCCTCATCTTCCGTGATACTTCCCTTGGCATTAAAAATGTTGATCTTGGTTTGTTGATGTCCAAAGGATATCCCCATTTCTCCTGTGCGACAATCGATGTTTGCATTGGCCGTGGCCAAGAAAGGTCGCCCTAAGATGATTGTTGGTTGTTCTCCATTGGCAGCCTGACGAGTGTCCAAAACTAGAAAATCCGTTGGGTAATAAAATTCTCCCACCTTGATGATGAAATCAGATAACATCCGCCTGGGAATCTTTGTAGACTTATCAGCAAGCTGCAGAATTACATCTGTAGATCTCATGGTGCCAAACTCATATTTGTCAAATAACTGTCCAGGTAAAATGTTCACACTCGTGCCTAAATCTAACAGAGTTATCTTAATGTGCACATCACCTAAATCGATAGAGATGAGAGGAACCCCAGGGTCCTTCATCTTGGGAGGAAATGCATCCATTAAAATAGAACTTACATTCTCAGGTAAACTAATCCTTTTAGGCAAATGGGACAAAAGATGCTTTTTGTGGATGCACATATCCTTGAGAAACTTTGCATAAGCAGGGACTTCCTTAATAAGCTTAACTAATGGAATGTTAACCTTGATCTGACTAAACAGATCCCACATATCTTCCGCCTGCGGTCCCTTATTCCCATATTGTCTATTCTCCGGCTTTTCCAAAGCCGTAGGGAAAGGAACTGTCCCACTTGTTTCTCCTTTCTCCCATGTACTTGCTTGTTTCTTCTTCTTTGCTTGTTCTTCCTTCTCTCTTTTCTCTTCCCTTTCTAGCTCTTCTTTTTCATCAAAAATTATTTCTACATCACTATCCTCTTCTGCTAGTGGAGTTGTAACTTTGTTATCCACTTTCATCCCGCTCCTAAGTATGATAACCTCATTCACTTGCACTTTCGGCGGCTGTGCCTTTTCCTGTGCTCTATCCTTCTCCATCTTAATAATCAACTCCCGTAACTTCAGAATTGAATTGGCATCCTCCACTTCCTGAAGCTTAACTAACATTCCAAAAATTTCCTGCATGCCAATATTCATACTTCCTGCTGGAGGCGTAGGTTGCATCTGCTGCTGCCTCACTGGTGGTTGTCTTACTTCTCGCTGCTGATTGTTTCTGAATGGTCGTGGTGTGTTATGAAATTGACCATATCCATGCACTTGACTAATTTCCGCATGAGTCATCGAGCACTCACTGTGATTATGTCCTATTTCACCACATGTATTACATATAACTTGCCCATGTAATACATATGCTCCCTTCTCCTTTTGAAACCTTGTGAGCATTTGATTAAACTTTTTAGTCATAGCACTGAGCTCCTTCTGGATTTCCGTCTTCCACTTGTTTTCTGCTTCAATGTTTGCTACATAGACTGTATTATCCTTCATGGATCCACTGACCTTAGATCCTAAACTCAAATGCTCTAAGAATTTCCATGCATCCTCTGGCTCTTGCCACATAAATGTCCCACTTGACGAGGCATTTATCATTGCTTGATGCGTCTCATTTACTCCTTCAAAGAACAATTTCACTAACTGCCATTTGGGAACTTCATGATGCGGGCAGGAACGCAGTAACTCCTTTAATCGATTTGGGAATTTCACTAACTGCCATTTGGGAACCTCGCCAGGCTTCTGCTGAAAGTCTTGAATTGCACGTCTAACTTCCGTGGTCTTACTAACAGGGTAGAACTTTTGTAAAAACTTCGCCTTAAGTTGGTCCCAACTAGTGATCCTATTAGATGGAAGAGATGTGAACCGGTATTTGGCCTTATCCTTTAATGTGAAAGGAAATAATCTTACCTTAAAAGTATCCCTATTGGTGTTTCTAGGAATATTAGCATTTGCGATAGCTATGAACTCATACAAGTGATTGTATGGATCATCAGTCTTATAACCTCTAAAATGAGTTAATATTCCTATCAACTGGGGCCTAATTTCTACTTGAGATTCTATATTATCAGGAATGTAAATGGGCGACGAGTCATCATACTCCCGTGGCTGGAAGTGCGATGCAACCGATTGCCCCCTCGGTTGTGCAAAATGCAAGGGTTGAACAGGATTACCGTAAAAGTGATGATCATTATATCCCTGCTGACCTTGTAGTGGTTGGTGTTGCTGTGGTCTTCTTGGAGGTCCCCGACCTCGGTCCCATGGTTGCTGTGGTGCTGGTGGAACCCATCCTTCGTCCTCATCCTCATACCTCTCCTCAGCCTCTTGATACTGGTACTGCTGCTGAGGAGGTTGCTATTGGTATTGTTGCTGTGGTGGTATAGGTTGGAATGTGGTTTGTGGTTTAAAAAGTACTGGTGGTGGTTGTGGTTGTGATAAAGGTTGTGAAATGGGTTGAGAAATGGTTGTCTGCTGTCTAGATGCTGGGGTGCCATCACGGGTCGGCGCTCCCCAAGACATGGCAGATGTAAACGGGTTTGTGAATTGTGGTTTGGGTAAAGGTTGAAATGGCGGAATCGACGGCGGACTGCAAGATGGTATAGGTGCAGGGGCTGAAACTGCACCACCAGTAGCACTCGTGCTTCCAATATGACATTCTGAAACCGGAGGAATAAATGACATCCCCGTTGCCTCACCCGAGGGTTCCTGGGCAACATGCTCTAAGCTACTACTGAAATTACTAAAACTCATTGTATTTAAACGCCTACGTACATGGATCCTGCGCGCAGTTCGCTCAATCTATGAGTCAAAACGCAAATGGGATAATTGCTCACCCCTACGGGTACGCATGCACTAATGCAACACGCCCGAGAAATCAAAAAGCAAAATTACTAACCAACTGAAATCTCAATATCAAAAACCAAAAATCAGAACTAAAGTCCTACAGATCACCTATTCTCAAGCTCACAACTCCCCGGCAACGACGCCAAAATTTGACTCACCTAGGTCGTCGTGCGGTGAAAAATAAGAAAATACCTAACACACACTAGTATAGCGGTAGTCAGGGTCGATCCACATAAGTTACGTGGTCGAGACAGGTGACAGATTACCAACTATAGTGACACTTCTACAGCCAGAGGATATAGTTCCGACTTATGCCCGAAATAATCCCAAAAATCACAAATCAAGAAATCCAACTCAAGCATCAACTAACTAAAACTAATAACTAACCCTTATTACCTACTGAAATCAGAAGGATATCTCAAAATCAGAAGTAATCAAGATCAAACCAAACATCAAACACAATCCAAACATCCAGAAAATCATTCAAAAGCATAAATACCGAAAAACTGAGCAATTAACATAAACCGAATGATTATTATAAAAAACTCAGATCCCAAAGGTACAAAACAGTAAACCAAACATCCAAAACAGAAACTAAGACTAAGTATCAATGGTTGTCATTCCCAAAGACACTAGCCAAATGCTACTAACTATGAAACTAATTGAAAATTAAAGAGAAAAACATAAAAATACCAAATGATGGTTGCTGGAAGCTAAAACTCGGAGTCAAAGAGCCTTGGGAGTCGTTTCTATGCCAGATCTTTGCTAATTTTTTCGACCTAAAACCCTCTATTTATAGTTGCAAAAATCACGAGGCCGCGCCGCGCATAAGTGAATTCTGTGGCGCGCGTATGGGTTTATCCCCGTTTTATCAGCATTTGAATTTCCTCCACCGCCTCATCACTGCGTCGCGCCTTTGTGAATCCCGCGGCGTGCGTGCGAATTCCCCTGATATTACCTTGCTCTTCAAACTTCTTCCAAATTGTACGCTTTTGGTCCCTGTTTGCATTGTTTCATTCCAAACAAGTGCTGGCACGAAAAGCGAGAATACCACGATATATATGATATAAATTCACTAAGAATAGGGCTCAACAACTACTAAAATATTTGATATTACTAGGCGTTGTCAATAGAGTTTCGAAATATCATCAACATTTGGCTTTAAATGGTGAAACTGTGAAATAACTAAAACTAAATGATTGCATTAAACTAAAAACCAAACCGAAATTCGAATGTTTCTGACTTCGGGAATATTCCAGAACCGACTCGTTCCAGCGGATTCTACAATCTAGAATCGTTGGAAACGAGCGATAAATAAAACTGTAAAATACAAAAAATAAACTAAACTATGAAAATACAAACTTCTAATCACTGAAATCCGAAAACAAGAGTCGAAGAAGCCAAGGTTCCACCTTTGGGTCAATTCTTCGCTCCCGAAATCTGAATAATCGCGGCACACAAGGGTGAAAACCGCGGCACGACCTTATCTATAACCCCGATAATTGCTTTTTGAATGTCAAACTCGTCATCCGTTCATTGACTTTCTGTGATGCGCGTGCCCTTCAGTCCGCGACGCACGTGTCTTTTCTTTTGAGAATGGACTTCCTTCAAAACACCTTCATTTTGTACGCGTTTAACCCCTATTTTTATCGTTTTTCACACACAAGCACTAGACACGGAAAGTGAGTAATATAACAGTTTATGAGATATAATTCACTCAGAATAGGGCTCCACAACGACTAAAATACTTGATATTACTAGGCGGCGTCAAATACCCCACACTTGTGCCTTGCTTGTCCCCAAGCAGGTGAGTTTTTAACAATTTCTAACTAAGACACAAACATTTTTTAATGCTTTCAGTTTCAAAGTTTATTACTTCCAGAAGTTAGATGAAAAATGATTTTTGAAAAACATGACCAGAATACCCTTTGGAATTCACGACTCTCTAAAGAACAATTGATTACAAATTTTCAGTCCATATAATGTAAACTTACTTATTCAGATTCTAAAGCCCGTTAAGGAACTATCCATGACTTTTGATGTTGTCCTTGTAATGAGCTTTCTAAAATACTAACCCAGACCAGACGATCTTAGGTAGTAAGGTGCATAAATACCCTTTCATGGTCACCCGTTTCAGACCTACCAGCTTGAACAACAAAAGCCACTGATTGACAATTTCTTCCTGAATCCCAATCCTAAAATATTCTAAATCCATAAAATTTTCTAACTCCTAAAACTCAACTTATTTGACTAAACCATAGCATGCTAACAACTAAACATTATTTGTTGAAAAATACCAAATTGCTATAACACTCAAAAGCTATTCATTTCTAAGTTACAACTTCTTAAAAATTTTGAAAATTTCCTAAAAAATTCGAAAATTACTTGTTTTCGGCAAAAATTTCAAAAGTACTCCTTCGACCGTCCACACCCCACACTTAAAACCGTACAACGTCCCCGTTGTAAAAATGTAATTTCAAAACAAGGGAGAAAGAGTTACCCCTTTAAGAACGGTAGAACTGCTCGTTGGAACCATATAACAGGATAAACCTTGCACATCATGATTTGACTGTCCGAAGTTGTGGCGCAACAGTGAACACGCCGGTAATTGACAAGTGTAGGGGTATAGTGACCCCACACTTGTATGATACAACCCCTCAGTGGATCTCATTGGTACTTGCATACAAAAACTCTCACAAACAAACATTAAACGTAAAAAGCAAAAGAAATATAAATTACATACAACATAAATGAGTTACGGTATACTGCAGCGCGTGGTATTGATGTGCACGTCGCGGTAATTACGGAATTGTGTTTCTATGTGATATCCGAATTGACCGTGACATGAACCATAAGGTACCGCGTCACGGTAATCCCTGCTTTTACTACAGTCTTCAAACATCAATTTAACTCATTCCAAACACCATTAACCTAAATTCTACCACCTTTATTACTATCATTTGACTTATTTATATCCTAAGAACCTGCAATCCTAAAAATTTTCCTTAAATCAACCTAAAAGCTTAAAATTCAAAAGAAAGCCATAATTACATATCAATTCCTCAATTTTGAGCTGTGTCCGATACTTCATGATGATTAGCCGGATTATACTCTTCTTCTTCTCTCGGGTACTCCTCCGGCTCGTCCTCGATCAACGGTGATTGATCCCTAGGCATTTCGCACTTGAAATCATCCATATACTTTTGCGTACAATCAGGCACCCAAAGCACTTGATTTTGAATATCATGAGTATTTCGGATGGTTTCCTGGATTTCAACCGAGAGGGCATTGTATTCCATTCTTTGTGCGTTCATCGACCGGTGCATCTTTTTCATTTCATTCACTATAAAGCATAAATCTGGATCCGCGGGGTTGGTGCGTGTCGCAAGGCCTTCCGATAAGCGATACTGTTTCTTCATCTTCTCATTCAATGTCAGTGGCTCATGGTAGAGAACTGGGAATGGCGAACTGGTGACCGAAACTTTGCCATTATCAACGTATACAACCTCCCTCGAGGTTGCAAGAGAAGGACTAAACGAAACAGTCGGGATCTCGGTCAGGTGGCGGGTCTCGGAATGTGATAGTAACCCGTATGAACGCGCGAGGTGCATGACATAATGACCTCCCCCGACTGCCACGAGCTCCAGGGGTGCATCAGATACTCGTTTGAAGTAATCCGCAATAAGATATGGCATGTTACAAACTTCCAACTTCGCGATGAACGACCACATAAAGTACAAGTCGTGATACGAGACCCGGTCAGCATCGGCTCACGGCCAGAACATGGTGGTGAGAAGGTGGTGCAACATATGGTGTGACGACAAATGCATGTGGCCCTCAAAAACAGTGTTCTCGTGATAATGAGTAGATGAGATCGTCTTCCAGAAGCGAGCATATGAAAAAGAGTCGCTCGGGGCTTTGGCGGCCGACCTCAGAAAAGATGTGAATCTATCCCCATCGGCTTCCGTCTGTGTGTAAAGACCAAGACGGACCCCGAACTCCACAAGGTTACAGGTCCGATTAACATTCCCCAACCAAAACATGATAGTATCGGGATCATTGATGCCCAGCGGTTCTCGATCCAGGTTGAATGTTGCAAGAAATTCGAGTAGAGGCTCACGATAGACAGGTTCGTCCATGCGAAATACCACGTCGAATGCCCGACAAGTAAAAGTGAGCGCATTGTTTTCATACCCTTGTTGCGTCAGCCAAGGATCACGGGTCTCCAAAATTCCCGATTCCCGATTCGCGAGTCAACTAAAAGTCTAACAGTCTAAAATCACAATTATAGCTACTGCGTTTTGTTGCAAATAGTACCCTTGATCATTTAACAGTGTACATTATCGCTCAGAAGCATTAATTCGCAAAATTAGAAGTGATTCTATGAAACTCAAGAATAATAGAAAAGAAGAGAAAATTGAAGTACTTACTTGGATTGGAGACTAACAGATTGATGCAATTACAATCGGAAACTTGAAGAGAATCAAATTATGGTGAAAAGATTCGGAAATTCAGCAGTTTAGTTTTATATAAGTGTTGGGAATTTGGATAGTTTACAAACTCTGTTCGTAATTATCTTGAATTTCAAATTCTGATAAGCCCGCGGCGCAGTTAGAACCGCAACGACGGATCGAAAAGAAATTAGTGGGGCCATGTTGCGAGTACCAGTTTCATACTCATCTCATATCGCGAACTAAAATTCTCATGCGGTGCGGATTTTAAGGTCCCGTGTCACGTATTTATAAAATTCCAGAAGTGACCCCACACTTGCTCTTTTCTTACCATAATTGATTACCAACATTCCAACGATTAAAATACAGAAATTTACAATGATCGAGTTGCCTCTCGACAAGCGCTAAGTTTAACGTCTTCAGCCAGACGTACACTTACATGCTATTGCTCGTATTCTGGCTTGTCTGTCACAAATTTGATTGTTTCAACCTCTAATTTTTGGAATGTACCTGAAATAATGAAATAATATAGGGTTTTAATCTATGCCCGTTTACCTTGAATGGTGGCCCTTCCTTGAAATCTCGGATTACCACAGCGCCCTAATCCGTAACACTAATAATCTCATATGGCCCATTCCACTTGCTTCTTAACTTCCCAGGGAACATCTTTAGTCTCGAATTGTATAACCATACATTCTGCACTACTGTGAATGTATTCAGTTTATGTCTTGCGTCATGATATCTTTTCAGCTTGGACTTATATGTAGCCACGTTCTCATATTCCTCATCACGTATTCCTCCAGCTCAGACAACTGTAATTTCTGTTCTTTTCCAACCGCATCATAATCGAGATTCACCTGTTTGGTGGGCCATAAGGCTCGGTTAGCTAATTCCACAGGCAAATGGCATCCTTTCCCTTATACTAACCGATAAAGTGTTGTCCCGATCGGTGTCTTATAAGCTGTCCTGTATGCCCAAAGAGCGTCATCTAACCGTTGTGACCAATCTTTTCTGTCTGTCTTCACATTCTTCTGCAGGATCTCTTTAATTTTACGATTTGAAACTTCCACCTGGCCACTTGTCTATGGATGATAAGGAGTTGGTATCTGATGATTTACTCCATAGTGTCTCAGTAACCGCCCGAACTTGAAATTCTTGAAGTGTGACCCCCATCACTAATGATCACCCTCGGCACCCCATGCCGAGTAAAGATGTTTTTCTTGACAAACTTGCACACCATATGATGATCATTAGTGTGTGTTGCCTCAGCTTCAATCCACTTGGAGACATAATCGATGGCGACTAAAATGTAAACGTACCCATGTGATGTGGGAAACGGTCCCATGAAATCTATACCCCACACATCGAAGATGTCCACAACTAAAATAGGGTTTAATGCCATCTGATCTCTTTTCGAAATATTTTTTAATTGCTGACAGTTGAGACATTCCTTTTCAGTCCTATATGCATCCCTAAAAATTGTCGGATAATACAATCCTGATTCTATAATCTTGTACCCGGTCTTCTTTGCGCTGAAGTGTCCTCCACATGCAGATGCATGAAAATGAGCTAATACCACAAGAATTTCATTATCAGGCACACAACGACAGATTATTTGATCTTCCCCAACCTTGAAAAGATCGGGATCGTCCCAAATAAATCTCCTTGCAGACGTTCGTAATTGCTTTTGTCTTTGCTTCGTCCAATGTGTGGGCATTGCTTCGGTGGCCAGAAAATTGATGCAATTTTTGTACCAAGGTGTGCCATTAACTTCCAACAGTTGCTCATCAGGGAAGGTGTCTTGCATTCCTGTTTCTAGTATTTGTGTTGGTAACCTCGAGAGATGGTCGGCTACAACATTTTATGTTCCTTTCTTATCCTTGATCTCTACGTCGAATTCTTGTAATAAAAGGATCCAGTGTATCAATCCCGGCTTTGACTCCTTTTTTGCCAGCAAATGTTGAACAGCACTATGATCAGTGTAGACCAAAACTTTCGATCCCCAAATATAGATGTGAGTTTATCCTAGGCGAAGACTACATGCAATAATTCCTTATCTGTAGTAGTGTAATTTAACTGAGCTTCTGAAAAGGTTTTACTTGCGTAGCAGATGATCACCAGTTTCTTGTCTATTCGCTACCCTATTGAGTCATTAATAAGATTGAGTCAATTGCGAATCTGATTTTGCGCCTGATTTTGTGCCTTTAGTTTAGCTGTTAGTTATGGAACGGGCCTGTCCTTCCATACTTAACTATGTATTTATAGCATGCACGTACCCTAATTAGGGTTAACGTTTGTAATCATCATTTACGGCACTCATACATAATAGTTCTCTCTGAATTGTTCTTGAGTTGCATATTAATCATTCGACATCAGTTCTACATATTGTGTGTTCTTATTTATTGTTATTTTCTGCTTTATTGAATCTAGATCTTACGTCTGTGTCTCTTCAATTGGTATCAGAGCAGGAGATTGTGTTCTTCATACATATTTTTCTGTCAAGTTTTCAAGTTTGTTCACAGATCTTTCTGGTTATCTTCATCGTCTTAATCGATTTTGGATATCAGATTCTGATCTTCTGTTTAAACTTTTTCTTGATTTGTTCATATACACATCTGATTCAAACTTTAACAAGATCACATGGCTCTTGACGATCAACACACTCAATCATTCAACTTGTCCAGTAGCATAGGTTCTACCACAAGAATCCCTGTTCTTTTCACTCATGATTATGAGGTCTGGGCACTGCATTTCGAAGATTATGTTCTTGGTATCGAAGAACACGAATCTACAATCTGGCAGGCGATTACAGTTGAAACTTTTGCTCATACTGGCACAAGAAAGGTCATTAAAACCCTCAAAGAATACAACGATATTCTTCTTACACACACCAACGTGCCTCAAGATGAAAAAGATAAACTCATGTGCAACATCAAAGCTTTCAGAATCATTAGGTTTGCTCTTCAATCTGAAACTCTTCGACTGGTCAATTCATGTGAGACAGCGAAGGAGATCTGGGATAGATTACAGGAGTTATATTCAGGGGATGCTGATCTTTAGCATTCAGTTCAAACTACTCTCCTTTCTGAATTCGGATCATTCGAGCAAGCTCCGAACAAAACTCTAATTCAAGTCTTTAATCGGTACAATCATCTTCTTAGCTGACTGCTGAAGTACAAAATTGCTCGAACAGTTATTGAGCAAAAAGTCACTTTTCTGGATGGTCTCCGACCTGAATGGAAGTCTATTGTTTCGACAATTAAGGCGCACGAGCAGTTCAAAACGTACACTTTGGCAAAGCTGATGGGTATTCTTAAGTCGCATGAGAAAGAGATCTCTTTCGAACTAAAAACAACTACTAGTCTAGGCTCTCTTGCACTCGTTGCGAAGGGAAAGAAGGCCACTGAATATGATTCGGAATCTGATCTTTCCGATGAAGAGCTGACAAGGGAGGACAAAGCTCTTATGGTGTCCAATCCCAAGAAATTCTTCAAGAAAAACTTCTCTAAATTCAAGAACAGAAATCGACAGGGAAGTTTCAGTTTAGAAAAGCCAAAAGAGGATACGCCAAGAAAGCCCAAAGTAGATGACGAAAAGAGGCTGCTTGGTGATTCGGGTTATGACTGCCACTACTGCAAAGACAAGAATCACTTCATCAAAGATTGCTTGCTCCGAAAGCAGACAGAAAAGAAGGAGCAGGTGAAAGACGAAGCATACTACGCAAAGAAGATGCTTCCTCAATCAAATCAGCCTTTGTGGTGTAGGAGGACAGTAAGTATGGTGTCGTTCAGGTTCGGTCAACGGATTCTGATGATGAAGAAGTGAGGAAACCAACGCATGGTAGGTGTTTGATGGTAAAGGGTGATAGCTCCGAATTCCGAGGGTACTCTACGGATGGGTGCCAAACGTCAGCAAGCTGTTTCGCAGCGAAACATGTTTCGGAACAGGTTGAAGAATGTGATGCTGTCGTAAACAAGGTACATTCTATTCTCAAATCCTTAAATATTTGCTCTTCTAGTTATGATAGAGAATTAGATGATCTAAGGTTCACTATCTCTAGTTTCAGTGATAGTTTAAAACGAACAAGGCTTAGTAATTCTAATCTAAATGATCAATTGAGCAGGATATCACTTAAGAATGAGGAGAGGAGGATGAAAATCAATGCGTTGGAGTCGGAGTTAGTTAGAGTTAGGGATAATGTTATTTATGTTCAGCGAGACAATTTATTGCTTATTAAACAACATAACATTTTTTGCTTGATTGCAAAACGTCTTTACAATAACATCACCTAGTTGCATCTTGATTGTGATATAGGCAGGGGATTACATAAAATGATTTTACCCTTTCTTGAATTGAAAGAGGATGAAATCGATGCTGAATGTTACAGGTGTGAAACCATTGTTTCATCTGATGATATTTCGGATGCCTATCGTATCGGACTTGACAAAATTGAAAATTATATTCAGTCCAAAGAACATAAAAGCATGGTTAAAGAATATTTATCTGAAGATGATAAAGAAGAAATTAAGAATACCACCTTAAAGAAATTTCATTCATTAAGCTCAAAATTGAATTCCGAAAATACTCTCAACATGGAGAATATTTCCGACTTTGATGAAAGCGAAATGAGTGAAATATCAGTTGAGGATGAGGTTGATTGTTTAGTCTTTGTGAATGACCAAATTGAAACCAAGAAAAACCTTATTTCTGAAAACTCGGTAGCTTTTGCAAGAATTGTTGAAAATAAGGGTTCCTAAGTTTTAAATGAACAAGCAACTGTCTTTCCAAAAATTCAAACTGTTCCGAATCAAGTTTTCGTTAAACAAGGTCTGAACTCTAAAGATGTAACAGAACTCAAAGTCCTTGTTGATAATGATAACTTCGATGGTTGTAATGCTTTCTTTTGGACAGAACCAATTGATAATTCGGATGAGACCAAAGGTCTTTCGGAAGTGACCTCCTAGAAGTCACGAGGCAACTATATATATCAGGATCTGTGAATTGCAAAAATTCCTTTTCGCAACCAGGAACCAGTGGCACAAAACCTTTTCTGAACTTCAACACCAATACTTCCAAAGCTACACCAACAAAGAATTTCACTCAAGTATCTCGCATTCATAAGTCTCCCGAAGAGCTCATAGCAAAAAGGAAACAAATGAAAGCTAGATACAAAAAGAATTTGAAGGAAAGAAAACAATTTTGGAGAAATAAACAATTTCAATTCTACTTCAAATTTAAATCAAAATGTTGGTACCAAACACATTCCAAAACCTCAACCAGATTCACCCATAAAACAAACCCTTCAGAAACCTCCCATCTTTGCTAAAAAGGCTGAAACATCTAAAAACAAAACGAAAATCGATTTCAAACCCATTCATAAATCAAATGATTTAAAGGGAAAAGCCAAACTCTACCCTGAACCACTTCCGAAGCCAATTTTCAGAGAAAATAAACCACCTCAGGTTCAAAAGAACTTTAACTTAGGAGCCAAACATTCCTTTCATTCGGTAATATCTGCAAAAGGTTTTCATAATCATTAAACTCCGAATGCGAAATCTAATGCTTTTGTTAATATGAAAACTCGCTTTGCTAAAGAAGTTTGGCAAAATACCAAAACAAAAGTATATCGTTTCGAAAACGAGAAAAATCAACCTCCTATGAAGAAATCATTTTGGGTTTACAAGACTAACATATTTCCTATTATCAAGAAATTCTCACAAGGACCCACAATGGTTTGTGTTCCTAAATCTCTCTAATTTGTGCAGGTCATTCGTGACGAACAGTATGATCCAGAATGGTACATAGACAGTGGCTGTTCGCGTCACATGACGGGGAGAAGGGTAGAACTAAGGGAATATAGATCGTTGTGAAATGGAGGTAGAATACGCTATGGAAACAACGCAACTGGAGAAATCAAAGGCTATGGCACGATCACTAATGGCGAACTCTCAATTCGGAAGGTGGCTTATGTGGAAGGTCTTCAACATAATCTCATCAGTGTTTCACAATTAGTGGTCGAAACTGGACTCAAGTATCGTTTGATGAAGATGGATCAGAACTGATAGAAAAGAAGTCTGAGAAGATTGTTCTGAGATCAAAGCGAAAGGGTGAAATGTTCCCTCTGGACATGAAGCCCATCATAGGAAAACCTGCCATCTGTTTACTAACCAGAGCTGCAAACGATGATAGCTGGTTATGGCACAGACGCTTGTCTCATATGAACTTCCGAGACATAAACAAGCTCGTACTTGGTGACCTCGTGCGAGGGTTACCGCTACTGAAGTATGACAAAGACCGCTTGTGTGATGCTTGCGAACTCAAAAAACAAAGCAGAAAGAGTCACTCAACAATAGTAGAAGATGCAGTTAATGAATCTGAATGAGGAATTCATGAATCTGTTCGATGAACCCGAAACTGCGAAATCAGCAGAAAAACGTGCGACAGATAATCAAGGTGATGAGCTTTTGAAGATTGTAGAAGATGCAGTTAATGAATCTGAAACAATTCCAGCAGGACCATCATTTCTGATTCCGAATTCGGACAATCCAACACCCACTCCACATCTTCCGATTCTGATTTCTACATAAAACCAACCTCTGACAAATGGTTTGGCCTCAACATCCCAGGAAGAGAATCCGGCATCTATCCAGGGGGAGGAACCTTCCATTTTGGCTGAGGTTCCCATTCCTACTGTCGAGGGGGAACATGACAGTGTCACAAACGAATCTCATGCAATCTTTCTAGGGGGAGAATGAGAATGAAAATAATGCCGACACTCAATCAGAAGTACAATCAGAAACCGAAGAGATTTCCGCAAAAATCAATCCTGAGTATGATCCAAACTATCCTCGAATGTTGAAATGGACGAAAGATCATCTACAGACTCATATTATCAAAGAAACATCAGCTGGTGTTCTAACTAGAGCTCAATTGAAAGCGAATCAAACTGCATTATTTTAAAAAAATGGAATTTTGCATGTTCAATTCGTTTATCTCAAAAATAGAACCCAAAACGGTCAAAGTCGCACTTGATCATGCTGATTGGGTCCAAGCTATGCAAGATGAGCTGAGTGAGTTTGAATGAAACAAAGTATGGAGATTGATTCAGACTCCGAATAAGGCATCTGTTCTCGGAATGAAATGGGTATTCCGAAAAAAAATGGAATTTTGCATGTTCAATTCGTTTATCTCAAAAATAGAACCAAAACGGTCAAAGTCGCACTTGATCATGCTGATTGTGTCCAAGATATGCAAGATAAGGTGAATGAGTTTGAACGAAACAAAGTCTGGAGATTGGTTTCGACTCCGAATAAGGCATCTGTTCTCGGAATGAAATGGGTATTCCGAAACAAACTTGACAAAGAAGGAAACGTCATTCAGAATAAAGCTCGATCGGTTGTTAAAGGATATTGCCAAGAAGAAGGAATTGACTACGAAGAAACCTTTGCACCCGTTGCAAGATTGGAATCTGTTCGGATCTTTCTTGCATATGTAGCACACAAGGGATTTGATGTTTATTAAATGGATGTCAAGTGTGCATTTCTAAATGGAGAACTTGAAGAAACTGTCTACGTTGAACAATCGCCAGGTTTTGTTAGTAGCAAGCATCCAGATCACTGCTATGTTCTGGATAAGGCTGTTTATGGCTTGAAACAAGCTCCAAGAGCATGGTATGAAACATTGACTCGCTTCCTCAAGCAGTCCAAATCCAAGCAAGGATCTGTTGATCCGACCTTCTTTCGGGAAAAGGAAGGAAATCATCTCATGATCGTTCAAATCTATGTTGATGATATCATTTTCGGATCTACTCATCCAAGCTTAACAGCCGAGTTCCGAAAACTGATGGAAACAAAGTTTGAAATGAGTTCGATGGGAAAAATCAACTTCTTCCTTGGTCTAAACATCAGGCAAAGTTCAGAAGGGATCTTTATCAATCAAGAAGCTTACACGAAGTCTCTTCTAGAAAAATTCGGAATGACAGGAGATTCAAAAGTCAAAGTTCTGATGGCGTTCGGAACAAAGCTTACTCCTTCTCTGGAAAAGCCTGCAGCAGACATCACACTTTATCGACAAATGATAGGTTACTTCTAGTCGGCCTGACATTATGTTTTCTGTATATTATTGTGCTAGATATCAGGCTAATCCCAGATAGCCACATCTTATTTCTATTAAAAATATATTCTGATATCTGAAGAGGACAACTTCTCTTGGGTTATGGAATCCGTCAGGATATGGATTTTTCGTACAAGCATTTTCAGATGCAGATCTTGGTGGATGTGGACTAGATCGGAAAAGCACCTATGGAGGATGTCAACTTTTGGATGGCAAGCATGTGAGCTGGCAATCTAGAAAACAGACATGTGTGTCACTCTCCACACCTGAAGCAGAATACATTGCTGCTACGTCCTGTACTTCTCAAATTATTTAGATTCAAAACCAACTGAGGGATTATGGGATCAGCATGAAACGCATTCCTCTTTACTGTGATTCCGAAAGTGCAATTCGGATCTGCCACAATCCAGTGCAACACTCCAAGACCAAACATATTGCACTCAGATACCACTTCATAAAAGATCATGTTGAAGATGGTAACATTGAAATCCATTTTGTACGCTCAGCTAATCAACTGGCAGACATCTTTACCAAGGCCTTACCTGAACTCACTTTCAATAGAATACTTCAAGGACTTGGAATGATGAAAGCTGAATCTGTTCTGAAATCTACCTAAAATTCCGATTGATTCCGAATTTCGGAATGCCTCGAAATCGAAACTAAGAATCGATGGATTCGGAATGGAAGTATCCTTTTGTGTATTTGATTTTCATTATTTTTTATTTTATCAAGAACAACAAAAATAATTTTTGTTTTGTTTGTTTGTTTTAATTTTTTTTTGTTTTTTTGTTTGTTTTGTTTCTTTTTGTTTGATCTCGCTGTGTTTTGTTTGCAAAAAAAGAATCAAGAAGACAAAAGATGGCAACTTTATTATAAACTAAAGGAAGGCAGTACATGATTTCAAAAGAAGAAAATACATCATCTTCCTAAAGCTTGTAGTAGTGCCACATGGGAGGATCACCCAGATGGAAAGCCTGGTGGATTCGCACCTCACTCTCATCCACGAAGAGCCGAATTCTATCAGCCAGTCCCACATGGAACTGGTTGTGGGGAGTTGTGCGAGTGATCACCGCCGGCCACCACCCCCGCCTGTGCCAGACCTCTACGAGGTGGAACTGTTTGTACTCCACCAAAAGTTTTGGTGGGATAGGCTGCAGGTAGGGATAACTGATACCAACCGTCAGCGGACCACCATTCTCGCTATCATTTAGCGTGGTCATCTTCACTTCATAGCGATGGTTCCACACCTCCACGATAACCCCACCGTAGATGCTACCAGCGTACTCTCCCTCTTGCATTTTGACATCCACCTTGTCAAAGCGATTGTAGGGACGAAGAGCCATTTGTCTATTCTTCTGATGGTAATTTTACTCGGGTGTATGTTTTGCTACTAACAAATGACTTCCTTTTATAGGCAAGAAACATACCAGTTCATCTTCCCAATTATAGATATTAAATTACTTTTTGGAGTAATGATGAATTCTGCAGCCATTATTGCACGTCTTTAAGGCAGAGACGGCTGATTGGAAACCCGATTGGACGTTTTCCTCTTTTTCGCCTGAGAAATTAATGGTTTTCTCATGATGGTTGATTCATACGTTAGCATTATACAGCACACGTTTTTTTTTTTAAAATAAATCCAAAAATACAATCATTTTTTTTTTGCTCAGAATGAAACTCTTGAATTGATGGAATTCTTCTTACCAGACTTTCTAAGTACCAAATACGAAATTCGATGATTATTGAAATATAAACCAATTTCAATATATGATATCGGAAATTCTAGTCAAAGATCGCAAATCATTTTTACCATGAAGCGTTGTGAGACTCACCAACCTTTCTTGACCACTCTATCATTTCTCCACATAACTCATTTCCATATAACTGTAGCCCTTATGAAGGTTTTCAGAATTACCACTAAAAACTGATGGTTACACCAGATCTGTGTTCATGATTTTGGAATTGTTTTCACCACCATTCCGAATCAAACACAAAAATCCGATCACCTTAAAGAATTAACGGACTCAGTTGCGAAATCTCAATTTTTCTTTTTACGTGATCTTTTTGAAATTTTCCTTAACCCAGTTGTTTCTACCCACAAGATCCAGTTCTTTTTTTTTTAGATTTCCACATACATCTTAGTTTGAAAAATCTTTTCTCCACTTTACTTGTTATTAATGGCTACACTGGTCAAACAAGTGCTTTCTTCCGATTTCGAACATTTCTCCCGTTTCGGAATTTAAATGGAAGCTAAACCAACCCAAAGACAAAGAGAACCTCAAATCTTAAAAGATTCCTTTCAATGATTCTTAACAATCATGATCGTAATTCAACGGGAAACCACACAAGCACTTCCAAATCTCTCTTGATTCCGAAGGAAGAGATCGTTGCCCGGGATCCATCTGCTTTCATGTCATTTCGACATCACAGATTTCCTAGATATATATTGATTTAGTTCTTTTTACTTGGCACACTCTTGCACAAAAATCGCTATTGATTTTTCTAACTCTGGTTTCATTGTGAAAATGTTCTATTTTGATGACTCGGACTAAAAGACTTATCAGGCGCCAACTTTTTGAATTTTGTATGATGTCACCAAGACGTGTCAGTTACAATGTCATCATTACTCCAGCTGATTTCTCGCTTTTCACGCGCCTGACAAACCGACTCTTGGGGGATACTCATCATCATAAAGCGAGATTTGGGGAAACTGAATAGATTTCCCAAAAGATATATAACGATTTCTTGAAGACTTCTCTCTCTTCTACGCAAATTTTTCTCTCAAGAACGTTCATCTTCTTTTAGAGCAAAATCTCTCTCAAGCTTTCTTCCATGGCCGGTTCTTCTTCAGCCAACGACAACACTTCCTCCACCTTGATGCTGAAGATCAAAGCAAACCAGAACATGGTTATTGATCTTACTTCTTCTCACTACAACGAAGCGATTCGCCCAATGATCGAGTGTTTGAAATACTCAAGGATCTTCAAGGCTTTGACTGAATCTGCATCAGTCCCCATCTCTCTCCTCTCCGTCGCCTACTCCACCGCCTTTTACAACAAGACGGAGGAGGTGGTCACCTTTGAAGTTGGGTCGGTGAAGACCAAGATATCGAAATCTCGATTTGGTAAACTTCTAGGGTTTACAGATACTGCCGACATGGTTGATCCTGAATCTCTACAGCCAATAACCCTACTCCGACTAATCTAACAGATGGGATACAAGGATACAAGGGCGACATTACTCAGTTGTCTAAATTCGCAAAGAAGGGATTACCTCCTCACTGGAATGCACTATTTACAATGCTATTCAAGAGCTTTTCGGAACGAACCACCGGCTCTGATAGTGCAAGTAAGCTATTCTACTCCTTCTTCTATGGTCTCTACCATGATGTCAATCTTGACTTTGGCTCTATCCTTTTAAGTCAATTCGTGGACAATGTCAACTACAAACTCAGACACACAGAGATCTCCTGTGCTCGCTTTTAGTCCCTTGTTGTTCATAGAACAATTGAGAAGCATGACATTCATGTTATAACTGACTCCGTTATGGCTGTAATTCCGACTTTACCAACTGCCACCTTCGTCACGACAAAAGCGGAGGATTTCGAATTCATTGGTATGATTCCTATGGCCATGATTAGGCAGGTTCCGAACGACATCAAGTGTGTCGTTGAATACAGCAAGAAGACTCTCTTTGCTGTCCGTCTTCTTGATGAAAAGCATCAAATTGCTTTTGATAATCTAGAAAATCCGAAGAAGGTAGTCAAATGCAAGGGAAGGGGAGCTGCTTCGGATACCAAAAAGCCAGCCAAGTGCTCAAGAAGGCTTCGGAACTTGTCATACCACATCATTCGGAAGACGAACATTCCGATGATCCGCACATCACGAATCCTTTAGAGGATGACATGGATGACAATGAAGAAGGAGAACCTATTGCGAACATATATCAACGACCTCCTACTCCAACTCCAACTCCTGAGCCTACTCCGAAACCCACCCCTCATTCTAGCCCTAAATCTCCACCACACAAATCCACACCACCCAACTCGCCACCACCTAAATCGCCACCATAGAAATCTCCACCACAAAAGCCTCCACCACATACCTCACCACCTCGTAAATCTCCATCACCACAGCAAAACACCAACCCCTCTCTAAAATTTCCAGACCCCAATTCAGAACAAGAAGATGAAGATGTCCTGATTTATGATGATCAGGATGATATGGCTGACTACATTGAATCACCTTTTAATGTACACTTCAATGCTTCCGAAACCACTGCTCCAATAACGCAAGAGCAATTTAAGGAACTTTCTGCCAAATTGGATAACTTACTTCAAACCAGCCAGGGTCCGTCCACTTCTGACTGGCAATCCCAGTTAGAGGTTCACAACAATCATGTCGAGACATTGATAATTGAAAACGTCAAGATCATGAAAGAATTCTCCTCAACAATGGAGAAGTCGGAAACTCATATGGAAGATACTGCCACGAAAATTGGTAGGTTGGAGACTGATGTCTTCAAATTCATACAAGACATCCGAGACTCCCATCAATCCAACAATGCTAAAATGACCTTGGTTATTCAAGGGTTGCCGACACCCTTAAAGCTGAAAAAGAAGCTCTTGCCACTCTTCGTGCAGAAGTGAAGAAGGAGAATTCCGACCTGGCTTCTTCTCTTGAGGCCAAGGCAGAAACGTTACGCGACGATCTTGCCATGGAAAATGAAGTCATGGATCTTCTGGCTTCAAAAACTACAAAGATTCAACTGTTAAAGGCAGATGTCAAACACACAACAGCAGTCCTGTCATCTGCTGTTTCGCAAACTCAGGCTATTCGGAGTTGTGTTAACAAGATCGATACCTACATTCGTCGCACACTAGAAGATGATGATCCGATCCTCACTCCTTCTATTCGTGGCCATATTACGAACAAACTTCATCCTGTTCTCCTTTTGCTTAGCAAAATACAGGGTGTTTCGGAAGACATTGCCGTTCCGAAACAAAGGGGAGACGAGAACACAGGGATGAACCTAATCCGAACAAAGAAAAAGAGTCTGACAAACTCAAAGAAAAGGAGAAGGAGAAGAAGTCCAACCAGGGAACCGAGATTCCAGAGGATAACGCAAATGCCTCGAACGTCTCCAAAGAAGATCAGGGAGACGGTTCGAAAAAGTCAAGAGAAAGTCCCATCAGACGAGCAAGATTCTCCACAGTCACCAATGTGAAGGAACCAGTGGCTGAAAAGTCTGCTGATGACATTCAAAAACCAAAATCCGATTGGTTTGAAAAGATGAATGTTGGTGACACAGCCGTCGGTCCTTCGAAACGAAAGTCAAAGAAGATCAGTGAAGATGATGAGGAAGATGAGACTGAGATTTCGGAAGCCGCTAGATTGGCCAGAGCTGAAAGAGAAAAAGAACTTGATGAACTTCTCATAATCGGTCAACAGCTAGATGCTGAAGAGGTAGCCAAACGTGATGCTGAACTCCTACTGGAATCATGGAGATTGCACTTTTCAGGTTGGGATTACGAAACCATAAAGAAGGAAGCCATCACTCAGCAAATTTAGAACTGGTTGCAACCAAACTACTCTTACGACATCGGAAATCAAGTGGATTCTCAATTTGATTTTCCCATGACTTCAAGAGTATTTCTCATTCGATTCTTTGACGAACTCATAACAAATACTCAACCTCGTGCCGTCGTCAATGACATGCTCTTCAACTTCTACCTGGCAAACTCAAAACCTCAATATCTTTCTTGGAGCCTGAAGAGAATTGTGAAGCTCACTCCGAGAATGCCACGAGTCATTTCCCCTTTCAAAAGTGCTATCTTCCTAGCTCGCAGGGGATCCGATCAGGAAAAGGATGAATTCACTCTGGCTGATCTTCCTTTCATGAATCCATTTGATTGGCTTTCCCTGTTCAATATTATTTCAAGGACGGAAGACCACGAAATTGTTGCCGATCATGTCAAGAAACTTCTCATGGGCTACATTCTTGAAGTTGCGAAACTGGATGTGGAAGTTGCCGCAGTTCTGGAACGGGCCTGTCCTTCCATACTTAACTTTGTATTTATAGCATGCACATACCCTAATTAGGGTTAACTTTTGTAATCATCATTTACGACACTCATACAGAATAGTTCTCTCTGAATTGTTCTTGAGTTGCATATTAATCATTCGACATCAGTTCTACATATTGTGTGTTCTTTTTTATTGTTATTTTCCGCTTTATTGAATCTAGATCCTACGTTTGTGTCTCTTCTGAAAGGTTTTCTGCAAACCATGAACTAAATAACCTAAGTTCACATGCAACCTATAAGGATCTATGTTTTCTTCTAATTGAACATATAACAAAACCTAAAGGCCATAAGAAAATTAACTAAAAGAATAAAAATTAGAAAAACCAACCTTTTAGAATTTTCTGGAAGCTGAGCAGCAAAAATATCCTGCCTCAAATGAGATCACACCCAAGCTGGAGGAGAAGGAGATCGAAAATCTTGAGAGAGTTCTTGAAAGTGGCGAAATCATATGGTGACCAGGGAGCCCTATTTATAGTTTCCAGATGACTAACTGATAAGCCTTAGAGATAAACCTTTTTGAATTCAAATAAGATAAACCTTTTATCTTACAATTCAAAAACCTATTTATCTAATAATTATCAATTTCGAAATTCTATATATCCATATATAGATTTCGACTTTCAACTGGTCACTCCACACTGTCACTTACTCAACTATTGAATAATTACAGTTTTAGTCCCTGCACCTTTAATTAATTAATTTAATCCCCAAATTAAATCCAATTAATTCTGGATTAATTCCTAATTAATTAATATAGTTTCTAATTAATATATTATCACTTTAATATATTAATAAACCATATATTTAATTCCTGTTAATTTATTAATCCCATAATAAATCAACCTTTCTCTCTACCGAATTTTCTACCAAACCTCCAGCCATGAGGGCAACCCAAATGGACTGTGCTTCTATTAATTAGGTAAATACTAATTATTAGTCATGGCTTAGACACCTAATCCAACAGTCTCCCACTTGGATAAGTCTATGACTATAATTACCGATTTAACCTCTAATTAACCAGCACTTGTAGCTTCCTAGAAACCAATGCCAAACTCTGATCTAATCAGTCCTGTCCATAGATAAGTGATCAGATGATCCTCCGTCCAACAAGATATTTTTCAGACTCAAGACATGGATAAAATCAATCTGGTCTGATTCACTGTTCCTCGATTTCCGATTTGCATATGACTCTTAGACTATCAATTTAGTCCCGGTTGGCCAACCATTTTAGTCAACTTCAAAATCATCGAGAGGCCTACAGATATCTGTTCCCCGTTAGGGTCAAGAGACGAATAAACTTTGACTCATATACTTATGTCTTTTACCAGACAAATTACTCACAACAATACGTTTTATAACACCGAGTTACTGATGCGTTTTCGTATTATCAATGAACAACCGTCTTAGTAAATCATAACTCATATGTCTTAGCTTAAAGATCAAAAGATATTATCGTCTCAATTTTGCTCGTGATGTAATCCATGAAGCAATCCATTGAGCGCGGGTTTATCCAATGCTCAAATCTCCATTTCCAAGTACTCACGAATGGTGCAGCAATCCAATTGCAATGTCTAACTCCTTAGACAATCTATTACCAATTCATGACAGCCTTACTTCATACTTACTCCCTAAAAGTATGAGCGACTGTGGATATTTGAATAATCCAATTATTCAGGAAGTAAAACATGCAAAATGAAACACAATGATATGTATTGACAAAATTTGTAAACCATTACTCATTAATAAATATCTATTATTAAATCACAAAAGTCAAATACAATAACATTGTTACAAGTTTCAAAAATCTATCTAATTACAAAAAACTTATATCATCTCTTAATCCAATGCTCCTAGCATGCTGATTATGCTTAATCCTACTCAGAGCCTTTGTCAAGGGATCTGCAAGATTATCTTCCGATGATACCCTCTTTACAAGGAGGTGACCTTCTTCTACCCTATGCCTGATGTAGTGGTACTTTCTGTCGATATGTCTGGACTTTCCATGATCTCGCGGTTCCTTTGTCAAGGCGACCGCACCTTCATTATCACAGAATAGTTCCAAGGGCTCCTGAATACTCAGGACTACTCCAAGGTCACCGATAAAGTTCTTCAGCCAAGCCGATTCCTTTGACGCTTCACTGGCTGCTATGTACTCTGATTCGCACGTAGAATCAGCCACTGTTTCTTGCTTGGAACTTTTCCAAGTAACTGCTCCACCGTTCAAAAGGAATACCCAGCCCGACTGAGACCGACCACTGTCTCTATCCGTCTGAAAACTGGCATCTGTATATCCTTCAACGCTCAAGGTATCACTGCCACCGAGGACTAACACCATGTTCTTGGTCCTTCGCAGATACTTGAGTATATTTTTCACAGCTATCCAATGTGCCCTTCCAGGGTTACCCTCGTACCGACTGACCATGCTTAAAGCAAAGGCCACGTCAGGACGAGTACACGTCATAGCGTACATGATCGATCCTACAGCCGAAGCGTAAGGTACCCGACTCATTTCAGCTATTTCTTCGTCTGTACTCGGACTTTGAGTCTTACTCAATTTTGCATTACTTTGGATAGGCAGCTCTCCCTTCTTGGAATTTTCCATACTAAACCTTTTCAGTACCTTTTCCAAGTATGTACCCTGACTAAGTCCAATTAGTCTCTTCTTCCTATCTCTCAATATTCTTATCCCGAGAATATAGGCAGCCTCTCCTAGGTCCTTCATGGCGAAACATTTCCCTAGCCAAACCTTGACATGTTGCAAGGTTGGAATATCGTTTCCCATGAGCAGTATGTCATCGACATACAGCACTAGAAAAGTGACTATACTCCCACTAGCCTTGACATATACGCAGGACTCATCCTCGCTCCTAGAGAAACCAAACTCTTTGACTTTCTCATGGAAACAAAGATTCCAGCTGCGAGAAGCTTGCTTCAATCCGTAGATTGATCTCTCAAGCTTACACACCTTATTAGGATACTTTGCATCGACAAAACCCTCTGGCTGATTCATGTAAACATCCTCAGTCAATTTCCCATTAAGGAAAGCGGTTTTGACGTCCATCTGCCAAATTTCATAGTCATGAAATGCGGCTATGGCCAGCATAATCCTAATAGACTTTATCTAGGCTACTGGTGAGAAGGTCTCGTCATAGTCAACCCCTGGGGTTTGAGTAAAGCCCTTCGCAACCAGTCTTGCCTTGAAAGTGTGTACCTTTCCGTCCATGTCGGTCTTCTTCTTGAAGATCCATTTGCACCCGACTGTCTTTCGACCCGGTACGTTGTCAACCAAGTTCCAAACTTGATTGTCATACATGGACTTGATCTCGCCATCCATGGCCTCTTTCCACTTGGAAGACTCAGGGCCCGCCACTGCTTCCTGGTAGTTAGCTGGTTCATCCAAATTTATCAGTGTCCTATCACTGACAAACGTGTCCCCATCCGAAGTTATATGGAACCCATAAAACTCGGGTGGCATGCTAACCCTACCGGAATGCCTAAGAGGTAAGGATACATCTATCGGACCAACAGGAACTTCTTCCTCATGTTGGTTGCTAGTTTCTCCTAAGGTTGCGTCATCTGATGACTCTTGAATTTCTTCCAGATCAATGGTACTCCCACTGTCCTCTTTGAATATGAGCTCTCTCTCTCGAAAGACCGCTCGTCTAGCTATAAAGACCACGTTCTCGCTCGGTCTGTAGAATAGATATCCAAAGGACTGTTTGGGATAACCAAGGAAGAAACACCTTTCGCTTCTTTCTGCGAGTTTGTCTTGAGTCTCTCGTCTAACGAAAGCCTCACAACCCCAGACTTTGATATGTGCCAACGAGGGAACTTTCCCCGTCCACATTTCATGAGGTGTTTTAGCAACCTTTTTAGTAGGGACAAGATTGAGGATATGGGCGGCAGTCTCTAAGGCATACCCCCAGAAGTGAATGGGAAGTGAAGCTCGACTCATCATGGAACGAACCATGTCCAACAGGGTTCGGTTGTGCCTCTCCGCAACACCGTTCAACTGTGGTGTCCTGGGAGGTGTCAACTGCGAAACTTTTACGCATTCCTTTAGATAGTCTAGGAACTCGATACTTAGATACTCTCCGCCTATGTCGGACCTGAGCATCTTTATCTTCCTGCCTAATTGATTCTCTACTTCGTTCTTAAACTCTTTGAACTTTTCAAAGGTGTCCGACTTGTGCTTGATCAAGTAGATATAACCGTATCTACTAAAATCGTCGGTAAAGGTCACGTAGAACCGCGTGCCATCCTTTGTGGTTGATCTGAATGGACCACACACATCTGTGTGAATGATGTCCAGCAGACCCTCACCTCTTTCAAAAGACCCTTTGAAAGGTGATTTAGTCATCTTGCCCAACAGACAAGATTCGCATACATCATCCGACCTGAGGTCGAATGATTCCAACACTCCATCCTTTTGGAGTTGGGCGATGCGTTTCTTGCTGATGTGCCCGAGCCGACTATGCCACAGACATGCCTTTTCTACACCACTAGTGGAATCAATATAATTTACACTATGTCCTAAATTGTCAACACATTCAACAGTTTCATACACACCATCACAAGGATAAGTAGTAAAAATCAAAATACCATTTTTGAAAACAGAAATCGAACCAATTTTATTATCAAAAGAAAATTGAAACCCTTGTCTGAACAATGCGTGAAAAGAAATAATGTTTCTTGCCATTTCTGGCGAATAGCAACAATTAAATAACTCTATACTAACATCACTACTAAGCACTAAACTGTAAACGCCGATCTTGGTAACAGGGGACGATCTCCTATTGCCCATGATCAAGTTCAGTCTACCGTGCTCCACCTCCCTGCTTTCCTTTAGGCCCTGCAGATCAGAACAAATGTGAAAACCACATCCTGTATCAAGGACCCATGAATTAGAAAATGGTGAGTTTTTAGAGATAGTGTTTATACCTGCTGTCGATGGCTTTACTTTCCCATCCTTGACATCCTGCAATTATTTGGGGCAGCTTCTCTTCCAATGGCCCTTCTCTTTGCAGTAGAAACAGTTGGCTTCATCGGGGTTGGCCACACAAGGAATTTGGGAAGACTTGGTTCTCGAGCCATTGCTTGATGACCCGACCTGAACCTTTTCCCTCCAATTTTGCTTAGGAGGGCCCTTCCTCTTCTTTCCTTTGCCACTTACAATGGCTAGGACGGGCTGATTAACCGAGGGTACACTTTTACCCTTCATCCCGTCTTCAGCAACTCGAAGCATGCGATGCAACTCAGTCAGGTTAGCCTGATTGGTGTTCAAATGATAAGCCAGCCTGAACTGGTCATAAGAACTCGGTAGGGAGTTAAGCACTATGTCAACGGCCAACTCCTCCGGTACAGGCATCGCAAGCTTTCTAAGCCACTCCACATAACCTTGCATTCTTTGCACATGAGCGCAGATGGACTCTCCATATTTAGGTTTGCTGTTCGTGAAGTCCTTGACCACCTCACACCTCTCGATGCGCTCTTGCTTGCGAAACTTTTCCGCAAGCTCCTTGTGCATCTCAAAGGGCCAGTAGTCTTCGTATATCCTTTGCAATTCGGGGTTCATTGTGGCGATCATGATGCATGCCACTTTGGTTGCATCATCAGAATGTTTTTGGTACGAGGCAATTTCCTCGGGAGTAGCAGTTTCAGGGTCAACATCGACAAGCTCAGTCTCGAGAACATACTCTTTGTTCTCGTACCTCAGAGCCATCTTGATGTTTCTAATCCAGACATTGTAGTTTGTCCCGTTCAATTGAACCTTGGAACACAGTGAGAGGATAGAGGGAACACTGGAGTTTGATTGGGGAGCGGATTGATCAGCAGAAGACATCTATAAAAGAAGGTAAGTTTAATTAGATACTTCTCGGTCCTTATAATAACCCAATATAAAATAAGGCTAGGATCCAACTATAACAATTTGCAACATAGAAGAGGGATGTCGTAATCTATAAGCAAATTTTATAAAGGTAGGCGAATGACGATTCAACCAATTCCACCGTGGAAAAAATAATCTTATTATAAATGGAATTCCTAGTTTCTTTTGAGATATATTGAACTGTTCAATAGCATGTTTAATCTCGGATATGCCCCACCGTTTGTGACTGGGATGCCGAGGATCACAAACCGGGTGTGAATAACCATGCAAATTAGCTTGGTACTCTCGTGGTCCATTATCATCTCAAATTGATGTGCCGGTAAACCACACACGCTCCATCAATAATGATAACACCCGAGACACCCATTGCCACTCTTTATGAACCCCCATTGGTGTGCCGGTAAACCACACACGCTCCACCAACGTTTCATAAAGTGCACTGTGCAATTTCATGGGTTAGCATCAAATTCACATTTTTCCTAAAGTAACTAGATTGGGATTTTTGTAAATGGTTCTAGTACTTTGATCATTATACTTTTAATGATTAAGCGGTTCTGTCAAACCCGTTCGGCTAACGACCCTCCACTGATCAGGCGAGCGGTGGGTGAGAGTGTTCACCCATTAGACTACCATTTTATAGGCAGTCTCCTTATACCCACTTTATAGACCAGCTTCGTGAATGAGGCCTACTATTGATTTGACTAACCAAATTTATCTCATATATATAGTATTAACTTTTAATAACATATATAAGATGTATTTTAAAACCCTTTAAAATATTCAAGGTTTATCTTTTAATTTTACCAAATTTAAAAATTAAATTTTGAATTAAATTAAACCTTAAATTCTATTTAATCAATTTTAATTACCAATTAATTAAATTAATTAAATCTAAATATTTTAAACATTTTAAAATATTTTTCCCGGATTTTTTATTAATTTCGCAATTTTTAAATCAATTAAATCCTTTTGAATTATCTTTTAATTAACAATTAATTAAATTAATTCAAATGAAGATAGGTTTATCCAAAATAATCAAATTAATTAAAACCTATCCTAAACCCCCTAAAAATCGATTTCAAATAATGGGGTTTAAGGTTATCCATTTAATTAACAAATAAAGTTACCAAAAATAGAAAACCTTCTAAAACCCTAATTACAATTTTCGAAATTTAGCAAGGGGGGATTACGGTTTCAAAAACCCTGATCCTAGAAATCGATCCTTAATATAATTAGGGTTTATAGGCTTTAAACCCTAAAACAGTTATAACAATTCAACAAGAAAACAAAACAGGTTCTGATACCACTGAAAGGTTTTCTGCAAACCATGAACTAAATAACCTAAGTTCACATGCAACCTATAAGGATCTATGTTTTCTTCTAATTGAACATATAACAAAACCTAAAGGCCATAAGAAAATTAACTAAAAGAATAAAAGTTAGAAAAACCAACCTTTTAGAATTTTCTGGAAGCTGAGCAGCAAAAATATCCTGCCTCAAATGAGATCACACCCAAGCTGGAGGAGAAGGAGATCGAAAATCTTGAGAGAGTTCTTGAAAGTAGCGAAATCATATGGTGACCAGGGAGCCCTTTTTATAGTTTCTAGATGACTAACTGATAAGCCTTAGAGATAAACCTTTTTGAATTCAAATAAGATAAACCTTTTATCTTACAATTCAAAAACCTATTTATCTAATAATTATCAATTTCGAAATTCTATATATCCATATATAGATTTCGACTTTCAACTGGTAACTCCACACTGTCACTTACTCAACTATTGAATAATTACAGTTTTAGTCCCTGTACCTTTAATTAATTAATTTAATCCCCAAATTAAATCCAATTAATTATGGATTAATTCCTAATTAATTAATATAGTTTCTAATTAATATATTATCACTTTAATATATTAATAAACCATATATTTAATTCCTGTTGATTTATTAATCCCATAATAAATCAACATTTCTCTCTACCGAATTTTCTACCAAACCTCCAGCCATGAGGGCAACCCAAATGGACTGTGCTTCTATTAATTAGGTAAATACTAATTATTAGTCATGGCTTAGACACCTAATCCAACATCTTCATGCCCCAATACTTCTCCAGCAGCATAATTGCTCGCATCACATATGATTTCAAAGGGTTTAGTCCAATCCGGCGGCTTCAGAATGGGTGCTTCAACCAACTTATTTTTTAGAATGTTGAATGCTTTGACACATTCCTCATTAAAAACATATGGTGCGTCCTTCAACAAGAGACCACAGAGTGGTTTGGAAATTGTACTGAAATCCTTGATGATCTCCTATAAAATCCACCATCCCCTAAAAACAATCTAACCCCTTTCACGAATGTTGGTGATGGTAACGTAGAAATTACTTTGATTTTCGCTATGTCCACTTCGAATCCTCGCTCAAAAACCACGTGTCCTAAGACAATTCCTTCTCTGACCATGAAATGACTCTTTTCAAACTTAACACAAAATTGGATTCTACACATCTGGCCAAGACATTCTCCAGTTGACTTAAGCATGCCTCAAAAGACGAACCAAAAATAGAAAAATCATCCATGAAGATCTCTAAAGCATCTCCTATCATGTCTGAGAAGATTGCCATCATACATCTTTGAAATGTAGCTGGCGCATTACACAAGCCAAATGTCATCCTTCTAAATGTGACAGTGCCATAAGGGCAAGTGAATGTCGTTTTCGCTTGGTCCTCTGGATGGATTGCTATCTGATTATACCTTGGATATTTGTCCAAGAAACAATAGTACTTCTGCCCTGCTAATTTTTCTATTATTTGATCAATGAAAGGGAGCGGAAAGTGATTTTGATGTGGCAGCATTGAGTTTCCTATAGTCAATACATACTCTCCACCCGGTTACTGGTCTTGTAGTTACTTGATCGCCATCCTCAGTTTCTAGCACTGTGATTCCTGACTTTTTCGTCACCGTTTGTGTAGTTCCAACCCATTCGCTATCTGAGATTTCATAGATGATCCCTACATCTAACCACTTTGAGACTTCTTTCCTAATGACTTCACGCAAATTAGGATTTAGCCATAGTTGCGTGTCTCTGGCGGGTTTGGTTCCTTCCTAGGTGATAATGCGATGCTTACACGTCGTGGGACTAATTCCCTTCAGATCAATTGTCCATCCATGAGCTTCCTTGTGCTTGGAGAGGACCTCCAATAATGACTTCTCTTGTTCTTCTGTTAAGTCAGCTGATAGGATTACCGGCAAACTCTCATTTTTACCTAGAAATGCATACTTGAGGTGAGATGGCAGTAGTTTGAGGTCTAATGTTGGTGGCTCCTGGAGTGAAGGCTTTAGCGCTTTCGGAATTTCGGTTGACAGTTTGTCTACTATTAAGCATTCCTTATATTTTGATCCCTTTTCCTTTTCTTCTTCCTGATGGTCTTTTGGTCTTGCATCCTCTTGTTCAGGGAACTCTATCACTTCCTGTTGCAACACTTTAGGCGTATACTGTTGGACCACTTCATCTATGATGTCGACGTGATAACATTCTTGCTCTTCCATCGTGCTTCCGTTGGCATTGAATATGTTGATTTTCGATTGTTGATGCCCAAATGAAATCCCTATCTCTCCCGTACGACAATCGATGTGTTCATTTGCTGTAGCTAAAAATGGTCGTCCAAGAAAAATCGTTGGTTGTTCCTCCTTGACCACCTGACGAGTGTCCAAAACTAGGAAATATGCTGGGTAGTAAAAATCTGCAACCTTGATTATAACGTCCGACAGCATCCCTCGTGGAATTTTTGTGGATTTGTCAACAAGTTGTAAAATAACGTCCGTAGGTCTTAAGGTGCCAAGTTCATACTTGTCAAAGAGTTGTCCTGGGAGAATATTCACACTTACACCTAAATCCAATAAAGCCTTTTTGATGTGAACATCTCCTAAGTCCACTGAGATGAGAGGAGCTCCTGGGTCCTTCATTTTGGGAGGCAATGTATCCATGATTAGAGAACTGACATACTCAGTCAACTCAATCTTGTTTGGAAGATGTGAAAGAAGGTGCTTTTTATGGAAGCACATGTCCTTTAGAAACTTTTCATATGCAGGAACTTCTTTAATCAACTTAACTAGTGGAATGTTAACCTTGATTTGACTAAATAACTTCCACATATCCTCAGCCTGTGGTCCTTTCTTTCAATACGTTTTATCTACCGATTTCTCCAAAGCTGCAGGAAAAGGAGCAGTGCCACTAGGTTCTCCTTTCTCACACTTACTCTCAGGTTTCTTGTTTTTCTATTGCATCTTCTTTTCTTTCTTTTCGAACTCCTCCTTTTCAACAAAAACAATTTCTACGTCACTATCTTCTCCAGGTGGTGGAGCAAAAACCTTATTGTCCACCTTCTTACCACTTCTCAAAGTGATTACTTCATTCACTTGTCCTTTCTGAGGTTGCATCTTTTCCTTCTTCTCTTGTTCTCTGTCTATCTGAATCTTCAAAAGCTGCATCCCTAATCTCAACAATGCTTGAGTATTCGCATCTTCTGCTTCCTTAAGCTTGACCAGGATTTCATAAATTTGCTTTGTACTGATATTTGCACCTCCTTCTCTTGGTGTTAACTGCATGTCTTGCTGTCTCCCTTGCGATTGCCTAATGTCTCTTTGCTGATTATTCCTAAATGGACATGGTGCGTTGTGAAACTTCTCGTATCCATGAACTTGACGTACTTCCTCGTGTGTCATTGTACAGTCCGTGCAATTATGGCCTACTTCACCACAAGTATTGCAGATAGTTTCACCATGCAACACGTAAGCTTCCTTTTCCTTCTGAAGTCTTGTAAGTAACTAATTGAACTTTTTTGTGACGTTGCTTAACTCGTTCTGAATCTCCTTTTTCCAGTTTTTCATGCTTCCATGTTTGCTACGAACGCTGTACTATCCTTTATAGGTCCGGTTACTTTCGAACCTTGGCTCAACTGCACCAAAAATCTCCAAGAATCTTCTTGATCTTACAACATTATAGTCTCACTAGATGATGCATTTATCATGGCTTGATTAGTCATTTCTACCCCATAATAAAAGAACTTGACAAGTTGCCATCTTGGAAACTCGTGGTGCGGACAGGATCTCATTAATTCCTTCAGCATTTCAAATGAGTCGTGAAATGTCTCACCTGGTTTTTGCTGAAAATCTTGTATTGCTCTCCTGATTTCTAACGTCTTGCTGGCATGATAAAATTCTTGTAGGAATTTTGCCTTAAGTTGTTCTCATGTTGTGATACTATTTGGTTGCAAAGATGTGAACCAATGCTTAACCTTATCTTTAAGAGTGAAAGGAAATAACCTTAATCTAAAGATGTTCCTATTGGTGTTCCTAGGAATATTAGCATTCGCTGTCACGAAGAATTCATAAAATTGATTATATGGATCGTCGTGCTTGTATCCTCTAAACTCAGGTAATACTCCTAATAATTGAGGTCTAATTTCTACGTGACTATCAGCATTATCTGAAAAATATATCGACAAAGCATCGTTGTACTCCCGCAGTTGGAAGTGCGATGCAACCGACTGCCCGATCGGTTGTGCAAAGTACAAGGGAGGAACAAAATTACCGTCATTATACAACTCATTGTTGTAATATCGTTGCCCTTGTCGCTGATGTTGGTGCTGCTGTTGTTGTCTTGGAGGTCCCTGACCTAGGTTCCATTGCTGGTTTTGGTTGATGGGATTGTTCTGCATCCATCCTTCATCCTCGTATCATATCCTTGATCTCCATCTTCATATTGATACTATTGCGGTTGCGGTTGTTGTGGTTGTATTTGGGTTTGAGGTTGAGGTTGAATAATAGGTGGTTGAGGTTTGAAAACTGGGAATGGTTGTGGTTGTGGTTGTGAAACGTGCACTGGCTGACGTGGACGTGGGGTACCATCTCGGGTCGGCACTCCCCATGTCAGCACTGCAGATGCAGATTCCCAACAGGGTTGGTAATTGGTTGACTCAATGGTGGAGCAGTTGTCTGAGTGCATGGCGGTATGGGTGCAGGGGCTGAAACTGCACCACTACTAGCACTAGTAGAAGCTATATTAAATTCTGTGGAAACCGGGGGTAGAAACGACGATCCCCCCATTACCTCGCCTAACGGCGCATTGGTAATATCTTCGACTACTACATTATCTGGACTCATATCGATCAAAAGGTCTATGCACACGATTTCCGCACGCAGTTCCTTCAATCTCATAATAAAAAAAGAGGTGACGATTGTTCACCTCAACGTGTACGCATGCACGAGTGCAAAGGACTGTCAAAACCAAAACTAAATCACTAAATTACCAAAAACTAAAATTCAAAAACAGAAAACAAGAACCATTAACACTATACTTTCAATAGCACATCTCCCCGACAATGGCGCCAAAATTTGACACGTCGCAGTCGTTGATACGGTAAAAAATACTAAATTTATTACCTTACGAGCACACTAGCTAAGTGGAAGTAAGGGTCGATCTGTGGAGTCCGTGGTTGAAGTATGTGTTAAGAATTAACCAGCTATGGCCGGTGGCGTTCCATACACTTCCCAAAACTCAAATAAACCAAAAATACCGAAACACGAAACTAGCATTAACGAACTAAACAATTCCAAATCTCAATCCAAACCAATTAACCAATCTGATTCCAAGTGTATTCAGAAAATCAGAAGAGCTGAATAGCAACAAATAACCAAACAAACAATTGAAACGTAAACGAGAATCGAAACCGTTAAATAACTAAAACTGAATGATTGCATTAAACTAAGAACCAAACCGAAAGTAGAATGTTTCTGACTTCGGGAATATTCCAGAACCGACTCGTTCTAGTGGATTCTACAATCCATAATCGTTGGGAACCAATGATAAACAAAAAAATGAAAAATACGAAAATAAATCAAACTATGAAAATACCAACTTCCAATCACTGAAATCCAAAAACACGAGTCGAATAAGCCTATGTTCCACCTTTGGGTCAGTTCTTTGCTCCCGAAACTCGAACTAGATGCCTCTATTTATAGTTGCGATATCTTAATAATAGTGGCACGCAAGGGTGAAAACCGCGGCGCGACCTTATCTGTAACCCCGATATTCACTTTTTGAATGTCAAACTCGTCATCCGTTCATTGACTTTCCGCGAAGTGCGTGCCCTTCAGTCTGCGACACGCATGTCTTTTCGTCTGAGAATGGACTTCCTTCAAAACTTCTTCATTTTGTACGCGTTTAACCCCTGTTTTTATCATTTTTCACACACAAGCACTAGACACGAAAAATGAGTAATATAACAGTTTACGAGATATAATTCACTCAAAATAGGGCTCAACGACAACTAAAATACTTGATATTACAAGGCGTCATCACTAATCTAACCATCAGCACATAATTTCTAACTCTCGACAATGAGTGGTTCAGCTCTAAATGTCCTTAAGTTATGTTTTTGAAGATTTGAGGTTAAGAAAGGTTGTTAGTGCTTCATACTCATTGTGGTGTATCAATAAGATTCCTTATCACATGATATTTATTTCAGCAGTGAGTGGTATAGCTCAGTGCGTCGTCGATTAATAGGGTAGGACAATGTCTTAGTGAATCACGGTGATAGTGAAACACATCATTGACATAAGGGATTGGATCTGTATTCCTGATTGGTGTGAATCAAGAACATTGACGATCGTGCAAAATTTATGCATATTAAAAAACACTAACTAAATTTATTTAAAATATTTTTGAATTTTTGAGAATGATTTAATGGAAAATCATATTTTTGGACTTTTTGAATTTTTGTTTGTTTTGTTTTAATTCTACCCCCAAATTTGTGCATGGAGGAGAAGTAGCGAAAGTAAAAACATGAACAATTTAACTAGAAACAAAAAAAAAATACAAAGTTTGCAAAACATGATTTTTCAGTCATCGAAACGAATCATCTTAAGAAATCCGACAAGCACATCAAAACGAGCTTTTCCAAAAGGTTTTGTAAACAAATATGCCACATTGTTGTGTGTGTGGATTTGCTCCAAATGAATGAGTTTATGCTCAAAACAGTCTCGAATGAAATGAATTTTAATATCGATTTGCTTGGTTTTAGAATGTTGAACCGGGATTTTAACTATTTGAATTACAGCATCATTATCACAGAAGATTGAAGTATCAAGAAAGTTCAATCCACAATCCAGCAATTGATGTTGCATCCAGATGACCTGGGAACAGCAAGCCGATGCAGAAACGTATTCACCTCAGTTGTGGAAGTCGACACAGTCTGTTGTTTCTTGCACTGCCATGAAATCAGTTTATCTCCCAAGAATTGACATCCAGCATTGGTTGATTTCCTGTCAATGTCACAACCTCCATAATTGTTGTCATCAAAAGCATACAAATCAAATTGACGATTCTTAGGATACCATAGACCCAATTTAGGTCTCCCTTTAAGGTACCTAAAAATTCGTTTAACAACAACTAAGTGAGAGAGTTTAGGATTAGGCTGATGACGTGCACATTGGCAGACTGCGAAAAGTATGTCAGGTCTACTGGCAGTCAGATACATCATAGAACCGATCATTGATCGATACAGAGTTTGATCAATAGGTTCTCCATCTGGATTTGATGACAACAGAGGTATTTCAGCCATTGGAGTAGCAACAAATTTTGCATCTCGAAACCCGAACTTCTCTAGAATATCATCGACGTACTTTCCTTGATGCAGCAATATACCTAAGGAGCTTTGACAAACTTGTAACCCTAGAAACATTGTCATTTCTCCCAGAGAGCTCATCTCGAACCGATTTTTCATTACCTTTTCAAAGTCTTTGAACAGAATCTCACTCGTTGACCCAAAGATGATATCGTCCACATAAATTTGAACGACAATTAGATCCATCTTTTCTCATTTGATAAATAGCGTATGATCAATCATGCCTCTCATGTACCCGTGATTTAACAGATGTTCAGTCAAACTAGCATACCAAGAAAATGCGAATTGCCTCTAATTGCGCCACGGGAGCATACACCTTAGTATAATCAAGACCTTCTATTTGTCTGAAACCACGAACAACCAAACGCTCCTTGTTTCGCACAATCACCCCACTGTCATCTTGCTTGTTGTGAAATACCCATCTTGTATCCAGTGACTTCTTTCCTTCGGAGAGTTCAACCAGCTGCCAAACCTTTAGCTTTTCAAACTGGTTCAACTCTTCATGCATCGCGTCAACCCAGCTTGGTTCATTAAGTGCCATCTCAACATTCTTCGGCTCGATTTGAGATATGAAACACGAATAAAGACATTCGTTGACATGTCCGCTCTGACTTCTGGTTTGGACCCCATCTGTAAGTGAGCTAATAACATTTTCCATGGGATGATCGCATTGAATTCTGGAAGGAATAACATGTTCGAGAACTTCTAAAGAAACTCTGCCAGTGGCCGAATCACTTCTATCAGACGATCTGAAGTCGTATGAAGTGCTTGCCACATATTCATCAGGAATTCTCTCAGGAAAGAGAGAATTCATGACCATAGAGTTTACTTCTGCAGAGTCAGAGTTGTTATCTCCTGAGTGAGTGACAGTTTCTTCCACAACTACTGTTTCATCAACCATCTTTGGAGAGTCAGCAAGAGTGTCATCATCCAATATTGGGAGATCAGAAGTTATGCCATCGTTCAAGCTATTAGATTCATCATGTAGCACTGATGGTTTGATCGGTTCAACAAGAATTTCTTCATCTTCGTCCTTATCAATTCTACACGAGTCTGGTTGAGTACCTGAAACATTATCAGAAAACACATGAAATGGTTTAAACAATTCAGCATAATCAAATAACCAATTTGGACCGACTTGGGCATCTGTTTCGTTTTCCTCTAGCCATCGCACATCAAAGGATTCCACGATCTGCTTGGTAGCTTTATTGTAGACTCGATAGGTAGTACATCCAGCATACCCTACGAAGTAGCAGTCATCAGCCTTTGAATTGAACTTTGGAGTGGCTTCCAGATGAAGAAGGTTGCATAGACATCTAAAGGTGCGGAAATAAGCAACATTTGGTTTATAGCCGTAGAGGATCTCATACGGAGTCTTCATGTGACGTTTGTTGATTAGAACGCGATTCTAAACATAACACGCCGTATTTATAGGTTCAACCTCGAAGAACACCGGCAACTTGCAGTCACATAGCATGGTTTTAGCAGCATCGATTAAGGTTCTATTTCTTTGCTCAGCTACTCCGTTTTGCAGTGGAATACGAGCCGTACTGTATTGACGCTGCACTCCCTTTTCAGCACAAAATTGATCCATAATAGCATTCACGAACTTTGTCCCAATGTCGCATCTGATCCCTTCACCTTCTGATTAGTTTGATTTTCAATTAGGACGATGAACCTCTTGATAAGTTCGGCAGTCTCACTCTTATTCTTCTGGAAGAAAACCCAGGTGAAATGTGAGAAATCATCTATAATCACCAGACAATAAGAGTTCTTGTTGATGCTCAGAACATTGATTGGACCGAAGAGATCCATGTGAAGCAATTGAAGAAGCGTGTCAATGGAGTTGACCAGTTTGGGCTTGTGCGGTTTCCGATGATGCTTTCCTTGTGCACACTTTTCGAAGGTGATAAAATCTTTGATTGGCAACCCTCGCACTAGATCATTCTTGGCAAGACGGTTCAGATTTTTAGTATTTGCGTGTCCGAGGCGACGATGCCAGAGTATGGCGTTTTGTTCTGATATTCTTGAGAACAAACAAGAAACGTTGTCAGGAACGTTGTGATTCATGTCAATGATGTAAGCATTGCTTTTACGTTAAGATCTCACCAAAATCAATTCTTCTAGTATAATGATACAAGGCTTTAGAATTCAGCATTCCTTATTAGTGAAATGGGTCGAGAAACCTCTGCCACAGATCTGTGAAATGCTCAGTAAACTGTGTTTCAATTCCGGGATGAAGTTAACGTTTTCAAACTTCAACACACTCTTTGTTATGGTCCCTATTTGAGTGATCTTTCCTTTCTCCCCTCCCACAAAGGACACATACCCTCCATTAATATTCTGAATGTCTTGCAGTTGAGAGATGTCTCCTTTCATGTGCCTGGAATAGCCACTATCAACATACCAATGTCTGATGATATTCCTCCATAGCTGCTCCTGCACAAGATGCGAGATTAATTAGTTTTGGGAACCCCGTCCATTTTGAAACTGGGTTGACCATTACTATCTACACATGATACTTGTTCCATAGTCATATCTTGTTTATCAAATAAAGGACATGACGAATTTGCAGGACTCTTAGGTGATTTGGAAATAAGGCCTTTAGGAACCCATCTATAATTAGGTTTAAGTCTTTTATTGTTTAACCAGATGGGAGCTTCAACACTTGATTTTGAAACAGGAGTACCCTTTGATTTGGGCTTATATTGCAAGTGTGAGCTAGAGGATGATCCTTGAGATGACTTTGACCGCTCTGATTTTGGTTTGGTTGAACCATCTCTCGAATCAGTCATGTTGTCCTTCAAGGCCTGATTCTTGGCCTTATCAGCATTCCAATCACCATTACGTGAACGTGACCTCGAAGGCTTTCTTTTGTAAGATCTCCCTCTTGGCACGTTCTTCCAACCTTGTCCATGGTAGGGAACGTATGAGTAATGTGGAAAATTTCTAGCTATGTGACCTGGAGTCCCACAATTAAAACATGTTTGTCTTTTCAAGAGCATATGATTGGGACTAGGTCCTAGTCCAAATGAGTTTTGTTTCAAAGAACTTCTACAAGCACACATACAACTATCACATTGTTTCATAAATTTCGTGGCTTAAAATTTCCAAAAGCAACATCACCACAATTTTTTGAATGATCAACATTTTTAGATTTTTCTTACACACGATTATTTGAAACAACAGAAACTGAAATATTAGTTTTTGCAGAATTTGTAACAAAACTAGAATCATTTTTGTCCTTCTCGTCCCCATCTTCTACTATTACTTTATCTGCACATGACGTAGAAACAACAGTATCGTTCACCTTAACATTCTCAGTTAAAATGGATTGTTCTGTAATGCCCGGTTTCTCATACAAAGTACACCCAAAAAATTTCACATAATAACACATTAGGATGGGTATACTTGTACTCAAACCATGGAAACAATATGTTATCATATATTAATTACATAAAAAGGTCCTTACAATACAGACCAGGCGTTACAATTAAATCTAATTCAACTTGTCCGTCTTCCTTTATCACATGTCTTCCCCCTATCACAGCTATAGATACCTGGAAAACAACATACAACTCAAGTGTAAGCTTATAAAAAGCATAGTGAGTAATCTCAATCACATTCCACTAATCTCTCTTATAAACATTCTCATTAATCTCCTTTGCTAATCTCATTAGCAATATTCGCCTTCTCTTAACTCTACAACCTATAACATATTAACTTTACAACACCAACTAATAATTAGTATCATTAACATGATAATAAGTATCACGTATACTCATCCCACAATTAAAATATACTCAATTATAACAACTCTCATGATTATAACATTCAACACAAGAACAGTTTACCTCAGTCAAGCTAAGATCTTCTCATCTCTATTATTCAGTGTTCATATCCAATTCATCATTTATTTTCCACAGGTAATAATATTACTCTACTGCTCAATCTTCATAATAACAACCAAACTCATAGATTTACATATACGAATATATATATATATATATATATATATATATATATATATATATATATATATATATATATATATATATATATATACACTCTGTATAAAACAATTATAACTCTACTCAAGTACTAAAAAGTACTTTCCTGATATTAACTTGGTATATGAAATCTCCAAATTTCACGTACTGGGCTCCTGTACACTAAACTCAAGAGAACTGCTGAGCCACCATAGCTCTTTCATCGTTCTGAGGAGCCTGTCTGTTGTTTCCAGTAGGAACCAAGATCCTCTTGGTGTTGTTTTCCACCTTTGGCTTGGTGCACTCATGAGCAAAGTGACCTGGCTCGTGATAGTTGTAACACCTTATCTTGCTCTTGTTGAAACCCACCTTCTTATCCACGTTCACTCCCAGCTCGTTGAGTGAATTTCTTTGCCCTAAACACCGCCATGGCGATTTGCCATGAGATGTCCGTTTCTTCAACATCCACTAGATGAATTTGATCAAGTTCTCCAATCATGATCGGAAGAACTAATTCACCAGCCACAAAAGCATTATGGCAGTTCATGAAACCAACCATTAGGGCTATGTTCACTTCAGCTCCCTTAGCAACAACTGGAGTTTTCGAGGTTGACTTTGTGGCGGAACTCAAACCAGAAGAGCTTGGAGATGCCATCAGTAAACCAGATGATGGTGGAGCATGATGAGTTGGCAAAACAGAGAATGCACTATTGTGGATGCTGCTAAGTTGGCAGCTGAGTAAGAATTAACATGGTTGATTTCACGCTGCTTGTCGTCCATGTCATAGTCCTTGATGACCGCCATTACTTCAGCAAGAGAAAGCTTGCTCAGATCCTTGGTCTTTTTGATCATTGAAACATTTATGCCCCAGTTCCTAGGAAGAGAGATCAGCAGCTTCTTGTTTATCTCAGAACGAGATAACACGATTCCAGCAGTACTCATTTCAATGTTGAGTCTAATGAATCGCTGTAGTTGAACTTCAAGAGCCTCCCCGAGCACATGATTGAACATGTTGAGTTTTTGATGAAGCAGATCCTGCCTACTCTGCTTCATGTCTTCATTTTCTTCATATACCTCAATCAAGGCTTCCCATAGAAGCCTTTGCAGATTTGTATTCCATGAAGCCTTGAGCAATGTATGGAGACAAAGCCATAGTGAGAGTAGCAAGCGCTTTCTCATCTTCCTCTACCTCATCAAAATCTTCATCAGTATATTCATCTACTGGCTTTTCGACTACAGTCTTTGCTTCATCATTTAAAGTGGTTGTAACTTTGACCAGACGTCATAAAATGCTTCTCCACACCTTGATATCCTTCAGTTTCACATATTTTTCAAACCGGAATTTCCACTCAGGAAACCCGTCAACAGATAACAGATGAGGAATTCGAGTGGTTGTCCCCATGATGGAATCTAAGTCAGGATGCATTGTTGTGATAGGAATGTTATATGAGTCCATTATTGACCAAGGAACTGTGAAAATTGAATTGACCGAAAAACCCTTAAAAGTTGACGGAAAACGTCCAAAATTTACAAAAAACTCTGAAAATTCACACCCTTTGACCGAAAGCATCAAAGTTAACCGAGAACTCTAAAAGTCAAAACTGTCTGACCGAAAACCCTGTTTGAAATCCCTTGACCGAAAACTCTGAAAATCAACTCTTTTGACCGAAAGCTCTGAAAATCAACTCTTTTGACCGAAAGCTCAGCTGCACCGAGAACGCTGCACCAAAACCTTGCTTGACCGAGAACTCTGATGAAACGCCGCCGAGAACTCTCTCTTGCTGTCGAAAATGTTGATGTGCCAACGAAAACTCTCAAAACCTAGCCGAGAACCTTCATATCAAGCCAAAAACATAAATTTTGATCGAGATCGATTGATACCAAAACAGCCTAAAATCATTTTTTAAGGCTCTGATATCAATTGTAAGTCTCGAAACTTTGAATCTGAAACAATTAATTATACAAATCAAGAACACGATTAATCTTTAATGCACTCAATTAATAAATTGACCAGTACATAAGATGCTATGATTTATGTTAGCCGATCACTCTCTGATTGCTCTCTCTAAATTACGATTAACACAATGATCGACCAACCTCTGTCTATCTAGCTCTCTCTCATTCACGGCTACCCAATACACATTATAAACTCGACCGAATACAATAGCCCATCTACATATTAAGCCCACAGAAATGATTCCACTGAAAACACATAAGCCCATCCAAAACACTTGCTAATTTTGGTCCAAGTCCACCGAGAACTCGGTGTTTTCGGTCCTAAACTGAAAACTCCTCTTTGTCTTCTAAAAGCGAATTAAGCCTTCTAAATGTAAAGCATAAACCACAAATTATGTCCCAACAACCTGCGTTGTTGTGAGACAGCTAAGGCTAGACAGGAGCACGGTGCACGCAGTTTAGGAGTTCCACAGATTGACCCGGCATCAGGTGAGTGGTTACTTATGATTTCTTTGATGAATTGTGTAATGTTGAGATGTTCATTTCCAAAAAGAAGTATTCTATTAGTTATGATATGTTTTGATTTAGGATATAACCGATTTGAGTGTTTGAAGTAATGAGTTATAGTGTGTACATCACACTAAGGACTGAGATAGTCCATTGAGATTTACTTGAACGATATATTGGGTGCTATAATCCGATTAACACTTATTTACTCACTGAGCTTGTGTGGCTCATAATTTTTTTTGTTAATGTTGTTTGTGTTTAGTTTCTAGTAGTGGAGACCGTGGAAGGCGTAGCATGGAGGGATAGCTGGTTATCGGACTTGGACTTACTTGTTTTGTTTGGTCTATGTTGTTGACCCAGTTTTTGTGTAACTTTTTTAAAAAGTTGATGTACATAGGTTAGGTCTTAAACTATGTTTTTGGTAACATCTTGTATGACATGTTTCTTAACTTTGATTATACCTTTTAACTATGTGTTAATTTCAAAAAAATCAAGGATTAATTTAAATATGAGGAACCGGGCGTTACAAGTTAGTATCAGAGCTATGGTTTAAGAGAATTAAACCTTGAGATGGATTTAGACTTAAACCAATGAGATTGAGAGGTCCCAAAGAGTCCCGAGTAGCTATCCTTTGTGGTGTACTAAATGAGATCATTATGCAACCATGTTTAGTATTATCTTGGCATACAAATTGAGTTGATTGTGCAACCATATTGAGTATTATGGTGGCAATTACTACATGATTTTATTTTCTTTTTCAGTTGATATGAGCACTGGAAAAGAAAAAGAGTGATGTGATCCGCCGAGAGATCAAGCGGGATCATGAGATTCGGGTAGGGAGCGCCAACCCGAGGGAGAGTGACCTCCCGAGATATAGAGCAATATGCAAGCGATGATCGCAGCTGAGGTAGCTAAGGCGATTAAAGAGATGTCACCTACTTATTTGAAGCCTCCAGGGGAGGCCAGAATTGGAGGTACTTCGGGGTAACCCCCGTATTAAAGCGAGTTTCTTATGAAGTGTGTCTACCATCCGAAAGTCACCCACATGCGAAGAATCAGTTTTGGTCTGAAGGTCCGAAGGTCTTGTACTGAAGGATCCGAAGACACGCATAACAAATCTTATCTATGCAGCACGTTGTGATGTAAGACTCGGTTTTGCACGTAGATATTTTCTTATTCGCTAGCACTCTGTTAGAATATTCATTTTTGTACTATTGCTTTATCTTGTATAATCGATATCATGGTCACGTATAAATATCAGGATATCGCATCTGGGTCGTGTGTGCTTTACAATCACCACCATTGTAAAACCTTCAAGTTAAAATCAAAGCATTCGACACCTTGTTTCCATATTCATCTGTTCATTCATATATTTGCTTGTGTGTAGATTATTAGTTTGAATCACTGCTTCGTATTACTTATCATATCACATTCTTGATTGAATTCTTTACTCAACACCCCGGTCCAACCTAAGCATAGGGAAGACCGCACAGAGATCTTTACTGAGGCGAGTGGAGCAAAGGCTCCAGAGAAAATGCGAAAGTGTACATATGACGTTTTTCAGAAGTGTAAACCTTACAATTTCTTTAGGAAAGTCGATCCTATAGCAGCCAGAAATTGGTTGACACATGTTGATAAAATATTTCGTACGAGCAAATGTGATGAGATACATAAAGTTGAATTTGCAACGAATTTGCTAAACGGGGATGTGCAATTCTGGTGGGAGAACACTTGCATGGATTTAGGAGAGATCTAGGCGCTTACTTTGAGTTGGGAACAGTTGAAACTAAAATTCATGGAACATTATTGTTCTAGTAATGCTTTGAAGGGTATTGAAGAAGAGTTCTTGAAGTTGCAGCAAGTGTCAATAACAGTACAACAATACACGTAGAGTTCAATGAGAAAGCAACATTTGTGCAACTTCAAGTGGATACTAAAGAGAGTAGAATGGATCGTTACTTATGGGGTTTAAAGTCCCATATCCGAGATTTTTTGTAAAAGGTATACTACCTATCAACAAGTTGCAGAGGCCGAAAGATTAAGAGAAAGGGAGTTATAGAGACAGGATGAGGAGAGGAGAGTCGAAAGAGAAAGTCGAGGATCAATGTGGAAGTGGGAAGGTAACGCTAGAGATAATTCTCAGAGGTCGACTACCATGGGTTCTTAATTCCGTGGAGAGTCAAAGAAGAATGAAGAAAGGTTGTGTAAGAAGTGTACGAGAAAACATACTGGGGAGTGTGATTTCCGAGTCCCACCGTTCGTTTGTTTCCAATGTGGGAAAACGGGGTATATGGCATGCCAGTGTACAGAGAGTCTCCCAGTTTGTTTTAACTGTGGAGAAAGTGTTAGTACTGAAAGTCAAATCGTTGACCAACTCGTAGTTTGATATATTAGGATTGTGTTATCAAACTTCTTATTTTGATGGAATGAATTTACTTTTGTATGAATGTTTTAAGAAATGAACAATTACATATATCTTGTGTATGTTGTCAACTTATATCTCGGATAAGTTGTGTTCTAATAATATTGTAACTATCCGAAATCCAGTATTAGATTTCGGACCTTCAAAAGAATTCAGAATCAGAAAGTATCTCACCCAGAAGAAAGAGTTCGGAAGACCACATTCCGAACTAACTCAAAAGATCAAGACATTCACAACCATATTTCCCAAGATGCTCTGATTAAACCAGCCAGGACTCCGAAATCCACACAGGATTTCGGACTATCAATATCAACAAATCTAAGGAAATATCATACTTAAACATTCACAAAAGAAGACTGAAGACCAAAGAACATCTAGAAGATAAGGCAAGGGATAAGCACTTTAACTTATAGAATATGATTAGACTAGATCAGGCGTGGCCCTCTAGAAGCATGTCTGTTGTACTTTAGAGTATTATTAAATTATAGACAAGCCACCCTAGTCTGACATTGTATTATTATATTAGATTCACCCTTTCTTATCTGACTGAAGAGAGACGTGTTGTATCCTCTTCAGTCCATAGGTTATTATCCGAAGGTCCTCCCTTAGTCTATAAAAGGGAGACCAAGTTCACCTTCAGTCCTCATGGTTTTGAGAGACTTCATGTAACAATTTCACTTATCAATACAATCTCTCATTCCATCAACTCTTACGTTCTCATCTGCATTTCTCATTGTCCTTACATTTTTACACTCCTTAATTCTAGTCTTTACATTTCCAAGTTATATAACTACTAATCCCTGTTATTTATTGTTGAGCTATTAAGATCTATTTTAAGTATCACTCCTTCATTAGAATTCCGCAACCACATCAAGTCTTCGGACTTGTCCATCTCAAGTCTCAGGACTTGTCCCTCCGAAACCTTCAGTTTCGGACCTTTACTTTCCTCAATCTACATTTCCGCACTTACTTAGAATATTTGGCGACAACAGAAAGTGGGAATATTCGCCCCGAATGTCAGAGGATGAAGTCCTAGTCCCAGAGAGATTCGCAAAGGACCGGACGTGGAGGAGGTCGAGATCGAGATAACCGGAGAGACAGGAGCGGCGGTCATGTGAAAACAACATCTTTTCAGTTAACCGTCGATGAGGCTCGAGATCAAACCGATGTTATTACAGGTACTTTTATCTTGAACTCTTCTCAAGAACGAGTACTTTTTTATTCTGGTGCTTCAGTATCTTTTATATCGGCGTCTTTTGCATCCAAATTGGGTGTTTCGTTAGTTGATTTATATGAGAAATTGATAGTAGACGTAGCGGATCGGGAGTTGTGTTTTTGTAAAGAGTCAATATGAGCAGTGTCGGCTTGAGATCATTGGGTTACATTCCTTATTGATCTGAAACAGATCACTAATAACGAGTTTCATGTGATAGTCGGAATGGATTGGTTAGATGACAATAGAGTTCAAATGGATTGTCACATGAAGACAATCTCAGTAAAAACACCGAGTGGTTCCCGAATATTGATACGAGGTGAGAGGCATTCTCGAAAAGTATCAATAGTGTCATTTGCAAGGGCTTGGAGATAAATGGAGAGGGGGCCAGTTATGAGTTACTTATGGCACATGTGATTCGTACTGTGTCCAAACACCCTAAAATTGAGGAAGTAGAAGTGGTTCGCGATTATCCCGATGATCTTCCAGGCTTACCACTGGATCGACAAGTTGAGTTTGTGATCAATGTAATACTGGGGGCGAAGCTGGTAGCTCGACCACCTTACCGATTGCCACCTTCTGAGATGGAAGAATTAAAGAGACAATTGCAAGAGCTTGGGTTTATCTGTCCGAGATCGTCTACGTGGGGTGCGCCTATACTGTTTGTGAAAAATAAGACAGCGCCATGAGAATGTCTATAAATTATCGAGAGCTCAACAAGATTACGATAAAGAATTGTTATCCATTGCCACGGATTGATGACTTATTTGATCAACTACACGGAGCCACGTATTTCTCGAATATTGATTTGAGATCCGGTTATCATCAAACGAGAGTGCAAGAAGTTGATGTTCCGAAGACGACTTTTCGCATGACATATGGTCATTACAAGTTCTTATTCATGTTGTTCGGTTTTACTAACGCCCCAGCCGCCTTTATAGATTTAATGAATCGGGTTTGCCGTCCTTTTCTTGATAAATTTGTGATCGTATTTATCGACGACATCTTTATTTATTCAAAGTGTAGATATGAGCATAAATTTCATATGCAACATATGCTAGAACTTCTTCGTGACGAGAAGTTGTATGCCACATTTTCGAAATGCGAGTTTTGGTTACGAGAAATTCAATTTCTCGGCCATATGATAAATGAAGATTGTATAAAGGTGGATCCGGCAAAATTCGTGGCCGCAATGAGTTGGAAGCCGCCAAAGAATCCGATCGAGGTTTGTAGTTTCTTGGGGTTAGCGAGCTACTATCAACGATTGGTTGAAAACTTTTCTCGTATAGCTACATCTGTAACCAAGTTGACCAAGAAGACGGAGTAGTTCAATTGGACTGAGGCGCAACAGTCAGCTTTTGAGCAATTAAGAGATGGCTTGTGTAAAACTCCATTATTGGCCTTACCAGAAGGATGGGAAGACTTTGTTTTTTACAGCGATGTCTCCCTATGTGGTCTTGGATGCGTGTTAATGCAAAGAGGACGTGTGGTTGCCTATGCCTCTCAACAACTAAAACCACATGAGAAAGCTTATCCAGTGCACGATATATAATTGGCGGCTATAATATTTGCATTGAAGAGGTGGCGACATTATTTTTATGGTGTGCGGTTACAGATTTACACAGATCACAAAAGCTTGAAATATCTATACGATCAAAAGGAGTTAAATATGAGGAACCACGCGTGACAGCTTCTTACACGACCGCTCCATCTTCCTGAGAGAAAACCTGAAGAACTGAGCCGATCATTCCCAATGCTGAAGAACTGAGGTGCCCTTTGCTGCCAAAAGAACGAGCACACCATCAATCATTCCCTTGCTCACACCTTCCCGGTTGATCTACCGCACGCGCCTCCGCTACTACTCAACCCGAATAAGAACAACTAAGCACTACCTTGAATACAACAAGCTTAGAATAAAATCGCCACCGATCACCCACGCTCTTTACCTGATCAAGCTATATAGAGCCCCAACGAGTAACCCAAACTTGACCAAAATCCCTACCTCTTAACGAATGATCCAACTTCCCAAGAATAGAACTTAGGTCATCAAACTCCTGGCGACACCACAGTGTTTTGACAATAATCTAGCCGCAACCCCAAGCAATTCCAATTAACCTAACACACATACGCACACTTAATCGGCAACCTGAAAAATGGAACGAACAACCAACTACCTCCAACTAAAAAATTGAATCATCGCTGGACCGACCACGAATGTCGTTACCCGAACAGAACATACAAGATAACGAGAGCACAACTAATCTCAACCGATTCTCCTTTGGCGCAACCTCCTTCTCCACACAACAACTCCTAAACCTCGGCACTGACCCTTGGACCCCATCCAGAAATCCTACGCCCAACGACCATTCTCCAACGACAATGCGGGAGCCGACATAACTCTCAAAACCATAAAGGTGTTGAATCCTTAATAAGCCTTGAACGATGACGGGGAAGCATACACTCATTCCAGCTACGTCCGAAAATGTCACACCAGGTCAAAATTCCGTACCATGCCCGACCTGAACAAACTTCCTCTTGCTCCGCACTAAACATCCGAAACTCGTAACCGCATAGAGAACATCCCTGGCAGAATGCCATAAACTGGTTTCGCAGACCCTTCTTCTTTCAATCACAAGCAATGAAGTCATACCAACGATGATCTACAAAGCAAGAGATCCCAACAAGCTCTTACAACCCAACAAAACGCATCGCGACAACCTCTCTGTCTCCAACCTAGCAGTTCTCCCCTACTTAGAGTTCGAATCGCTAAAGCCTGACCAAGCAGCCACTACCGTTCCATGACAATCCATCCTTGACTCACTGCCCAAGCCACTTACGACAACATGTCTTCACAAGCCCACTCGGAGGTAGATCCTAAACTAGCCAACCACATTCAATGCAACCAAGGAGAGACAACAATATCGAACAGTCGTCACAAACCCGCTAATTTCCTTCCTCATCGTAGCCTGACACCAAGCCACCATTGCTTCCCCGTCGCAGTGAACCGCTCCTCAAACAGTGCCAACATCTCTGTCTTAACTAAATCAATCACAGGATGGATCATCGCAAACACGACTCTAGTCACCTCAGGCGGTGATCAAATCTCGAACATTCTAATCACTTATCTCAGGTCTCACCTGGCCTCGCATGCTTGACCCGAGTCCCAAATCATTTCCTCTTGGATCTACCTTCCTCATTTTGAAATAATGTAAGAAGCATGTTTCAACACACGCCTGACACATAACATACACGAATCCCTCGTCTACAGATTTTATTGGTCCCTTGGGTCTCCTTTCGTTCCAGGTATGAATCTTGTGCTTCCAATAGCACTGGCCTATGTACCACCTTCCACACATATTCGTACTTGTTTCGAAAATCGTCTGGGTTCCCTGAGTTGCCTCACTCCCTTCTAAAGGGTGTTCGTATATCATTCAGACGATCATGCACCGAAGTGCCTATCATTCTTCCTAGTCTACCTAGGATTTCCACATCTCACCTGCACCACAAGAACTTCCGCTCGTACCATCAGGTCATCTCGCGAACGCGTAATCGTATGAAAATAAGAACAGATAGACAATCGCGTAAATGTCCCTACCTTAAATCACAACTAGACAAGGAACAACCAGGAAGGCTGGTTCAAGTATTCTAAGGCTATCTGATACTCTCACATACAACCCTAAAGGATTCCCTTAACTTACTAACACTACAAGCATAGGTCCAAAAGGCACACACAAGTAGAACATAGCAAGCAACAAACTAGGTAGAAGGCATCCCTATGATCCATGACAATTCTATAATGAAATTTCCTGAGTGGATCCTTAGACTACTTCTAGCATACATCATATCATCAGCACATAATATCATGGATAGTTTGGGAATTAAACCACTTACTTGAGTTCTGGCCGACTGTACGCATCGCATCTCATTCCTTTTAAAACCCATTTATATATTTAGAGTCATCTCAAGTATTCATACCATGTTTCAAACTCCCAAGTAACAATCAAACAACAACATACAAGGGAATTTTCCATATGATACACTACCAAACCCCTTTGAAATTTATTTAAAGATGATAATCCTTTTGAAAATCGTTTTAGAAAATCCTCAAATCATTAGTTTGAGTTTGGAAGCACAGTCATGTTCATCCAAATCCTTGGAATTACATTCTTGTTCATCCAAATCCCTCAAACCAAGGCTCTGATACCCACTTGTAACACCCCAAAATCTAGAGAAAAATTTTTGTTTTAAAAATGGTTCAAATACATAAAACGGATTGTAAAATAGAAACCATCCAATTAAAACTTAATATTTTAAACATATAAAATTGTTTTTATCAAAAATGTTTGTAAACATTATCCAACAGAAGACATGATTACCAAAACTCAGATATGACACAGTCGCACTGTACTTAAAGCCAAGCTAGCAAATACCTGAAAAACAGTTGGGGTGAAATAGTAAGCACAAAGCTTAGTGAGTTCCCTAAAATACCACACGATCCTTTCCATTCAAACACATTAGTCACATATGACATCCATAAACGACCGGTCATACATCGTCCTTTAGTCATTAAACATCCTTAGTGACTAGGTGTGACCAGTCATGCATCGTCATTTATCATGCAGCATCTCTCAGAGTTATCAACTCATTCATTGATCTTCGGGTACCTAGATACGACCGGCCATACATCGTCCTTTATCATGCAGCAACCCTCGAATCGATGAACTCATTCTTCAGTCACCAGAACAAATCCGACGACTATCTCACACAAGCACAAAAGTCAAGGCATACAGTCTGACCCATTGGGTTTCCGTTACCAATCATGATGTATAACACATCCATCTAGCACACACCACTACACATAGTATAGGAAGGCTACCTATGTATACAACTTCACCCATAGTATAGTGAGAAGACTCACTTGATCCGCAACCGCAAACGAGACAACACTCCACGCAAGTGTCCTCAGATACCGACAACACGAACTCCCTAACAAGGGTAAACTTCTCTTAGAACTTCCTAAACCCCAAACATGATAAACTCCTAAGACCGGTACCCCGAACCCTCAAGTTTGAGCATAAGTCAAAATGGTCAAAAGTCAACAGTCAAATGTCAAAGTCAAAGTCAACAGTCAACAACCACTTAGCGCCGTTATGTTCCAAGATAGCGTCGCTATCTATGAACAGTCCTAAAACTTAGTTAAGCTATTAAACCATTCAGCCAGGGTGTCAAGTCCCCCGGAACTTATCTATCCAAAATGGCTATTCACCCAAAAAATTGCCACCTTTATGACCATACATGCCCAAAAATCAAGACCTAAGTCCAAAAGCTCAAAAGCTAGCCAAACAAGCATACAAACACCCAAGAAAGCTTGAATCACTCTCTAATCTGACTTAATGGCTCTAGAAATGATACAAGAAGCATAAAGGTCAGAACTTTCCTAACAAGTTCCAAAGACCAAGCCAAAAAGGGACTAAATATCCATATCTACCATCAAAATCACTAGATCAACCTTGCAAACATAAAAAGGGAAGGACTTTATACTCATAGAGGTCCAAAATATAGATCCTTACTGATTCCCACTTGAAGAATACCTTCTAGAACAACCATGAACCTTTCAACACCATCATAACTTCAAAAACTCTTCCAAAGAGACCAAAATCACCAGAAACCACTCTAAGGAGGCTAGAGAGAGAAAAAGATATTTTTGAGGGCTGAAATATGAACAATGGCGGCTACCCCAGGGTTTAATACCTTTATTTATGTCTCATAGCTCAAAATCTAGGGTTTTGGCCCAAACAGCAAGGTTAGCATGGCTAATCTTATGTTAGTGTCGCTAACTAGAGATCATGCCATCCCACAAACTTGCAAACTTAGCGACGCTAACTTAACATAACAACACTAACTTAGCGCCTCTAACTTAACTTAGCAAAACTGGGGACCTTCCCAAATATCAATCCTTTAGCAATGAACTTGTAAATTTTAGGATTAGGGTCTGACAATTATCCTATTCGTGTTTAGGACTTGATTGGTTGTGTTTATATTTATTAGGAGGTTCGTGTTGTCGAAATCTGAGGACACACGCGTGGAATGTTGTTTAGCTTGGCGGATCAGGTGAGTTTTCTCACTATACTATGGGTGATGTTTCATGGCTGAGTCAGGTCCCTGGGCTAGCACAATGCATGACCGGTCGTGCTTGCCAATACAAAGGTGATGTATGATAAAAGGACGATGCATGGCCAGTGGTTCTGGGCACCCGAGGATGTTGAATAACGAAAGAAATATGCATGAACGGTCGTTCATGGATGTCATATGTGACTTATGTGGAAGAATGGAATGGATTGTTTGGTATTTTGGGAATCTCACTAAGCTTTGTGCTTACTCTTTCACCCTAAATGTTTTTCAGGTACCTGCTATACTGAGCTTCGGAACACGGTGCTACATATCACATTTCAGACATTTTGAGTTCAAGTCTTCCGCTGGTTAATTTTTTGTTGTTCAATTTAATATTACGGTTTTAAATGTTTTAAATGCTGAATCTGGAACAAATGGTTTTAATGTCAATCCGTTTTATGTGTTCAAACCATTTTTATAAATGAAAATTTTTATTAGGGTTTGGAACGGTACAAGTTGGTATCAGATCCTTGGTTTGAGGGATTTGGATGAACATGAATGTGATTCCAGGAATATGGATGAACATGAATGGGATTCCAAACTCAAACTAAGGACTTGAGGAATTTCATAAACGATTTTCAAAAGAAAAATTGCCTTTTTAATTGAGTTTCAACGGATGTAGGTCGAATGCCACATGGAAGACTCCTTTCCATGTTCTTTTTTAATTGCTGCTAAGGGTTTGAAACATGGTGTGAACACCTCACTTATGATTTTTAACAGATAAAATGAGTTTTAAGGGACAGGATGGCATGAGCGGAAGTTCTAACCATGCGGCTGAGGTGTGGAAATCCTAGGTAGACTAGGAAGAGTGTTAGGTATTTCAGTTCCGGGTCATATGAATGATATATGAATGACCATTATAAAGGAGTGAGGCGACTTACGGAACCGAGACGATTTTCGGAACAAGTACGAATAGGTATGAAAGGTAATACAAGGCCAGTTTTATTGGAAGTACATGATTCGTACTTGGAACGAGATGATACTTGGAACAAGATGACACCTGCACTATTGGAAGGACAGGATTCGTACCTATGTGCAGAGTACACTCGTGGGGTTAAGATGGGTCGGCATTGGGTGATGAAGATGTTCGGGATTTGGTTGTCGCGGAGGTGACTAGGCTGTGTTCCATATGCTCCCTCCTATGATTGATTCGATTAAGACATAGTTCCTAGCGATGTTTGATGAGCGGTATGCCGCGAAGGAGGAAGTTATGATGGCTCGGTGCCAGGCTTTGATGAGGATGGAGATCAATGAGTTTCTGGCTACTCCTAGACATCGGAATCTTGCTGAGATGGAGTCTGTTGCTGTGTCGAGGCCTAACTAGGGCAGAAGAGGCAAATTCCGGAGCAGGGGTAGCCATCATTGAAGAGGTTTCAGACTACATATTCGGGTAGAGTGGAGGACCCTTACCACCGAAAAGGTAAGCCTAATGTGAGGATTTGTGTGTTGTGCAATCATATTAGTCATGTTAGGGCCAGTTTTCTAGGGTTGTCAAAGGAAGATGGTTGGAATTTAAGACTCTTTGCTCTGAAGAGTAAAGGAGTTCGGCAGGTGAAGATGGAGGACCCAGAAGTGGAAGACGAGGCTTAGCAGCTTATGGTAAGGAAATGGAACAACGTCGGCAGTGGGTTTGGCGTTAGGACAAGGGTTAGATGTCTGTTAGAGCGGCAGTGACTGCTTGGTCAGCCGGTAATAGTTCGACCCCTCGGAGGGGGAGAGCTGCTAGGATAGAGACAAGAAGTTTGAGGCTGTGCAATTTTTGTTGGGCGGTAACAGCATGTGAGAGTCACCTACTTTATGAATCGATGTGGGTAGGTTTCGTTTTGTGTTTTTGGAATGATGTTGGGTCGGTAGCGACAGATTGTGGCAATAGGTTAAGGATGTTCCTTATGCGTTTTCGAGTTCTTAGTGCTTCATTGTGGTGCGAGTGGGTGATCATTTGATTCGGGCGTGGTACGAAACTCTAACCGGGCACCACATCTCCATACACTGCAGAGAAGATTGCGTGTTTCGCCTCCTTAATTTTGAAGGTTGTTGAGTTGGTCAGATTTCGCTATGCTCTCGTTACCTCGTATGTTCCGTTTTGGTATTGGTGATCGGGGTCAGTCTGGCGATGTCTTTGTTTGTTGAGTGAGAAGTAGTTGGATGGTTCCTTGCATTACTAGGATATCGGTTTGAGTGTGTTTTAGTGTGTGTCTTGGGTTGCTCGGTATCGCTTAGGGATGCGAATCGATTTGTCAACATATGGTGTCGCCTGAAGGATGATGGGCTTAGTGCTATCTTTAGGATGTTGGATTGTAAGACCCTAATCCCGAAAATCCCAAGTTTAGCATTAAAGAAATCAGTTTTTGGGAATTTTTGGTGTTAGCGTCGCTATGCATTGGCTTAGTGTTGCTAAGCTTGTACATAGCGTCGCTATGAGTGGCCAATAGCGTCGCTATTTGTGGTCTGTTGGTGGGATGGCACGTTGCTCAGTTAGCGACTTTAACTGCTTTTTTTAGGCCAAAACCCAAGATTTTAAGCTATGGGTCATATACAAAGCAAGGAAACCCTAGGGCAGCAGCCAAACTTCATTTTTCAGCCCCCAAAATGTCATTGTTCTCTCTCTAGCCTTCTTGGATGAATTTTTGGTGATTTTGATCTCTGTGGAAGAAATTTTGAAGCATGGATGGTGTTAGAAGATTGATGGTGATGCTAGAAGTTGTTTCTCTTTGTCGAATCGTCAAAGATCTGCATTCTCTGCACCATTGTGAGTAAAGTTCCCACCTTTTTACATTATTAAGGTTCTTTTTCTGATTTAAGTGGGATTTTATGTATTAAAATGGAGTAATAGTCCCTTTTTGGTGTTTTCCATGGTTGGGAAGGATAAAATTCAGAACTTGATGCGTTTGAGTTCTCATTTGGAGCCTTTGGGTTGGTTTAGAGAGTAAGCCAAGCTCTCTTTGGTTGTTTTATTAAGTTTTGGACCATTTTGGACTTAGGGTTTGAGTTTTGGGCATGTATGATTATAAAGGTAGAAACTTTATGGGTCAATAGTCATTTTGGATAAGTTCTGGAATGACTTAACACCTTGGCTAAATGGATTAAGAGCTTAATGAATTTTTGAGACTATTCTTAGTTAGCAACGCTATCTTGGGAAGATAGCAGCGTTAACTCGGTGTTAACCATTGACTTTGTCTTTGATTTTTGACCATTGACTTTTTGACTAGTTTGACTTTTGGTCAAACTTAAGGGTTCGGGGTACTGGTTTTAGCGGTTTATCCTGTTGGGGTCACTACTAGAAAAATAGCTTTTAATGACATACGAACTATGACACACACTACTTTTATGACACACAAAAACGTATGTCATTAATAAAGTGTCATCTTCCTTAAAATCTGAATAATTTATGACATACATAATTGTATGTCGTAAATTTGTGTCATCTTTTATAATGATTACGACATACATAAATGTATGTCATATTTTAATGTCATAATCAGAAAGAAAGAAAAAACACGGGAGGCACTTTTATGTCATTTTATAAAAAAGTATGTCATCTAGGATTGCTCTTGTACTTCACGCTTCAACCTTTTTTCTTCCCATCCCAACCTGATATCTAGGGTTTTCTCACTTCATCCACGCCTCCCTTCTCTTCAGCTCCCATACGCTTTCTTCTTCTCCAATTCTCCCATGTACTGACTTCAAGGATCAACAATTAGACTCGTATTCTCCGATTCTTATTCTCTGATTTGTATTCTCCGATTCTCCCATACTACACTTCTATTTCCCTCTCCCGGTTTCAGTTGCTTTCAAATCATCGCTTAAAATCGACTAGCGATTTAGGGTTTCTAAAAACCATCAATCTCAAATGCTCATTGGTGTGGCCGGTCTCACCCTCACGAATCCGACCGGCGATTTACGTTACTCCAATCATCACATCGTCATTGTCACCGTCTCTCATGCTGAATTTGTTAGAACTCACGAAATTGATTGGCGATTTAGGGTTTCTAAGAGTCCACTTTGGTCATGTGTTTCTACAGAGCAGACTTGTTACTAATTGTATTTTTTATGCTTGTTTGAAAGAATGCATTCACGCTAATTATTAAGTTCTTAGTGATATATTTTTTTCAGTCCGATGAAGATTCACGTGGAGGTCATTCACTCTTCAAAGTTCTGGTAATTTTTTTTTGGGTTACAGATGTTGATTTTCTAATTGTTATGGTTGGAAGTTTAGATTGTTAAGTGTGATTTTTGAATCCCGATTAAATCTGAGTTTGTCATATTGGCTAATTTGTTTACGATTTGGGATCTCGATCGGTGGTTGTATGGCGAGTTTCATTTTTTTGAATTTTTGAATCCAGATTGGATATGAGTTTGTTATATTGGTATGGCTAGTTGACCTATTGGCTAATCTTCAAAGTTCTGGTTAGTTTTTTTTTTGGGTTACACCGGTAGGAGAATAAACAAACAACGAAATGGGGTAAGTCTCAATTGTCCCCACTATCTCTTTACCAAACTAATTTGATTGCTTATTTTTATTTTTATGAGAATCTTTTCTATAAACATCAATCAATTATTATTTCACTAATTGTTAATGGTACCTATTTTCACATATTATAGGTTTTTATTGTTGTACGTATGAATGCTACATGAGTGGGTTTATTTAGTCACAGAGAAATGCTTGCATTTCTATTGATTTGTTGTAAGTATTTTTGCATTTGTGGTATGTTTTTATGTTCCCTTTGATCCCATATCCAACAATAAGTTCAAAAACTTCACCTGATGTGTTATTGTGCAGGTGGCAAATATGGCTTTTACAGCAGCGGAAACACAATGATGGAAAGGGCGATTCAGTAGAAGTAGAAGGTTAATGGCGATGCTGTTCTGTTTGAATTTATTGTTTTTGTTATGTTGATTTTTTTGGAAACTATTGGTTGGAAAAGGGAATGTACTTTAAGCTAAATTTTTTTAAAAGTTTACTTGGATGGTTTTATAGTTGTATATATTTAGATATTGGGCATACTGAATGATCGTGATTCACAATTGACATGGTTGTTATGGTTGTTGCATAGCTTTGGTTATATATATATATATATATATATATATATATATATATATATATATATATATATATATATATATATATATATATATATATATATATATATATATATATATATATATATATATATATATATATATATATATATATTATTTGTTTAAAAAAAATTTACGACTTACATTGTAAGTCATAAAGGTTTGTCATTAATGTATGTCGTAAATTTACGACACACAAATGTGTGTCATCTATCATTTATGACAGAGGCTTCCTTGACATACATTTGCGTGTCATCTGTACCCTTTAATGACACGCATTGCGTGTCATTAAAAGCCTTTTTTCTAATAGTGGGTTTAGGAAGTTCTAAGTGAAGTTTATCCTTATTAGGAGGTTTGCGTTGTCGGGATCTGAGGACACGCGAGTGGAGTGCTGTTTAGCTTTTCGGATCAGGTGAGTTTTCTCACTATACTATGGGTGATGTTAGATGCTTTTTAGCTTTACTTCACGATGTGCAATGTTGTATATTAGGGTGTTCGTGCCCTATCTATGTGACTGAGTAGGGACCTGCTGGGTCAATCTACATTTTCAGGATTGTGTGATTTGTATGTATTTTAGTATCGATACTATTTTAGGAGGGGTTGTTATGTGATGGCGGATCCAGGTGAGCCCGAGATCCGGAAGGATCAGGGTGAGCCTGAGAGTCCATGCATTGAGCCGACAATGGGTGGAACGGGGTGAGCGTACGAGTCCTAGTCGGGTCGGATCGAGGTGAGCCCGAGAGCCAGGTTGTTCGGGATGAGCCCGGTGACCATGACCCGAATGATTGTGTTGTATGTACTGGACCGTGTAGTATTTTCGGGAACTCACTAAGCTTTGTACCTACTCCTTCACCCTAATTTTTTTTCACGTATTTGCTGGCTTGAGCTTGGAGCACGACGCGACTATATCGCATCTGAGGTTTTGGTAATCAAGTATTCTGCTGGATATTGTTTGCAAACTCTGGATTTTAGGGCATTACATGGATATTTTGTTAGGGCTCTGGTTTTGGTCTGTTTGATGATTGGGGCTCTATAACTAGATCAGGTGGAGAGCGAATGCGATCACTAGGGGGTTTCTTCCTGGGCATGTTGTGCCTTTTGTTTAAGACAAGGTTGTCGTTAGTTGTTCCAGTTCGTGTTGGGAAATGGCGGTGGCGCATCTGGTGGGTGCAACCAGGAATGTTTGGACAAGGGAATGGATAGTAGCATGCTCTTTCGTTCGACAACAAGAGCACCGCGAATCTTCAGCATTGGGATGTTAAGCTCGGTTCTCCAGGATTGTCTCTATGGAGGATGGAACGGCTGTGAAGCTCAGAAGGATGTAAGGTTTTGGTTGCATTAAGATCTGTAAGGCCATTGGATTGGTCGTTAGTATGGGTAGTATTTCTTGGATAGTCCATTCGAGTTGAATGAACGCCTCAAGGTTGGAGTGTGTAAGTAGTCATATGTAGCGGCCCTATGTTACAAGATCGAGTGAGAGTTGCTTCTTATGTTTGTTGTAGATGTTGGGGTAGTTGACCCTAGGAATGGAAGTTAGCAATCGGGGTTAGGAAGGTCGCATGTAGCCTTGTAGGTTGATTGTTATTAATAGGTATTATTCTTGGTCGCGTGATCAGTTCTCGCGACTGAGGGGCATGATGAATCAGTGAAGCACTGCGTGTCCAGCTGTGCGTTAGGCGGAACAGAGAACCTAAAAGGATGAAACATGGGAAGCCTACGAGTTCAGGTGTAAGCTAAACGAAACAGGGAACCTATGAGTCCTTAATGGCGGATGGATTAGGGAACCTGAATGCCTTGCTTATGGGCCGAACATGTTAGGGAAAGGCCCGAGAGTCCTTAGATGATGGTATTGCGGGAATAGTCTGATGGGGCTGTGTATGGGATGTGCACCATATGTTTAGACCTTGATTGTTTGGATACTCTTGGATAGAGTGCTTGTGCACTGGAAAAATCTATGGTTGGAACCGTATGCTTAATTCTTTGGGACTAATACTCTCATGTCTCTCCCAAAATGGTTCTTGTTGGACGAGGTAGCATTGGTGTAATGTCGTAATACTTTCGTAAGTAAACTTGAGTTAATCTTAGTATAAATAAGAGTTACTAAGTTGTTATGTAAGTTAAGATGATTAGGAGTTCATTTGGGAAGAATTTAATGAAAGGTCATTTAAACCTTAAAAACGTCAAAGATATAGTACACGGGTCGTGTTTAAGCCACACAGGATGTGTAGAGGGTTTTTAGAATTTGTTTTGGACACTACAGGATAAACCCGGGTCGTGTAAGACCTCCTGAAGCAAACGGTGAATATGTCGTGGACAACAAAAACCCGGGTTGGGTTCCGTCTGACTCATTTCCTTAAAAAGAAGTTTTTGACCTCATTTTATTCATTTCGAACAAAAACACTTCATGGTCGAATTTCAGAGCAAAGAGGGAGAAATTAGGTCAATTTTAACAGGGGTTTTACATACAGAAGCTTGGGGAGGTTGGATTAAACACCCGAAACATATTCTCAATTTCTAAAATCGAAGAGGTAAGTGATTTTGGGTTTTAGGGTTTCAAACCCTAGATGTCTAAATATGAAAGTATGTTTTAATTCATCTCATGTGTTGTTAGTAGGTTGCTAATATATGTGGTATTGAGTCTTTGTTGCGATTATTGTGGTGTTTTAACGGTGCAATAAGTTAAACCACGAAATCAAGGGTTTCGATTTGATAGCACATGTTATTCGCAAGTTTTGATCGTTATTGTTTACTGATTCTTGATATTTTGAGTTGGATACATTGAGATGTCTAAGGATGTTTGAGAATGATATGTGATGTCATTTTTCAGCTGATACTCATAGGAGGGAAGGAGATACACGAAGCACAGGTGGAACACGAGCTGAACAGACATCAGGTGAGTAGTTCTAATTCATTGATTATGATTAGACTATGTTATAACTGGATTAAATATAATTTTTAATTGGTTGGAATAACAAATAGTATGAGTTATGCAAGGTGGAGAATTCCTTGTTATAAACGAGTACTTAGTGTGAATAAGCACACTAAATGACTGAGATAGTGAAAGAGATTGAGACCATTGATACTTGCTTATTGTAGTTGTTGAAAATTGATGAAATGAATTCTAAGTTTTAATTGTTTTCTCACTGAGCTTAATTAGCTCATAAAAGTGGTTATATCGTTTGTATTATAGGTGACAGGGGCAAGAAGGTTGCTGAGGGATGATTGACTTTACATGGGATTAGACTTCTGGACTTTGTGAACTATGACACACTCTTTGAACTTATGTAAAGTTTTTGTAAAATAGTCTTTTGTAAACCTTGTTTGGGACATGTCTGTATTAAGAAATCCTGTTTTTGATAACTGGTTGTGCTTCTGTTGCTTAACTTGGATTACACCATCAAACCCTTGAGGTTATTAGAGAAAATATTGGCGTAATTTGGATGGTTATTGACATAATGACCCTATAAACTATCCCAAATATTGTAAAAGGTCCCTTAACTAAATTTTGGTTGTTCTAAGCCATTAAACTCCAAAATAAATTGTTCATTTAGTCCTTTTTTGAAGAATTCACCGGTTACCCGGTTAAACTTTATTTTTAATTAAAAAATAATGTATCAACAATTCCACATAAGCACCACATGTACACTGTGGTAAACACTACACGAACACCTCATACGACCCTAATATACAGTCATAATCATAAACAAAATGGAATGTAATTTAAGAACATTCTTACGCTGTCTGCTTTGGTGTTTCCGGTAGCAGTCAGAGACGTCATGGTTGTTTTCCGCCAAGCAGGAATTGAAGCTAGATTGAAAATTTTACAAAACATATTCAAAAACCAAAAGCCCTAAAAATGTACAGAAGCCGTGAAGAGAAAAAAAGAGCTGGATCGATCCTTACCTGCGTTGGTGTTTCCGGTGGATTGCAAAATTTTGGAGATCTTTAATTCGAAGCGATTCTCCATTTTTATAGAGGCTTTCTGAACTTATGTATGTGTTTTGGAAGTAATTAGCCAAAACTACAAAAATAAAGCAAGAAGAGGTTAAGCGATTCTTCATTTTTATGAGAATTTGTGAAGACAAAGAAGATTTTACGAGAATTTGTGAAGACAAAGAAGATTTTAAACACGCTAATTCAGAACACTCACCCTCGATTGGATTTGTAGCCACAGCCTTATATTTTTCTTCACCGATGAGCAACGTAGGTCGTGGAGTAGCAGTGGTGGTGAAGGTCGTTGCTAAGGTTTTGATACACATAGAAGGTACGTATCTCTGTCGGTATGTATTTCCGAGGAAGATGACAGAGATTGAGAAGGCATCGTCGTTGACATGGTGAAATTGACAGAAAGGATTATCGATTTGATCGACGGATCGAGTAACAAAGATGGTGAAAAAACCCCAGTGGCGTAAGGTTTCAATCCAATTTAAATTTGCTAGGGCTCATTACACCACTTGATTTGTATTCACGTAATTTCTCAATCTTTTCTCTTGCTTTGACCGATCATCAAGTTCTGTAATTTGTCAATTTCATCATAAATCCTTGAAAACGGTTGATGATCTATTCTCCTCGCGCTATATAATATGCAAACAGATCATAAATTTTACGAATTGTGGATTCTCTGTTCGTAAAACTAAACTTGCTAATTTCAGTAGCCGCATAACAAGTTTCTTTACGGCCTGCCGGAATCGGAAAAGTAACCGGGTGGGTCCCGCAGGTGGCTCTGCTGGCTTACGATGGAATCGGAGGGTTTGTGTCGCACTGCGGGTGGAACTCGTTGTTGGAGAGCTTGTGGTTTGGTGTGCCATCGACGGCATGGCCAATCTACGCCGAACAGCAGATTAACGCGTTTGAAATGGTGGTGGAGCTCGGATTGGCGGTGGAGATTAAGTTGGATTAAAAGAAGGATTTGTTTAATAAAAAGGACCATAAACTCATAGTCATGGCGGAGGAGATTGCAAGTCGGGTAAGACGGTTGATGGAGGATAACGAGGTTAGAGCACAAGTGAAGGAGATGGCAAGCACCATTCCCACACACAACACAACAAAGAGAAAAAGCAGATGTCTGTGTAAGAGATAGAAGTCTGTGTAAGAGATATAAGTCTTTATCAGTTGGGGTTTAATTTCCAGGTCAACCTTTTATTAATTTATATATTCCAAATCAGCATTTTAACCTCTTTAACCGGTTACCAGTCGTTAAATGGTTAAATAGACACGCTTTTTTTTACTTTAATGACTTAGGGGGGGCCGAAAATTTGTTAAGGGACCATTTAAAATAAATTGGTATACTTTATAAGGCCATTATGTCAATAACCCTAATTTGGAGATAAGAAACTGGGTGTTACAATTGGGGCAGTAGGAACTTCCTAACTGGCGAGCGTCAAAAGCTTATAAGTCGACATGGATTCGGGAACGTACTCATTGTATTTCGTTTATGTTTCAAGGAATAGGTAAGGCTTTTGTTGGCTGAGAAACGTCTGGGATTGTCCTTATGCATTGCGTGAGTGAATGATGAGTTAAGGCGCCGGTCAGCGTTAGGCATCCCTGTTGGGCAGCTTGGGACGTGAATTTCGGGAGTGTTGGTGATGAAAGCGTGATGGACAATGTGTGTGGACAGAGTTTGGGAACGGGGGGAAGGATGCGGGTGCATATTTTGGGGACGAAATCAAGTTAAGTGGGGAAGTGTTGTAAGACCCTGTTCCAAGAATGACCAAGTTTAGATTTAAAGAAAATAAGTTTTGAGGAAAATTGGAGATAGCACCGCTATCTCTAAAGATAGCGACACTATCTGCCATTGAGACGCTATCAGGGGATGGTTAGCGACGCTAAGAAGGCGGACAACGTGGCTTAGCACGTTGAGCGGATAGCAACACTATCTATAGGATAGCACCGCTATCCGCCTCTGTTTGCACCAAAACCCTAAATTTCGATTTTTGGGCCGTATTTAAGGGCACAAAACCCTAGGTAGCCATCATTTGTCATCCTTCAGCCTCCAAAAACGTCTCTCTCATATTTCTAGCCTCCTAGCGTGATTTTGGTTTTTTGGATCATCTTGGAACATTTCTTGAAGAAAAGCAAGGTGCATGGTGGTGCTAGAAGGTGTTCTTCAATCTTAGGATAACAGGACCTTCATTCCCTATACCGTTGTGAGTAGAAAGTTTCTCCCTTTTTGTGTTTCTAGGTTTGTTCTAGTGTTTATCGAGACTTTATGTGGCTTTTTGGTCCTTTGTTGCTTGATCTTTAGATTGGAATGGTAAAGGTCTTGAACTAATTTTGGGGGGGGGGGGGGGGGGATGGGGGCAAGCCAAGCTCCCTTGAGTGTTTAAGCATGAATTGTGCACCTTTTGGACCTATGTGTAATATTTGATATGCATGTCAAGAAAGTTTGGGTTTTTATGGGATTTCAGACCTTTTGGACGAGTTCTGAAAAGTTTTAGCCTCTGACGTAACGCTTTAAGTGCTTAATGAAGTTTTGGTAAATTTCATAGATAGGGACGCTATTTGGGGGAGATAGCGACGCTATCTGGTTGTTGACTGTTGACTTTTGACGAATTTGACTTTTGGTTTAACTTGGGAAATTCGTGGTACCGATCTTAAAGGTTTATCTTGTTCGGGGTTTCGGATTTGATAGGTTGCGTTTATCCTTATTAGGAGGTTCATGTTGTCGAACTCTGAGGACACACGTGTAGAGTGTTGTTTTTAGCTCTACGTATCAAGTGAGTTTTCTCATTATACTATGGATGATGTTGCATACGTATGTGATACGTTATTCTAGGGAGAAAGAGATGATTGTGTGTTGTTTGTTAGGACCATGTGTGCTTATGTATAGTTGTATGGTTCGTTCCTACATCTTGTTGACATTGGGATAGGCCAGTGCCATTTTAGGGCTAAATTAGGTCCCCGGGCTAGCACGATACATGACCGGTCGTGCAGGCCAATACAAAGGTGTTATGTGATAAAAGGATGATACATAGTCGGTCATTCTGGGCACCCGAGGATATTGAATGACGAAAGGACGATGTATGACCGGTCGCTCGTGGATGTCGTATGTGACTTATATAGATGAATGGAATGAATCGTGTGGTATTTTGGGAATCTTACTAAACTTTATGCTTACTCTTTCACCCTAAATGTGTTAGGTACTTGCTAGACTGAGCTTGAGAGCATAACGCGACTGTATCGCATCCGACATTTTGATGTTCAAATCTTCCGGTGGTTAATGTTTTGTGTTCAATTTAATATTATGGTTCTAAATGTTTTAAATACTGAATCTGGAACTAATGGTTTTAGTTTCAATCCGTTTTATGTGTTCGAACTATATTTACAAATGAAATTTCTTATTACGGAATTTGGACGTTACATAGCATTTGATACCTAGCCCTCTATTTATAAGGAAACTCTAGCTTAATCCCAAAGTATCAAGACTTCTGCCACTTAGCCCCTAGATTATTTCTATTAATTAAACTCATCTAACTAATTAACATCCAGTCCCTACAATTACTTATTTATAATTAATTCCAATTAGATTCTAATTAATTTATCACACTATGATAAATTAATAAGCTAATTTTCATATATTATTCTATCACCAATTTGCTTAACTATGTTTTAAAGACAACCCAAAAGTACCCCGTTATTATTAAAAATGTCATCAATAGTTAATGACTTTGTACACTATTTTCCAACAATAAGTCTTTCCAAGTTGGTAGAGGCCAAAATCAAAAAAAAGGACCAATCATACACCATAAAACTTTTATAGATCAAAATTTTATGAAAATGACAAACGTAAAGTCCTTTTTTTTTATTTTGTTTAATACTAACAATAAAAAAAGATAATGATAATATTAAGGTAATAAAAATTTAAAAATGAATAAAAGATAATATAATATTGACTAATGAGAGTCATTTTAAGATTGTAAAAGAAGACCATGAAAATATAATAACACGTCAACAAAGTCGTCTTAGAAAATGATGATTTTTTATTTTTTTTTATTTTTTTGATAAAAGGGAATCTTGATTCCTTTTTTATGCAAGTCTAGCAAAAGTCATGACTCAGATGAAATAGTTATAATTTTTATTATAATAAAAATAGCATTAGTTGGGAATTGTTAAATCTTTGCTAGTTTTCGTAAATGGGAAATTCTTAAAATTTTCTTTTAATGATCTAAAAATAAAATTTTCATCGTGTAATCAATTATTATTGTAAAAATATAGTTTTAGTAAGTATTACGTCGGTGTAGATAATTATAAAATACAAGAAAAATAAAACAAACAAACTAAAGGCAATGCCATTTTCATGCACAAAAATACCATTTTTTCCGAAAAATATTCGGATGACAGGTCCAGATCTCAATCATATATATTATATTTTAAAAAGGGAAAATGACTATAAGGGTAACCATGTTTCAAAAGTGTTCACAAAATATCATCTACGTTTAAAGTGTTCAAAAAATATCATCGAAGTATACCCTCTGTACGTATTATACCATCTAACTTTACGTGTTGTTCACAAGTGACCCTCAGGTCACCGGCTATAGCAAGTAAGTTATTAATGTTCCCGGTGAAATGTTTAGGTGGAAAAAAACACATGACAGGGCAATTACGTGGATATTACGTGGAATAAGAGAAATTACGGTGTGTTCCCGATCTTTATTACCCCAAATGTAAAGGATAACCTAGGTTAAAATCGATTTCACAGAGAGAGCTTGCGAGATTCAAAAGAGGGAAGACGAGAGGACATGGCGGGAACGTGAAGTGAAGCACGATCCTCAACTGAACCACGAGCCTCAAGTGAAGCACCATCCTCAAGTTTCTCCCTTCTTGAATCAGTTAACGAAAATGGCGGAATCCTCAACTTCAATGGCTGTTGACAACGATAGTGCAAAAGATGTTGAAGATGGTTTTCTCAGAGTTCAAGTATACCATGATGGTGCATTTTCCCCCGAACCCGATTGTGTATTTCAGTCCTCTAAAATCGACTTTTACAGATGTCGACTTCAAGAGCATGAGGTACACAGACTTTATTAATTTTATGAAGAACTTGGTTAAGGATAGAGTGCCTGTTGTGTACTATTGTCTCCCACATCGGTCCCTTAAAGATGGTTTGCGAGGATTGGTAGATGATAATGATTATGTGCGTTTTCTTGATTGTGCCAATGGTAATGAAGGAAGAATTGATGTCTACGTTGATCACTGCAATGAACCTATTTTAGAATGAATTGCTAATGAGAGAGATGTTGAAGGAGGGACGGATAGTGACAGCAGTGATGATGATGTAGACACTGTAATTTCTGATAATTTATCCGTGGACCTTGAAGGAGACGATGAGGCAACACCGGTTAATTTAGTAGATGACCCGTTTTTGTGCAAAAAAACTGTCATACGGGCACAAGGTGTAAAAGATGGAAACAATGTTATCACGGAGATTCAGCAATATCCAGTGTATGATCCGAACCAGGCATGGGATACAGTTGTACCCATTGTAGGTATGAGATTTTTTGGGCCTTTGGAACTTAAACAAATGCTAACAGATTATGTGGTTGCTAATGGTTACAAATTGTGGTACGAGAAAAACGATTCTAAAAGTTTGCTTGTGAAGTGTTGTAAAATCGAAGAAAAGCCATGTTGTCCTTTTAGATTATGGGCTACATGGATGAGCACCGAAAGATCATTCCAAATAAATACATTAATGCCTCATCATAACTGTGCTAGGTCCCAGGATTTGGGGCTAATGGTTAGATACAGATGGATTGGAAAACGCTTACTTAATGACATATTAGAACGACCTAAGCTTAGTTACAGGAAAATGAGAGCAGAAGTACTTAAAAAATTCAATCTAAGGGTTAGTGTCGGCCAATGTAGAAATGCAAAAAAATTTGCACTGGAAGAGATAGAGGGTAGTTTAGAGGCACACTATGCGAAGATCCGGAGTTATGGTGCAGAACTATTGAGGGCCAATCTGAGTTCAATAGTCAAATTAGATGTAGATATTATGGCTGATTCGACAATACACTTTTCAAAAATATATGTTTGCTTGAAGGGTGTGAAAGATGGTTGGGTTGAAGGTTGTCGAAGGGTGATTGGCATTGACGGATGTTTCTTGAAGGGTATTTGTAGAGGTGAGCTTTTATCAGCCGTTGGTAGGGATGCTAACAACCAAATGTATCCTCTAGCATTGGCTGTGGTTGCAGTAGAGAACAAGGAAACGTGGAAATGGTTCTTAGATCTACTCCTTGACGATATTGAAATGGGAGATGGTAGAGGGCTAACCCTAATTTCTGACGGGCACAAGGTATAATCATAATTTCTTGAATTTGTCCCACTTTAATTTGTAATCTGTTTTGTCCCATTTCAATGTGTGGTTATGAAAGTATGTTGCATCTGTTTTGTCCCATTTCATTTGTTTTGGTCCCATACTTTAACAGTTTATAACAATTTTGGTACCATTTAACAGTTATATCAGTTTTGGTACCATTTTAACAGTTTATAACAGTTTTGGTACCATTTAACAGTTTAACATTTTTGGTACCATTTTAACAGTTTATAATAGTTTTTGCATAAATGGCAACATACTTTAACAGTTTAACAGTTTATAACAGTTTTGGTAGCATTTAAGTGTTATAACAGTTTTGGTCCCTCACTTTCATAACAGTTTAACAGTTTTGGTCTCATTTAACTGTTTAACAGTTTATAACAATTTTGGTCCCATTTAACCGTTTACCTGTTAACTGTATGAAAGTATGTTGCTATTTATGCAACATACTTTCATAAGTCCCCCCATTTAACACTTTGTAATATGTTTTGTCCCCCATTTCCAGGGCTTGATCGAGGCAGTCAAGGAGAGAGCACCGGGATGTGAGCATAGGCTGTGTGCTCGTCACATATATGCAAATTTCAAAAAGAAGTCTACCGGTGTGGAATACAGGAAGTTATTCTGGAGTGCTGCAAAGTCAACTACTTTACAACAGTTTGAATCTATAATGAAGGAAGTTAAGCTTATGGACATAAAAGCTTACGATTACTTGATGGAAAAAGAGCCAAAAACATGGTGTCGAGCATATTTCAAAGAAGATATGGCTTGTGATGCCATTGAAAATGGTATATCAGAAGCCTTTAATTCAACAATTGTAGACGCCAGGAAAAAACCGATAATAACTATGTTAGAAGAAATCAGAGTCTATGTTATGAATAGAATGTTCAGTCAAAAGAAGAAAGGGCAAAAATGGGAACTAGAAATTTGTCCCTCAATTAGAAAGAAGATCGAGCAGTTAAAAAAGGCACAAAGGTATTGGACCCTAAATTTTTAACAAAATTTCCCCTTATACTTACTGATTGAACACCATCACATTACATTACAGGTATTGGGATGTAACTCCAAGTGGACTTCAAAATTTTAAGGTCAGATTATTGCATGAGGTATATTCTGTCTTTATTTTTTGTCTTTATTTTTTGTAACTCCAATACTAATATTGATATTATTATGCAGTACAAGAACAAAATGTACAAGATGGTGATGCAGTACAATAAAAAAAGGAAGAACAAGATGTACAAGATGGTGAAGTACAAGAAGGTGATGAAGTAGAAGAACAAAAGGAAGAAGATGGTGAAGTACAACAACAAAGCAAAGAAGATGGTGATGAACACCAAGAAAATGAAGCAGTTGAAGATATGGGTGGCAGTGGTAAAAATTCAAAGAGACGAATGCCATCTGAAAGACTCACCAAAATTAATTTAAAGAAAAGGGTTATCACAAAAGATGGGAGTGGAGAAAGCACTGAAAATCCGGTGAATTTAAACTAGGAGGTGTGAGCATGTGGTTTTTTGTGTAATTACGCCAAAAACTTTAAAAGGCACATATTTCATGTGGTTTTTTGTGTAATAGGGCCTAAAACTTTAAAAGGCACATATTTTGGTATATATTGTTAGGCCCATGTTTTGTGATATCTGTAAACAACCTTTATGGTGCATACCATGTTTTATATATACGAAGAATGAGCATTAGAAGTAGATATTTCAGTTATAAATATAGCGAGTTCGAGTTATAAGCACGAAGAGTCGGGCGATCTAACAACAATTGGCGATAAGGTCCTAGTCGACATTGAGGTGAGTTCATACCCCTTCTTTTTATTTTTATTCAAGTTTTTAAGGGGGAGAATACAAGTTATACTATAAAAATAGTTATTTATACTCATTTGTAACAATAGTAAACGAAATGCGAGTTTTGTAAACATCATTATTACAACAATTCTATTATAATTCCAAAAATAATATCGAATGATACACTTACGAGGGCGGTGTCTAGGCCGATCTTTTGGGCTAGGTTGCTGGATTTCCGAAAGGCTTATACGCTGAAAGGGTCCTGCCTCCCCATTTGATCTTCTACCTGGCCGTTCTTTATTTGGTAGTCATGAAATATTATATTTGAATTAATAATGAGTATAACCAAGTTATTACACTACTATTATGGAAAATATCTTAAAAGATATTGTTTATAACCATTTAAATAAGTTATTTCACATATATTCGTAAATATATGCTTTTCACGACAAGAATACTAAAAATAAACTATTATAGGAATAGTTTGTGGTTACAAATGTTACTATAACCATTAGAACAAGATAATTAATTATATATAAATATATAATTATTATATATTACTATATTATCATGGGAAAAATGATAATGGGCAAATACAAGGGCTTTTCATATACAAACTTTACGTAAACAAGTTGATTGATACATACATTTTTGTGAGACGGGTCTTCACAGTGCTTATTTAAGTACATACTATAAATCCTGAAATTTATAACCAAAGTCTCGATAAGAGAACGTGATATTTGTGTATAGATCTATACGGGATTGACAACCCCGCACCTGAGCTGCTAGCTACAGCTAGACCGACGAGTCTGAGGTGACAAATGTCATAACAGTCCGACGCCTGAAGAACGTCGAAGCAGGCCTACATGGTCACACTATGGTTATAGGGCGTCTCGCATGGGAAATCAACTTTATAAATTGTTTACGTAGAAATATACATTTTAAATGCCTTTATACTACAAATTACGCTATACATTTTAGTCTTTGGGTTTTTAAGACTTGGATACATTCATAAGAAAATATTGGATTTTCTTGGATTACAATACTACCTTTTACAAGGAAAGAGACTCCTCATACAAGTTTTATGGTATTAAAACTACATTTTAACAAGGATAAAACTATGTAATACTATTTTCAAGTATAGAAATAATTATACATTCTCGGTCTTTGGGTTTTAAGACTACGACTCATTTATTAGAAAATATTGGATTTCTGGTTTCAAACACTATCCTTTTACAAGGAAAAATGATTATGGATTTTCTCATAAAAAAATCTTATAAACTCGCCAACGTAATGTTGTCACTCTTTCAAACTACTTGTATTCTCAGGAAATTGATAAGGTAACTACAAACTTTGACGATGGGTCGCTATGGCGTCATACTATGTATTTTGATATCATATTGTAATTGTATTTAAAACATACAATCTTTTGAACTCTTGTAACATTTACAATTATGTATATGATGGATGTGTTTGCTTTGATCACTATTGTACAAACGTTGTTGTGATACTGTTCATGAAGTCATCCACCCTCAGACGTTTCCGCCATCGTGGTTTGGGGGTGTGACAGGGTTTAAGTTTATTGTTTTGCATAAAACATACCAGGTTTGAGACTATGAATGACGATTCAACAAGGAACGGGGAGTCGGGGATCGCTGCTTTACCTTATCAATATCAGGTATGTTCTTAATATCAATTAATGTTCCGATAATTCGATTTCTTTCTGTGGTTACTCCTCATGAATCATTATTTATTTTTGTGGTCCGATTAAACGAACAATTAAAAAACAATTCTTGCAATAATTAGGAATTATCTGCTGGTATTGTGAAGGTACGTTAGTATGGTTTTCTTGGTGATTATATAATAAAATTGTGATGGTTATGGAGAAGTTTAAAGCTTGTTAAAACTCATCAAATTTGGTGGTGGTGGACCAATATGAATGGTGCCGGTTCTGTAACAATCCCACCACCAAAGGTCAATGATTTAGCATGAGTCAACGATCACAATAAATCTATTCAATTAATCGCTTTGGTGTTATTCGTATGTAGTAAAGAAATTTTTTCATTCATCGTTTTGGGTTTATTCGTATGTAGTAAAGGTATTTTTGGGCATTTGTTTATTAATACTAGGCACATGAATAAACTAGTACTTATTGCTTTATTTATGAAATCTAACAATATAATTTACCTGTTTGATAACATAGCCATCATAAACATGTTTTGGCCTTTATTTATGGTGACATAGTGTGCAATCACAAATGATTGAATTCACACATTTATAATAATAGTCGTGCATTCCTTTTTATTTCTTCAACAAAGAGGTTTGATTTGAACACCATTATAATCATTTATGATATAATCATTTACGATTATAACTATAATTACATAAATTATTAAAATATTAGTTGTAATTTATAACTACAATTTCATAAATGACTAGAAAGTCAATACAATCATTTATGATTGCATTGTGACTGTTATCGTTGTTCTGTATTGATATCTTCTTTGCTTCAACTTCATGAGGTATTCATAATGCTAATTTAAACCAAGATACAATTATAATCACTATTTTTTTTTCTATTCAGTTTGTAAAGAAGGCTACCTCTGTGTGATCTAATAAAAGTATGTATTTCACGTTAACGGAAACTCTGCAGATCCGGATACAACACGACAACTATTTGTCATTTCTTCTGTTGATGAAATTCCCACCCAGGTAAGTTTGGTATGATGGAATGACATGGTTTATAGGTATGTTATGGAGTATGTGTTGATATAGTTTGTGTTGTAGCAAAATGATAATCCTTTGTCAAAGAAGCTAAATGAGGTTATAAATGAGATAAGGAGCCAAAGATGCAATTATCTTCGGTATGTATGATTAAACCATTTAATCATTCGTGATTAAATCATCAATGGTTATTGAGTTAGTTTACATCCGTGATTAAATCATTAGTAATCATTGATGATTATAGCTATAATCATAGATGATTATAGTTATAATAGTCTAATTGATTAGAACATCAGTTATAACATAGGATATGTTTAATATGGTCATAATCATATATGATTATAATTGCATAAATGATTAAAATATCAATTATGTTATAATCATTTGTGATTATAGCAGTAGATTGCTTGGGCATAAGCATTTTTTTGATATCTTTGAACTTTATTTTGTAGGCGTTAATACAAAAACAACAATGATCATATCCATGGGTGCCCCATCTTTGTTTTTTATGTGTGATGTTAGCAACAAGAATAACGATCAAGACTACAACATCGGCGAATTGATTTTATGATTAAATGTGTATTTATTTAAGAACAATGGTGTATTCACATATGATTAAATATGTATTCATTTTATGATTAGATGTGTATTCACTTACGATTATATGTATATATTTATATATTATTGCATGCTTATTAATTTATGATTATATATTTATTCATTTATGATTAGATGTGTATTTGGTAATTTTTATGAACCTTATCTTGAAAAACGATATTTCGATAAAAAAACGAGTAGAAAAACGATATTTTAATAAAAAACCATCTAAATCAACTGATACGAATATAAAATCGATACTTCGATAAAAAATAAAAATGATTTATACTATCTGTTAATTAAAAAAATCAATCAATATTTTTTTAGAAAACTATAAATCAGATACCTAGATTTTAGGAAATGATTATCTAATTTTATTTTTATTATAATTTAATTGAAATACATACTTACTAGTATACGCTTATATATTGATTGATCCAGAATCGTTCTTGCGTTCTCATTTTAACCTCTCCCTGTATGTATGTATGTATGTATGTATGTATGTATGTATGTATGTATGTATGTATGTATGTATGTATATATATATATATATATATATATATATATATATATATATATATATATATATATATATCATACTTTTAACATAATTATCGGTAGATAATATATATAGTCATGGTATATCATCTTATTTTCAACTTAACTTTTAAAAGCATGTTTTCAATTTCTTTTTATAATTATCAGTATATAATATACCCAATCACTGTAGATCTTCTTACCATCAAAACATTGTATTTGTATTCTTAAAAAACTAAATAACATCATCTATCACTTATAATTGTTGTTTTAAATATATTCATTTTTAAAGAAATTATGGTCATGAAAATGTTATGTCAACGTGACATCATTAAAGAATAATAGGTAGCCATGTCATGTCAGCTGATAATCGGGTTTACCGATCAAATGGTCAAAATTACAACAAATTGAAAAACTCGGTGACTTAATTGCTGAAAAATAAGCATAATATCAAAATCGAGATTTTGTGTAAACTTTGTAACTTTTTACAATTGTGTAAACTTTGTAACTTATTACAATTCAACCTTTTTAAAAGGGAAAATGACTTATAAGGGTAACCATGTTTCAAAAGTGTTCAAAAAATACCATCCACGTTTAAAGTGTTCAAAAAATACCATCGAATTATACCCTCTGTACGTATTATACCATGTAACTATACGTGTTGTTCACAATTGACCCTCAGGTCACCAGCTATCAATCGGTCATTAGGTGACTTGACATAGTATTTGCTTACTTGGCATATATATTGATTAGTTGGCTTTATTGGTTTACATATAAGAGATAACTCACACACATATTAGGGTAAAAAGGCATTCCTTTGTAAACGGCACAAGGAAAGCAGAAGACCATGTCGATCTCAAGCTCAAACAGCAACAACTCCAAACAAAGGAAGACACTTGACTATGCAAACCCTTGTGGGTGTGGCTATGCGTCTCGAATTTGGACGTCATTTACTACATCTAATCCTGGTCGAAAATTTAGTGTTTCTCAAAACTCTTTGGTAAGTGTATTACCCAACAGTTTATCGTCTTATTCTTGTACACAATTGGTTGATTATGTGAACTCATTTTTATTAATGAAGGAAAAAAAGAAGAAAAGTTGTGGTTTTTGGGAATGGGTTGAGGAAGAAGCAATGTTAGAAGATGTGGGAGAGTCAAGCTCCTTTGAATTGAAAATCTCAAAACTAGAAAACGATTTCAGTTTGTACAAGGTGAAGTTAGATATGGAGTCAAAGAATTTTAAAAAAGATTTGGATGAAATGAGGAGGACCGTGATGATTCTAAAAGTTTCTGTGTTGTTGTTGCTGATTTCGTTTGTATTGAAATTAGTAATGCAATAAGTTAATATATTTTGTAATTTTAATAGTTTAAGGACCAAATATGTAAGTTATGGATTTGAATGACCAGTGTGATTGTTGTGTTGCATAAATACCCTTAACAAACATAAATATGTTGATAGCTTTTCCATTTCATATTAGAACAGCAACAAAAGTATTAAAGAAAGAAAAAGTGAAAGTATGTTGCTATTATCGAATCCATCCTTTCATATCAGAATAGCAACTAAAAGTAAAAAAGAAATAGTGAAAGTATGTTGCTATTATCGAATCCATCCTTTCATATCAAAATAGCAACCAAAAAGTATGTTGCTATTTTGGGCACCAATGCAACAATCTGACATCAAATCCATCATTTATCGAAGAATCTTCTAGCAATACTATCTAGTGATATAGAGATCGAGATATGAGTTGTGAGAAATGAGAGGATTTGAGCCTCTATTTATAGTAGGTTTATTTTCGTATAGCGGCCCTCAAGATACAGATATTTGACGTTTATAGCTTTTAGAAATTGTCAATGACAAAACATACCCTTAAAATACTCTTTAAATAGATTTAATAGTTTTTATATAAAATGAATGATTTTTGTTTATAAAAATATGATCTACAAAAATCGTAGTTTAATAATATCAACTTTTTAACTAAAAGTCTTTAACGAATTAACGAAAGGGTATTAATTGTAAGTTTAATAAAAACATAGGGTTTAAATGTAAATACAATTTCATTTTATAGAAAAAGAAAATATTAAATATAAAACTAATATCAATAATATTATATTTTGACGTCAGATTGTTCGTATCGACGATACGGTTTTGACGGTAAATTTTTCGTTTTATAAAAACTCGTAATATTTTTGATAAATTAAATAATACGTATTGAATACGTAGGGTTTGAAATAAAAATACGAATTCTTTGGGGTAAAATATGAAAAATTGAATAAATAATTAACTGGGGCCCACAATATTAATAATAATAAATATAAAAAAAAACATTTTTTTCAAATCTCCACCTAACCGTGGAGACTAATCTATTTTCAAAAATTTTGACTTTTTTTTTAATTTTTAAATATTATATAAATATTTTAATAATCAAATGTCGTTTTCAAGTTAAATTATACGTTTTTCTATCAAAACTTTTTATATATAATGTTTGGTAAAAATATAACTATATATTTGGAACTGTTGTATTTTATCTACGTTTTGATATAAAATTTGTAATATTCTGACGAGTTTTGAATTTTACCGATCACTATTCACGCCGGACACTATTTACGACGTATAATTTTTTTTTTAAAAAACATCTAACTTTGTAGTGTTTGTTCGCATAATTGATTTGAATTAGTGTATGTAATATTATAATATCCAATAATACATCCTAGAGGTTATAAAATTTACATTTCAATATATTGAGTTAACGTACGCTATGGTTGATTTGAGTTGACTTTCGTTGACTAATTTGACAATTGTCACAAACCCTAAGTTCATATGCAACCTAATTTGGATCTATGTTTTCACTATTTGAACATATAATTAAAACCCTAAGGCCAATCGAAAATTACTAGAAAGAATATAAAAGAAAAACTAACCTTTAGTTGATTTCTTGAAAGCTTAGCACCACAAATTTCGTGCCTCAAATGGAATCACACCCAGTAGCTTAGAAGTTGAAATCTCAAAGAGAGGAGAGGAGGAAAGTGGCGCAGAATAATGGGTGCCAGGGGTCCCTATTTATAGCCTCCTGGTTACAAGATAAACCCTAAAGATAAACCTTTTTGAATTCAAATCGAGATAAACCTTTTATCATTTAATTCATACTTTATTTATATATATATATTATATTTCAAAATCATGGATTATCTGATCCATAATTTCGCTAACCACCTGGCTACCAAAGCTGTCAGTACTCACCTATTGAATAATTACAATTCAGCGCCTACACTAATAATTAATTCAATCAATCACCAAATTAATTCCAATTAATTCCATATTAATTTATAATTAATTCATATTGTTTCTTATTAATATATTGTCAACATAATATATTAATAAACTATTTATTTCATTTATATTGATTTATTAATCACATAATAAATGTTTTTTGTGTCAAACTTCTAGCTATGAGGGCAACCCAAATGGACTTTGCTACTATCAATCAGGTAAACACAAATTATTAGTCATGGCTTAGACACCTAATCCAACAGTCTCCCACTTAGATAACTCTATGACTATAATTACGAGTTTACCTTCTAATTGATCAGCAAATTGTAGCTTCCAAAAAGCCACTGCCGAACTCTGACCGAGTCAGTTCTGTCCAAAGATAAGTGACCATATGATCCTCTGTCCAACCATATACTTTTCGGATTTGAGACATGGATTAAGATCAGTCTCAGTCCGATATTCTATTTCCTGATTTCTGATTTGCATATGACATAAGACTTCTAATTGAACACATCAATTTAGTCCTGGTTTACCAACACTTTTAGTCAACTTCAAAATCATCGAAAGGCCTATAGATATCTGTTTTCCTATCAGGGTCAAGGAACGAATAAGTCTTGACTCATATACTTATATCTTTTACCAGTCAAATCGCTCACAATAACACGTTTTATGACGTCGAGTTACCGATACGTTTTCGTATTATCAATGAACAATAGCCTTGCAAATTATAACTCATACGTCTCCGCTTCAAGATCATAAGATGTTATTGTCTCAAATTTGCTCGTGATATAATCCATGAAGCAATTCTTTGAGCGCGGGTTTATCCAATACTCAAATATCTATTTTTCTAAGTACTCACGAACGTTGCAGCAATGTCGTTGCTATGTCTAACTCCTTAGACAGTCTACATCCAATTCATGACTGTCTTGATTCACTACTTACGTCCTAACGTATGAGTGACTGTGGATATTTGAATAATCACATTATTCGGCAAGTAAAACATGTAAAGTTCAAACACAATGATAAACAATTGACAAATAGCAGTACACAATACTTATCAATAATTCTCTATTATTAAATCATCAAAGTCAATTACATTTACATTGTTACAAGTTTCATATAACTATCTAATTTCTAAAAACTAATATCATCTCTCAATCCAATACTCCTAGCATGCTGATTGTGCTTGATCCTACTCAGTGCCTTTGCCATGGGATCTGTAGGATTCTCTTGTGATGATACCCTCTTTACGATGAGGTGACCTTCTTCTACTCTATGTCTGATGTAGTGGCACTTTCTGTCGATATGTCTGGACTTTCCATGATCTCTCGGTTCTTTTGTCAAAGCAACCGCTCCTTCATTATCGCAGAAAAGTTCCATAGGCTCCTGAATTGTCGGGACTACTCCAAGGTCACCGATGAAGTTCTTCAGCCAAGCCGCTTCCTTTGACGCTTCACTAGCAGCTATGTACTCTAATTCGCACATGGAATCAGCCACCATCTCTTGCTTAGAACTCTTCCAAGTAACTACTCCTCTATTTAAATGAAGAACCCAGCCCGACTGAGACTGACCGTTGTCTCTATCTGTTTGAAAGCTGGCGTCAGTGTACCCGCTAACTCTCAATGTATCACTGCCACCAAGAACTAGAACCAGGTCCTTCGTCCTTCGCAAGTACTTGAGAATATTCTTTACAACTATCCAATGAGCTCTGCTAGGGTTTCCCTGATAACGACTGACCATGCTCAAAGCAAAGGACACGTCAGGGCGAGTACATGTCATAGCATTCATGATCGACCCTACAGTCGAAGCGTAAGGTACCCGACTCATGTCAGCTATCTCATCATCTGTACTTGGGATTTGAGTCTTACTCAATCTTGCATTGCTCTGGATAGGCAGCTCTCCCTTCTTGGAATTTTCCATACTAAACCTCTTTAGTACCTTATCCAAGTATGTACTTTGACTAAGTCCAATTAGTCTCTTCTTTCTATCTCTCAATATCCTTATCCCGAGAATATAGGCTGCTTCTCCAAGGTCTTTCATGGCGAAACACTTTCCAAGCCAAGACTTCACATCTTGCAAGGTTGGTAAGTTGTTTCCCATGAGCAATATGTCATTGACATACAGCACCAGAAAAGTAACTATACACCCACTAACCTTGACATACATGCAGTTATATGGAAACCATAAAACTCGGGCGTCATGCTAACTCTACCGGAGCGTCTAAGAGGTAACGAATTATCTGTCGGACCAACAAGAATTTCTTCCTCTTATTGGGTGCTAGTTTCTTCTAAGGTTCCATCATTGGATAACTCCTGAATTTCTTCAAGGTCAATGGTACTCCCACTGTCCTCTTTGAATACGAGCTCTCTCTCTCGAAAGACTCCTCGTCGTGTTACAAAGACCATGTCCTCGCTTGGTCTGTAGAACAAGTATCCAAAAGATTTTTTAGAGTATCCAATGAATATAGACCTCTCACTTCTAGCTGCGAGCTTGTCTTGAGTCTCTCGTCTTACGAAAGCCTCACAACCCCAGACTTTGATATGTGCTAACGAGGGAACTTTCCCTGTCCACATTTCGTGAGGTGTTTTGGCAACCTTTTTAGTAGGGACAAGGTTGAGGATGTGGGCGGCAGTCTCTAAGGCATACCCCCAGAAGTGGATTGGAAGAGAAGCTCGACTCATCATGGAACGAACCATGTCCAACAGGGTTCGGTTACGCCTCTTAGCAACACCGTTCAACTGTGGTGTTCTAGGAGGTGTCAACTGTGAAACAATTCCACATTCCTTGAGATAGTCAAGGAACTCGATACTAAGATACTCACCGCCTCTATCGGATCTAAGTATCTTTATCTTCCTGCCCAATTGATTCTCCACTTCATTCTTGAACTCTTTAAACCTTTCAAAAGTTTCTGACTTATGCTTGATCAAGTAGATATATCCATATCTGATATAATCATCAGTAAAAGTCACGTAGAACCAATTGGCATCCCTTGTGGTTGATCTGAAGGGTCCACACACATTTGTGTGTATGATATCCAACAGACCTTCACCTCTTTCATAAGTCCCTATGAAAGGTGATTTTTTCATCTTGCCCAAAAGACAAGATTCGCATACATCATCCGACTTGAGATCAAATGATTCCAACACTCCATCATTTTAGATTTGGGCGATGCGTTTCTTGTTGATGTGCCCAAGACAACAATGCCACAAGCATGCCTTTTCTACATCATTAGAAGAATCAATCTGTAATACACTATTGCCTAAATTGTCTACACAAGTCACAGTTTCATACACACCATCACAAGGTAAAGCTTCAAATATAAAGACACCATTCTTATATACGGAAATCAAACCATTCAAATTATCAAAAGAATACTTAAAACCTTGTTTGAACAATGCATGAAATGAAATAATGTTTCTTGCCATATCTGGCGAATAGCAACAATTTAAAAGATCTAAAATAACATCATTACTGAGCACTAAGCTATAAACTCCGATCTTGGTTACAGGTGACGATCGCCTATTGCCCATGATCAAGTTTATTCTCCCATGCTCCACCTCCCTACTTTCCTTTAGGCCCTACAAATCAGAACAAATATGAAAACCACATCCTGTGTCAAGGACCCAAGAACAAGAAGATGATGAGTTCTTAGAGATAGTGTATATACCTGCTGATGATGGCTTCATTTTGCCATCCTTGATGTCCTACAAGTATTTGGGGCAGCTCATTTTCTAGTGGCCCTTCTCTTTGCAATAGAAGCAGTCGGCTTCCTTGGGGTTCGGGATATGAGGAATGGCAGAAGGCCTGGATCTCTGACCATTACTGGATGATCCGACTTGAACCTTGTCCTTCCAATTCTGCTTGGGAGGACCTCTTCTCTTATTTCCTCTTCCCTGTCCAATAGTCATGACAGGAGTGTTAACGGAAGGTACACCTTTACCCTTCAGCCCATCTTCTGCAGTTTGCAGCATGTTATGCAGTTCAGCCAAGGTGGTCTGAGTGTTGTTTAAATGATAAGCCAATATGAACTGATCATAACAACTCGGCAATGAGTTGAGGATAATATCAATGGCCAGCTCCTCGTCGATCTGCATATTCAGCTTCTGAAGCCTCTCCACATATCTCTGCATCCTTTGCACATGTATGCAGACAGACTCTCCGTCTTTTAGCTTACAAGCCATCAGGGCTCGGACTACTTCATATTTCTCCTGACGAGCTCGCTTACGGAGCTTTTCCGCAAGGTCCTTGTTCATCTCATAAGGCCAGTAGTCCTCGTAGAACCTTCGCAATTCTGGAACCATTGTAGCAACCATGATGCAGGCCACTTTGGTCGCATCATCATAATGTTTCTTATACGAGGCATATTCCCCGCGAGTAGCTATGTCGGGGTCAACTTCAATAAGCTCTTTGTCAAGGACATACTCTTTGTCCTCATACCTTAGAGCCATTTTTATTTTTCTCATCCAATCATTGTAGTTTGTGCCATCCAAAGTCACTTTGGAGCACAATGAGAGGATTGAAGTGACGTTGCTCTTGTTGGAGTGGGGTGCGGGTTGGGGAGCAGAAACATCAGCTGAGGAAGACATCTATAAAAGAAGATAGTTTTAATTAGATATATATATTCCTTAACATTAACCCAATAATAATTATTAAGGCTAGGACCCAACTATATAATTCACAACTTAGAAGAGGGATGTCATAATCTAATTGTAACTTTTATAAAGGTAGGTGAATGACGATTCACCAATTCCACCGCGGAAGATAATCATATTAAGTTAAATTCCTAGATCTTTGAGATTTATTGAACTGTTCAATAGCATGCTTAATCTCGGACTATGCTCTTCCGTTTGTGACTAGGATGCCGAAGATCACAAACAAGATGTGCCGGTTAACCATAATGATAATTCATGAGAAACCCATTACCACTCTTTATGAGCCCCTATTAGTGTGTCGGTTAACCACACACGCTCCAGTAATCTCTCATAAAGTGTAATGTGCAATTTCATGGATTAGCATATCTTTCACATTTATCCTAAAGTAACTAGATTTAGAATTTTATAAAATTGGTTCTAGTACTTTGATTAATAACATTATACTTTTAATGAGATTAAGCGATCCTATCAAACCCGTTCTGCCAACGACCCTCCACTGATCAAGGGAGCAGTGGGTGAGAGTGGACACCCATTCAACCGTCATTTTATAGGCAGTTTCCTTATACCCCCTTATAGACCAGCTTCGTGAATGAGGCATACTAGCGATTTGACTGACCAATTCTTATACATATAAATATTAACTTTTAATTATAATATATATAAGATGTATTTTAAACTATTAAAATATTCCTGGTTTATCCATTTAAATTCTCGAAATTAACTTTTAATTTTAAATTTAAATTTAAACCTTAATTGATTTAATATTTATCTTTTAATTAAACAATTAATTAAATAATTAAATCAGATAGGGATTAACAAATTAATTTAATCCTATCCTTAACCCACTAGATTTCGAAAACCACATAAAGGGTTTAAGGTTATCCATTTATTAATTAATCACAATTACCAAAAATAGAAAAACCTTCTAAAACCCTAATGCGTATTTTTGCAAATAAGGGTGGGGAGGGGATAGGGTTTCGAAAACCCTAACCCTAAAATCGATTAGGCCATATTTAGGGTTTAGTTTCTATAAACCCTAAATTCAAGGTATAACTATTATAGCAATTCAAACAGAAAACAACCAAAAGCTCTCATACCATTGATAGGTTTTATGAAAAAGAATAAGCTTAAACCCTAAGTTCACAAGCAACCTAATTTTGGATATATGTTTTCACTATTTGAACATATAATTAAAACCCTAAGGCCAATCGAAAATTACTAGAAAGAATATAAAAGAAAAACTAACCTTTAGTTGATTTCTTAAAAGTTTAGCACCACAAATGTCGTGCCTCAAATGGAATCACACCAGTAGCTTAGAAGTTGAAATCTCAAAGAGAGGAGAGGAGGAAAGTGGCGCAGAATAATGGGTGCCAGGGGTCCCTATTTATAGCCTCCAGGTGGTTATAAGATAAACCCTAAAGATAAACATTTTTGAATTCAAATCGAGATAAACCTTTTATCATTTAATTCAAACTCTATTCATCTATATATTATATTTTGAAATCATGGATTATCTAATCACCAAATTAATTCCAATTAATTCCAGATTAATTTCTAATTAATTAATACTATTTCTAATTAATATATTATCAACATAATATATTAATAAACTATTTATTTCATTTATATTGATTTATTAATCACATAATAAATCAATCTCTCTCTTTCTTCTGGTTTTTCTGTCAAACTTCTAGCTATGAGGGCAACCCAAATGGACTTTGCTACTATCAATCAGGTAAACACAAATTATTAGTCATGGCTTCGACACCTAATCCAACAAAACCAACACAGCGATTCTGGGAGACGACGACTTCTTGTTCGAGTAATCGAGTTACTTGCGACCTTACCTGTTGCCTCATTCCGTCCTTCGTCGGTGATGCCGAATACGATTGCCACTTGCGACAACCTTAGTCGCCTAGGTTGGTTGAGTGGTTGTTGGCTGGTGGTTGTATCAGGTGGGTCGGAGTCGACGAGATGAAGGAGATGGCGGCGAAAGGTTTTGAAGGAGAGAATGATTTCTTATAGAAAGAGAGAGAGAGAGAGATAGAGAGTGTGTGTAAGTGGTAGTCGGCGGCTAGTATATGGTAGTTTGCTAGGGATTTACGAGAGACAGAGAGAAAAAAATATCAGAGAGAGGGGTAAGTGGTATACGAATGGAAAGTGTGAGAGAGCTAGGTTTTAGGATTTTAAAATTCAATTTCCTAATTTTGTGGATACCAAGATTACCTAAATGTTTTTGTTGTATTTAAAAATATTATATATATATATATATATATATATATATATATATATATATATATATATATATATATATATATATATATATATATATAATAGAAGGGGAAGGTTAAAATGAGAACATTAATTGAATTGAGAACACGATAACAAATCCGGACCACACAATTTTAAAAAGGCCCCTCATCAGCCCCCTCCACAGCACAACCATATGAGCTCGTCTTTTATTGCTTTCTATCCCATCCAAATCGCAAACGAGGCTTCAGCCACCTTGATCCCATATCTATATCGCTATTTGATAAGCCGACCCTTCAGAAATTTCTAATCCGACCATCGGCTATTAGATTGGGTACTTTTGATCAAGATTGTAATTAGATGCTATAGAACGAACTTCCAACAAGTACTTCAGATTGGTACGAATTACAGTCTTTGCTTCTAGAATACCTTATGACACATGCTTGAACAAAACACATTCTCATTCTCCATCGTCACGACCTCCAAGAGGCTACCAACTCAATCAGGTATCATCGATTTCCTATAGTATGCACACCAACTGTTTGTTCTTATGTCATGAATCTCATGTTGTTTTGATTTACAAAAAATGTGGAAATTTGTAATTTATTCTTGAAATTCTGTAATTAATTCCATTTCTTGCTGAGTATGTTTAATTTCTTGCAGAAACTTTGAAACTTGCTGAATTTGGTGAACCTTAGAGGTGCACATAAGCTGAAGAACAAGGATGCACATAAGTTGTTCGATGAAATGTCTAAACCAGAATTTCTTCAAACACATGTGATATGTTTTTTTCTTCAATCACATGTGATTAAACCTTGTTATTCACATATTCGCATCTCATTAAAACATTTTATTTATATGCAAATATGTACATAATGAATTTTTTGTTTAAATAAATTGTCTTATTATATGTATTTAATCACATATGATTAAACATTGTTGATCACATATGACTAAGCTATTTACAGGTGATAAAAACCTATTATTCACATGTTATTAAAACCTGTTTTTCACATGTGAATATACGCATAATGAATTTTTTATTTCTTAATAATTTATTCACATATGATTAAAACATGTTACTCACATGTAATTAGATCATGCTATTCATATGTGATTAGAACTTGTTATCCGCATGTGAATATGCTCATATAGAATTTTTATTTTTATTTTTAATAAATTTTCTTGTTATATGTATTCAATCCCATGTGAATATTCTCAAATAGAATTTTTTTCTTTAATAAATTTTCTTATTATATGTATTCAATCACATGTGATTAAAACATGTTATTCATATGTGAATATGTGCTTAATGAATTTTATACTTTTAAATAAATTTTCTTATTATATGTATTTAATCACATGTGATTAAAATTGTTGATCACATATGATTAAGTTATTCACATGTGATAAAACCATATTATTCACTTGTGATTAAAACCTTCTATTCACATATAATTAAGTTATTCAAATGTGATTAAACCATGTTATTCACATATAATTAAGTTATTCATGAAAGGTTTTATGCAAATCTATGAACTAAAACTCTAAGTTCACATGCAACCTGTGAGGATCTATGTTTTCTACTATTGAACATATAAATATTTCCTAAAAGGCCACAAGAAAAATTACTAAAGAATAAAATCAGAAAACTAACCTTTTAGTTGTTTCTTGCAAGCTAAGCAACGCAAGTGCCTTGCCTCAAATGAAGTCACACCCAAAACTAGGGTTTTCGGAAGTTCCAGAGAGAGGGAAGTGTGGAAAAAGTCGTGGCTTTTATGGTGCCTAGGGGTCTCTATTTATAGTTTCCAAGTGGCCACCAGATAAGCCTTTAGAGATAAACCCTTTTTGAATTCAAATAAGATAAACCTTTATCTATCAATTTAAATCTATTTATCCTAACATATAATAACCGAAATTATGGATAATCCCTCTATAATTTTGTTGGCCGCTTAAACTACTATAATTATCACTTACTCAACTATTGAATAATTACAATTCAGCCCCTGCACCTTTAATTAATCAAATTAATCACCAAATTAATTCCAATTAATTCCAGATTAATTTCTAATTAATTAATATAGTTTCTAATTAATATATTATCACCATAATATATTAATAAACTATTTATTTTATTTCTATTGATTTATTAATCATATAAATCAATCTTTCTCTTTCCTGGATTTTCTGCTAAACCTCTATCCATGAGGGCAACCCAAATGGATTTTGCTACTATCAATTAGGTAAATACAAATTATTAGTCATGGCTTAGACACCTAATCCAACAGTCTCCCACTTGGATAAGTCTATGACTATAATTACTAATTTAACCTCTAATTGATCAGCAAATTGTAGCTTCCTAGAAACTGCTGCCGAACTCTGACCCAGTCAGTTCTGTCCATAGATAAGTGATCATATGATCCTTCGTCCAACAAGATATTTTCAGACACGAGACATGGATTGAGATCAATCTCTGTCCGATACTCTGTTTCCCGATTTCTGATTCTGCTTATGACTTTAGGACTTCTAATTGAACACATCAATTTAGTCCAGGCTGGCCAGCACTTTAGTCAACTTAAAAAATTATCGAGAGACCTACAGATATCTGTTACCCATCAGGGTCAAAGAACGAATAAGATTTGACTCGTATGCTTATATCTTTTACCAGTCAAATGATTCATAACAACACGTTTTATGACATCGAGTTACCGACGCGTTTTCATGCTATTAATGAACAACTGCCTTGTAAATTATAAGTCATATCTCTCCACTTCAAGATCATAAGATATTATCCTCTCAACATTGCTTGTGATATAATCCATGAAGCAATCTATTGAGCGTGGGTTTATCCAATACTCAAATCTCTATTTCTAAGTACTCATGAATGTTGTAGCAATCTTATTGCTATCTCTAACTCCTTAGACAGTCTACAAACCAATTCATGACGGTCTTGATTCAATACTTACTTCCCAAAGTATGAGCGACTGTGGACCTCTTTGAATAATTAAATTATTCGGGAAGTAAAACATGCGAAAGCAAAACATAAAGATCTGACTAGCAGCTACTCCTGCTTATTACTAAGTCTCCACAAGGTAATCACCAAGTGGGATCTTGTCATAAACTATTATCGGTTTCAAGATTTCTTTTAAACTTTCAATTCTAATTTTACAGCTATGTCTTTATGAACTTTACACTCTTTCTATGTATCCAAAATATCTTATACTTATACACTTTATTGCAGATGATCCAATCGGATGCTCATCCGATAACATCTCAATATGTTATTCTGTCTATTTCTCTCCTAACTCCATTCTGGTAATGTGTACTGTGACTTCCTATGGTTTTGGGGTCTTTAGTCTACTTGACTGCACCCTAAGACTATTTCGAGGTGTTATGATGTGCCGGTGATCCACACGTGCTCCATCAGAATACCAACGAGATTCTTCAACCACGAAGTCCTTTAACATCATGTCCTGGCGTTAATAATTACCACTTGAAAATTTTTTCAAATTAACACTATCATTTTCACCCCAATCATTTCCCAATGAATTTTCACTTGAGTTCAAACAATCCATCCAGTATTCCCAGCCAGACAATGTCCTGAATCCAACTTACCATGCCTTAAGCATCAAGTCATCAGGACATGTTCATGACATTATGATCGATCCAAGAAACTTCCAGAACCCGATCCAATCTTATTACAAACCCTTTCGGAATCCAAAGATTATTTATAATCCTTGTGTCATGATTTTCGAAAAAATATTTCCTTTCGGAGACTCTTCTCATGCATCTTGAATCTTATCAAGATTATGCTTACAATGGCTAGGTCTATGCTGATGGTTCCATCTATCCAATAGATGTCTGTGAATTACGTGAGTATGTTGCACCTTCTTAATTTCTTTCATGCCAAGTCATCACACTTTGCAATGATAGGAAAAACCTTTTCCTGGGGCTATGCATCTTGAATTTCATCAAGATCATCTTGGCAGAGTTTCGATCTATCGCATAGATGTTTACAACCACCTGAGTATGCCGTATTTCTATTAAGTCTTTCATAGCGATCCGTCTCTTAACACCAAGTCATTACACTTTGTAATGAAAAGAGATGTTTCCTAGAAACAGTATGTAACCCACATATGGAGATAGTAGATAACAGCGACACTCCTACTGGCTTTGACACGGTTATGGATTATTCACAAAATCCAGGACTTTTGGCACATTTTGAGAATCCAAACCTTTCTGAAATCTTAATGGAAATCTTTCAGTCTTTTCTCAAAATCTAATCCTTTGGCATATATTTGAGAATCTGAATGTCCTTTCCTGTGAGATGCCATGGGACGAAACCCGGGGCCATGTACCTTTTGTAATGGCATGCTCTATGTGAGTCCCTATTAGTGTGCCGATAAACCACACACGCTCCACTAATGACTCACACTATGCCACGCAAAATCCTCTCGGATTTCATCTTCTATTAAGAGTGCTTCTCTCGGAATCGATTACTTGACTCTGAGTATCGACTCACTCAACCAGATGTTCTGCAAGTACATTTCTATCTATGCTGCTTTCTCTTGATGATTCAATTACTCCCACTGGTTGTTAGACCAGGTGTAAAACCAATCAAATTTTCACATAGACTGTGTCTCGCCCTAAGGTTCCCTTGTTTGGCAGCAACCGGGCTCACCAATGCTTCCAAGTAGTCGGATTGTAAATCCGTACCAACTATAGTGTTTTACCACCAATCGGTATGTCACCCTGATCATAACTACTTATGATGGTGATCAATACTACTGGTCAAGAGAAGATTATGTCAGTTGTAAAACAGAAATCTGACTTCTGCTCTAAGCCTAGTGATGACTAAAGGTTCTTTCATTTAGCTAATCCTAAACTCATTCAGGACTGTCCCAACTCCCACTGTTTCCTTAGACCATGAGTTCTTTCAAAAAGAGCTATTCTTTTACAGTTACAGTGGGATAGCCAATGAAATGACAATGCTGATCATGTTCAGGCTAGTCATGAGGTTCGGATGAACACTGCTAGACCCTGGACTTTTATGTATAAGTGGGATAATCCCAGCTTTACATTTCAGACAGTGTCTGCAAGACCTACTCAGTCTAGGATGTGGTCGGAATATGGTTTATATGGACTGACTGGTATAGTATTCAACTTATTAGAAACTAATTGGCAATGTATCTCATACATCGAGGATCGAACTGTTTCGACCAATGCTCCATTATCTTCCCTAAGACACATTATAACTATTAATGTTCTTGGAAGAGAATGAACTATGAAACATTTTTCTCAGTTTATGTTATCGCTCAGGTTCTGTGGAACTTGTACTTCCTTTGAAGTCCTTGAACTGTTCAAGGTTTCAATTCAATCACTTATCCCGATAAGCGAAGCCATATTCGTCATACCAAATGATAAATATCGTGAAGTACAAACAATTGTGTTCTATATCAAGATTCGAGCAATACACAGCAGCAGGTGTGTCCGTTGCTCTTAATCTCAATGTCTTTTACATATTTATGTAAACTTATGACTTTGTTAACATTGTTCAAGACTTGCAATCTTCAGTTGACTCTAAGTCAACTGATTCCAAAATCCTATCCTCTGGATCTTTGGGTGATTCATTTCTTGCCACATGTGCTTTATAAAGAACTTAATCATCATCTGACTCTAAGTCAGATGATTCCAAAGTCCTGTCCAACTGGACCTTTAGTTGATTCATTTATTGACACATTAAGAACTCAATTCATCAAGTGACTTTAGGCCAAATGATTCCAAGGTCTTGTTCAACTGGACCTTTGGTTGAATTGATTCTTATAACATTTGTATTAACAATCATAAATGACACAATTCTTGAATCCAAAAACTTTGGATGTATCAACATTCAGGTTATTACTAATCACACATTCAACACATTCATATAACATTTCAAGGACAATTTCAGACAACAGATGTTAAAAGAAAATTGACAATTTTATTAAAAACAAAAATCCTTGAACAATGTAATATATGATAGACAATGTCAAAATGCATCTAAGGACTAATAACAATATTTTAATATCTATCTAAACTTCAAAACTGCACTAGCTGGAGATCCAATCCAAATGTGCTCCTATGTGCCAGAGTCCCGTGCCTTATTGATTCCCTGCATACAAACCAAAAATGTGACTATCATATTATGTATCAAGAAATTTTGGAACATGAGTTTTGAGGTTTTTAGATATACCTGATATTTCAAAAGATTTGGAGCGTCTTCCAATCTTTCCTTGACTGTATCCGATTTAGTGGATTCCCAGTTTGAGACATGTCCAGACGATCTCGACCGTTTCTTGTTACGTCTCTTCACTAGGCTTAATCTAGAAGTAGCTGAGCCATTGGAGCTATGCCTGTCCAAGAGTGACTCGTATAAAGTCAACAGTGGATGCATTTCCATGAAGGCCTTTTTCTGCTCTTCCTTTCTATACGTCTCAATGAACAGATCGTACTCACTAGTCAGCGAGGCGAGTAGAATGTTAACACTCATCTCCAGACTCGTGGAATAACCAAGTTTGTACAATTCGCCTATGTATGCTTCAATCTGAAGAACATCCGAATTGACGCTACTTCCTTCTTTTAGCTTCCACTCTGCAAGTCTTTTGAAGATCCTAGCTCGTTTCTCTTCAACCGGTTTTTGGAACTTTTCCTCAACCAGTTGCATTAACTCATATGGCCCCAAGGATTCAAAATCCTTGCGGAACTCAGGGTCAATGGTCAATAGCATGAGGTCACAAATCTTTTCGGATTCATCAACTAATAAGTTATGCTTATCATAAGAACCTTTTATGATGACTTGTTCCAGTGGAACCGGGATCGGATACTCGGTGAGATGAAGCTTGCCAGCAATGACGAGAACCAGTCTCCAATTGCGAAGCTATTCCTTACAGTTGAGGCCAGTCAGCCTTTCCATATTCGGCATGTGCATTCTGATGCTTTCAGAAATGGGTGAAGAAGGAGAAGGAGGAGAATTGACACTTGACATCTATAAAAGAAACAAAATTTATTAGTTTAATTGGTCCTTTTAAATAATTACCCAATTTATTATTTGTTAAGGCTAGGACCCAAAATACCCCAACTATGATGTGAAGAGGGATGCCGTAATCATAACATAATGGTTATTAAGGTAGATAACACACTTATCAATTTCATCATATGAAATTTCTAGGTCTGTTGAGATTCATTGAACTATTCAATGGCATGTTTAATCTCGGATGTGCCCCACTGTTTGTGACTGGGATGTCGAGGATCACAAACTGGATGTGAATAACCATGCAAATTAGCTTGGTACTCCCGGGTCAATTACCATCTCTAATTAATGTGTCGGTAAACCATACACGCTCCATCAACAATGATAACACCCGAGAAACCCATTGCAACTCTTTATGAACCCCTATTGGTGTGCAGGTAAACCACACACGCTCCACCAATGTTTCATAAAGCGCAATGTGCAATTCCATGGATTAGCGCCAATTCACATTTTTCCTAAAGTAACTAGATTTGGGTTTTATTAAGTTGTTCCAGTACTTTGAATAATATCATTATACTTTTAATGAGATTAGGCGGTCCTATCAAACCCGTTCGGCTAACGACCCTCCACTGATCAGGCGAGCGGTGGGTGAGAGTGGACACCCATTAGACTGCCATTTTATAGGCAGCCTCCTTATACCCACTTTATAGATCAGCTTCGTGAATGAGGCCTACTATTGATTTGACTAACCATTAAATCTTATATATATAATATTAACTTTTAATTATAATATATATAAGATGAATTTTAAACCTTTTAAAATGTTTCTGGTTTATCTTTTAATTTATTGGAATTTAAACTATTAAATTTAAAATTAAATTAAACCTTTAAATTGTCTTTTAATTAAACAATTAATTAAATTTGGATATTTTAGACTTTTAAAATATTCCTAGATTTATCCTTTAATTTTTCGAAATTTAAGGCTATTAAATTTAAATTAAATGAAATCTTTAATTATCCTTTAATTAAACAATTAATTAAATTAATTAAATTTAGATAGGTATTACAAATTAATCAAATTAATCTAAACCTATCTTAAACCCCCTAAAAATCAAAAATAGCAAGCAAAGGGTTTAAAGTTATCCAATTAATTAAATAATTAAAGTTACCAAAAATAGAAAACCTTCTAAAACCCTAGGAGCCAAAATCGCAAATAAGGAGGGGAGGGGCTAGGGTTTTCAAAACCCTAACCCTAAATCGATAATAGCCTCATTAGGGTTTATAAGCTTTAAACCCTAATTTTAGGAAAACAGTTATAGCAGTTTAACAAGAAAACAACCAAAAAGCTCTGATACCATTGAAAGGTTTTATGCAAATCTATGAACTAAAACCCTAAGTTCACATGCAACCTATGAGGATCTATGTTTTCTACTATTGAACATATAAATATTTCCTAAAAGGCCACAAGAAAAATTACTAAAGAATAAAATCAGAAAACTAACCTTTTAGTTGTTTCTTGCAAGCTAAGCAACGCAAGTGCCTTGCCTCAAATGAAGTCACACCCAAAACTAGGGTTTTTGAAAGTTCCAGAGAGAGGGAAGTGTGGAAAAAGTCGTGGCTTTTATGGTGCCTAGGGGTCTCTATTTATAGTTTCCAAGTGGCCACCAGATAAGCCTTTAGAGATAAACCCTTTTTGAATTCAAATAAGATAAACATTTATCTATCAATTTAAATCTATTTATCCTAACATATAATAATCAAAATTATGGATAATCCCTCCATAATTTTGTTGGCCACTTAAACTACTATAATTGTCACTTACTCAACTATTGAATAATTACAATTCAGCCCCTGCACCTTTAATTAATCAAATTAATCACCAAATTAATTCCAATTAATTCCAGATTAATTTCTAATTAATTAATATAGTTTCTAATTAATATATTATCACCATAATATATTAATAAACTATTTATTTTATTTCTATTGATTTATTAAGCATATAAATCAATCTTTCTCTCTCCTGGATTTTTTACTAAACCTCTGACCATGAGGGCAACCCAAATGGACTTTGCTACTATCAATTAGGTAAATACAAATTATTAGTCATGGCTTAGACACCTAATCTAACAGTTCACATGTGACTATAACATGTTATTCATATGTAAATATGTAAATAATCAATTTTTTAGAGTAAATTACATGATTGGTCCTTGTGGTTAGGTGCAACTTGCACGTTTAGTCCCTAACTCACTTTTATCATCTGGAGGGTCCTTAGATGCCAAACTTCTTACACGCTTGGTCCCTACCAGACCTGAATTGACTATGTTACCTTTGACAATTTCTTTTTTAGTTTTTTTATTAATTGTTTATTATTTTTAATTACAAAAAAAAGAAATAAATCCCAAATAACCCCATCTAATTCCCACCCCCACGTATCAACTCTCTCTATGTCTTTCTCTTTCTATCTGTTACCCTCTCTCTCTCTCTCTCTCTCTCTCTCTCTCTCTCCTTTGCCATTGTTGTTCTTTAAGTTGAAACTAAATTTTAGACCACTCATTCTGTTACTTCGACGAAATTATCATGGCAAACCACCATCGTTCCAGGAGGATTTACGGTCATCATCTGCTTCCTCCACCCACCGATAATCGAGAACCACAAGTTGACTGTGACAAATCGAAATACAAATAACCACAAACCCATTTCACACATATACAAATCGATTAAAAGAACAAAGAACAAATATTGAAATACAGATTAACTATAAACTGATTCAAGCATATCGGTGCATCTGTGCAATCGATTCAAGCATATATGTTCGATGGCTGTGATAAGGTTCGGTGGTGGCAATCGCAAACTTTGAACTCTGGGTTTGAATTCAGGTGGTGGTGATAAGGATCGGTGATTGCAATCAAGCGATACGGATCAAAAGCGATAAGAACTCCGGGTAATCGCAAACATTTGAGTGAGTCACGTTGCCGACAACAATCACGCATCTGTGCAATCGACTACAATCACGTATCTGTGTAAACGATTTTAATCGATGGGTGTGCCTTAAGACCCCGTCCCCCTCTCAATTGATATTTCTTACCTCTGCTTTGCTTTTGAAAATCTACTTTGTTGTACCAATGCTTGCTGGCAGTTTTTTTAATCTGAAGATGATGGCATTAGAACCCACGGTCTCCAAATACCACCGCCTCCACCCTCTTCTATCCCGTCTCGATTTCTCAATTCCTTAACGCTCTGTCTCTACTGCATGTCCCACGTCACTTCTTCTTTATTTAGTAACATCGACTTCTCGATTTCCCTATTCAATCTGCCACTTCTTGTGTGAACTCAACCAACGAGAGGAAGTAATTGGATTATCAACATATGCAATAGATGGGGATACTTATAAAAAGGGGCAGCAGCAATTACAGCAGCAACCAGTGGGTTCAAAGGCTTGAAGGACGGTGATGCCACTACTTGGGCGGTGGTGGTCATATGAGAGGAAAACGTAGGGTTAGTGTGTTGAATCATGAAGAGAGAGAGAGAGATAGAGAGAGAAAGAAAGAAAGAAAGAAAGAGTAAGAGAGACATGAGAGGGTGAGAATGAGAGAATCATATGTTATAAGACTTTTTTGTTTTTCTTTAAATTCATAAATAATAAATAAATAAAATAAAACTAAAAAAGAAATTGTCAAGGGTAACATAGTCAATTCAGGTCTGATAGGGACCAAACATGCAAGAAATTTGGCCTTTAAAGACCTCCCAGATGAAAAAAGTGAGTTAGGGACTAAACCCGCAAGTTGCACCAAACTACAATGACCAACCGTGTAATTTACTCAATTTTTTATTTTTAAATAAATTTTTCTATCATATGTATTTAATCAAATACGATTAAATATTGTTATTCACATATGATTAAACTATTCACATGTGATTAAACCTTATTATTCATATGTCATTAAAATCTATCATTCATTTGTGAATATGCATATGTGAATGGTGGGGTGGGGTTGGTTAGGGTGGGGTGGATCGGGAGTGGGTGGTAAAAAAAATTTGGTTGTAAACTTTTTTTTGTGGGGGAAGGGCGTAGGGTAGGTTGGGGGTGGGGTGGAGTACGGTGCGGTAGGGTGGGGTGAGTGTTGGTGGGTGTGGTGGAGCGGGAGTGGGAAACAAAATACAAAAAAGTTGTTTTTTGGTGGGAAATGGGGTAGGGTGGTGTGGGGTGGGGTGGGGGTGTGTTCTGGCAGGTGAGGTGGAGCGGGAGTGGGTGATAAAAATTTTAAATTTTTTTGTGGGCTGGGGGTAGGGTAGCTGGGGTGGGATGGGTGCTGGTGGGTGAGGTGGAGCGGGAGTGTTTAATAAAAAACATTAAAAAAATTGGTGGGCTGGGGAGGGGTTAGTGTAGGGTGGGGTGGGGTGGGTGCTTGTGGGTGGGGTGGAGCGGGAGTGGGTGGGAAAAAATTTGAGAAAAAACCTTTTTAGGTGGCGGGGGTGGTGTGGGGTGGGGAAGGGTGCTGTAGGTAGGGTGCGCTATACTGGGTTCTAGTGGGTGGGGTGGAGCGGGAGTGGGTGGTATAAAAATAAAAATAAAAACTTGGTGGGGGTGGGGGTGGGGGTGGGGTAGGGTGGGCGGATGTGGGTAGGGTAGGGTGGGGTGGGGTTGGTGCTAGTGGAGCGGGAATGGGTGGTAAAAAAGTAATTTTTTTGGTGGACGGCGGGTAGGGTAGGGTAGGGTAGGTTGGTAGAGTAGGGTGGGATGGGTTGGAGTGGGTGTGGTTGGTAAAAGAAAAGTTATATGGTAAATTTCTTTTTGGTGGAGGAGAGGGGTAGGATAGAATAAAGTGGGGTGGGTAGGGGTAGGGTGGGATGTTGGTGGGTGGGGTGGAGCGGGAGTGGTTGGTAAAAAAATTAAATTCTTTTTTGGTGGGGATAGGTAGCGTAGTGTGGGGTGGGTACGGTAGAGTGGGTGCTGGTGGAGTGGGAGTAGGTGGTAAGAAAAATTAAAAACAAATTTGGTGGGCGGGGTAGGGGTACGGTAGGGTAGGGTGGGGTGGGTAGGTTAGGTGGGTGTTGGTAGATGGGGTGGAGCAGGAGTAGGTGGTAAAAAATTAAATTTTTTTATTTAGGTGGGCGGGGGAAGGGGTAGGGTATGGTAAGGTGGGGTGGTTAGGGTAGGGTGGGTGCTCGTGAATGGGTTGGATCTGGAGTGGGTGGTAAAAAAAATTCAAAAATTTTTTGGTGGGCGGGGGTGGGGTGGTAGGGTTGATATACCACTTACACCAAATGGAGAAAAGTATATATATTCCCTCAATTATACTTCCATTCCTCAACATCAAAGGAATGTTGAAATGAGACTTCGAATTCAAAAATTTATAGATAGATATACTCAGCCAAGGTCGAACGTTTGGTCAACCAAACCAATTTCACAAGTGAATAGGATAAAGAAAAGAAGTCATAGAGGTAGATTTTCGGAGGATGAATCCCGAAGATCTGTACACCATGGTAATGACACTTCTACCAAGGATTGAACTTCAAACGGACATCAACCAGGCATATCTGGCGGCCCGAAGATTCTTGAAGCAATTGGCAATAGAATTCATAACTTATGATGATGAGCTTTTCAAATTGGTCAGAACTCATCGAGATTATCAATATACTGAGATGATCAACTTATCTATGCCCCATGGAAGAGAGCATTGGAATTTTGGAGCTACCAATGACCCAATACTTGGAATTGTTTACAAGTCAAAAGAACGTTCTAGCAAGGTATACCATTGAAGAGGTCAAAGAAGATTTTATTATAAGAATGGATTGGATGTTGGCAGTCAGAAGATTTTGGGAGCGGGTATGGGTACAAGTAGTTAAAGACAATTTGTAAAGACTGATTTAAAAACCCCTCGGTTGGTCACCGAAGGGGGAATTGTTAATGTTAAATCGTTGACCAACTATTAGTTGATCGTTTTTGATGTAATCGATTTAAACAATATTATGATGACGTTTTTATGGCGTATGTTCAAATGTAACTGTTGAACCTTCGTTAAGTTATCATTGAACAAACCTTAACATCTTTGAGTGTGTTAACTACAGTTTTGTAAAGGTTCAAAATTCATATTGATTTGGACATCGAAATTCATAGGTGAATTTCGGTTCATGCATCAGAAGTTTGAAACATAGAAGAAATTGCAAGTTCCAAGAGAGACTTAAAGAGGACACCGAAAGTCATTTCGGTCTTGAAGATATTCGGTATTCAAGTTAACTCAAAAAGACATCAGAAGATCAAGACTTCAGCCAAAAGATCATCTATACCGAAGATCACAGCTTATCTTCGGTTACTTTAGAAGATTGTATCGTGTTAAGAGTTAAAGTCAAGTGAAGATATAGACAAAGATAAGTAGATCAGATTATATAGTATAGTTAGGCTAGTCACTTAATGTTCCCTAAAGTCATATGGCACTTGTACTGTTTAGATAGAGAACAATCCATCATAGCCCTTCTTAGTATGACTTTGTACTATTATGCATAGAACAATCTAAAGTGGACCGGTCTGTAGTCCCTTCAGTCTGTGGGTCCTTATCTGGTGAGAACTCTCCTAGCACTATAAAGGAGAGTTCCACCACACTTTATCTTCATGGTTTGGAGAAACTCAGTTGTAAATCTTTCTTCATGATATAATACATCTTCATTCCATCAAACACTTTGTTCTTAATGTTCATATAATTGTTCTTATTTAAGTGTTATTAATTCCTGCATTTGATCTTAAGTCTTTTACATTTCCGCACTATTACTTGTTTGTCGTAAATATTGTTGAGAAATCGATCTGTCAAAGTTATTATTTAGTTTTTCTAACTTTGATTTCTACAATAGGTGTAAGATCAATCAAATTAAACATGGACTGAATCTCGCATTCTATATCCTCTTTTATATGTCAGCCACTGGGTTCACCAATGCTTACATGTAGTTGGATGACTCATCCTTACCAACCAGTGGTATACCACTAATCAGTCTGTTACTCTCAGTAATATGGAAACCATAAAACTTAGGAGAGTGACCAACTCTATTGGACTTGCAAAGAGGTGGTAATATGTCACTTTCCTCAACAAGAATCTCATCATATGGTTGAGTGGTTAGTGTTAACTAAACATTCTTCATTGATTGACTCTTAAATCTCTTCAAGATTAATCTTACTCCCACTGGCTTCTTTGGATATGAGGTCTTTCCCAAGAAAGACTCTTCTTCGAGCCACAAACACTTTGTTCTCAGAAGGCTTGTAAAACAAGTATCCAAATGACTTGTATGATAACCAATGAAATGACACTTCTCTGATCTGGGTTCAAGCTTGGCATGAGCTTTGTGACGAACGAAGATTTAATAACCCCAGACTTTCACATGTGCTAATGAGGGATGAACTCTACTCCATATTTCAGAGGGTGTCTTTGCAACCTACTAAGTTGGTACGAGGTTTAAGATGTGGGTTGTTGTTTCTAGGATATAACCCTTTGAAACTAATAGGAAGTGTAGCTTGACACATCATGGATCGAACCATGTCCAAGATGTTCGATTTCTCCTTTCAGATACAATACTATGATGCGGTGTTCTGGGAGGAGACAAACTGTGAAACCACTTCACAGTTCCTAAGATGTTCGTAGAATATGATACTTAGATATTCTAGCCCAGTTGATTTTCGACTTTGTTTCGAAACTCATTGAACACCTCAAAGTTTCTAGCTTATATTAATCACATAAACACATCCATATTTACTAAAATCATTAGTAAACATATGAAGTATTGCTCATCATGTCTTGTTGCGGATTTTAACGGTCTACAAACATCTGTGTGGATTAATCCCAATAAATCCTTTTCCTCTTACACAGTTTCTTGTGAATGACATAATTTTCATCTTCCAAGTAAGCAAGATTCGCATGCATCATCTTACTCTTAGTAAAATGATTTCAAGTCCTATCCACTTGGAGCTTGGTGATGCATTTCTTTTTTCAATGGACAAGGCGACAATCCCACAAACTGTTGGGATTCAATCATATTAACACATAACACATGTAGCGAAAGACAATCAAGATCAAATCACAGATATTCCATGAACATTGTTCAGGATCATGCAGTTCAAACAGTTACTGCAACTCAAAACTTAAACAGAATGCACCTCAGCAAGTCTCCTTCTTTGGCTTCTGGTCAGGGCCACGATTGCAAGGGATGATTAGGATCCAAAGTAGAATCCCTCTGATGATTCACACCCAATGATCTCCAGAAAACTAGACAGATCAAACTTTCTTCAAGAGAAAGGAGGCAAAGAACTCTAACCCTAGTTAGGGGGAGTTTTCGTAGAAAGGAAGAGGGAAGGGAGAGGAGGCGGCACAGAATAGAGGAAGGGATACCTAAGGGTTGAACCCCCAAGGCCTCTATTTATATTGCAAGGGCTCCCAGGGTTTCAAACTTAGGAGTCTTTTGGCGGCCGCACCCCCTGGACTTGTTTTCTTTGATTAAACATTTAATCAATTACAATATAGTCCCTTAAATTTATTCTAAATTAATTCTAATTAAATTTATCAATTAATGTACTGATCTAGTTTCTAAATTATTTATTTCTCAATAAATTAATAAACTAATCATCATTTCTTTTATTCCTTTTGACTCTATCTATTTTTCTGGGTCATGAGGGCAACCCAAAAGGACCTTGCTATTATTAGAAATATTACCACTAATTGATGACCTTGGATACTCTTTCCAACACAAACATGATATATCCAACACACTTTCGGATGAATCAACATTTAACATAATATTATTACTACTACTAACACATTCGTATGCCATTGTAAGGAAAATTTTTGAAATAAAATAACCATGATTATAAAAAAATCACAATTTTTATTATCAAAATAAAAGTACAAAATATCCTTTAAACAATGCGTAATATGAAACAATGTTTTATGTCAATTCTGACGAGTAGCAAAAATCTAATAATCTAACTAAATACCACTAATTAGCTTGAGCTTGTAATTCCCGATCCTTGTAACAGAAACAATGCTTATGTATCTTATGATCATATCAACCCCTATACTTCAACTTCTTACTTTCACTTAGTCCATGCATACAGCGCAGATATGAGGAACACATCCTGTATCAAGGATTAAAGAATGAGAAGTTGATATACTATTGAGTTTAGAATTACATGAGGTGTCAAACTCTTTGACTCGGTCTTCTTCTTTAGATACTTCAGGTATGTTGGGTAACTACGTTTCTAATGTCCCTTCAGCGGGCAACAAAACATATGGCCTCATTCTGGTCACTAGTGGGTGCTATGTCAAAATCAACCTTTCTCTTAAAGCTTTGGTTAGTCTGTCGAAACTTGGCTATTCCCTTTCCTTTGGGATGAGAAAATTTGTTCTTCTTTGCATTACCATGATGAATGGCCAAGACAAGAGCGGTCGAATTTGTTCAACGAGACTGCTTTAAACTAGCCTCGGCAGTTTTCAGTATACCGTGCAGCTCCATCAATGTCATGTCTAGATAGTTCTTGTCATAATTCCTAATAAACTCATGATATGAACTAGGAAGTGAGTTAAGCACCAAATCTGTGGACTGTGGTAACTCTTTCGGAAAATGGACACCAAGATTATCCAATCTCTCTATGTATGATATCATCTTATGAACATGTCTACACAGAGAGGTTCCTTCTTCTAGTTTATATGCCCTATGGGATTTAACGATCTCGAATCGTTCCCCTTTTCTCATACCTCGACACTCTTGAAAAAATTCTCGAGTTTAAAGGACATGTCAACAAAGGTCAGGTTATCTATCTCACTAGATCGGGATTGCAGTGGAGGAGGAGGTGGAATATGAGGAAGGTTTGTGTTTAGATTTACAGTAGACATATATAAGATAAAGGTTTTTATTTAGTTTGAGTTTTATCCTTAAAATAATTACCCAAATATTATTTACTAAGGCTAGGATCCAAAATCTTCCACTTATGATGTGAAGAGGGATGTCGTAATCACACCATATGGTCATTAAGGTAGATAAAACTCTTTATCAATTTCAATCATGATGAAATTCCTAGATATGTGAGATTCATTGACTAATGTCAATGGCATGTTAATCTCGGTTATCCTCATATCTTATCCATGATAGGGATGTCGTGGATCATGGATCAGCTGGTGAATTAACCATGCAGAACCCGCGTGATGCTTAGATCAAGATACACTTGCGAATAGTGAGTGTCACATCATCCCCAAATATAACCTTAACTGACGTGCGTTTCTCATGGGTAGCATAATTCATATTTTATTTATCATTAAAATGAGACTTTTGTTTTAATACTTTAAGTTAACACTTTTAACTTTGAAACATTGCCCCATCAAACCCTAATTGGATATAATCATATAATGCAATAGGGCAAATAAGACAAGTAAGCAAGTTAGGAAACTTGCAAGGCAAGCTAAGGCAGTAACCCTAGCCGCGAGCTGCATATCATAAAACCCTATGTAATTCGACAAAAGCAAGGAGGCACAAAGAAACCAGCAAAAATCGAAAATCACATAGCACGCAGATGAACATTCAAGTTTCTAGCATAATCTTATGATAATTACATGTTTATTCAAACAATTCTAGCATAAAATCCCTAGAAATATCGAAATAAACACATAGCATGCAATCATATGATCAAAGTGCAAATAACATATGAACAGAGGCTCTGACACCACAGTTGGGATTCGATCATATAAACACAAAATTAATACAACAGAAGACTTATCAAGATCAAATCACATAAATATCCATGAAGATAATTCAGGATCATGTAGTTCATATCAATTATAGCAACTTTAAACATAAATATAATGTAAATCAGATGAACAGGATCCAAAGTAAAATCCCTTTGATGATTCACACCTAGGATCTCTAGAAAACCATACAGACATAACTTCCACTTGGGAAGGAGGCAAAAATCTCAAAACCCTAGAGAGGGATTGAGATTTCGCCAAAGGGAGAGGAAGGGTGGAGAATGGCGGCTCAATGTGAGGCAAAGGAAGCCTTAGGGTTTCACCCCAAGGCCTCTATTTACATTGGAGCAGTCCTACGGTTTCAAACTTAAGGAGCCTCAAAATGTCGATGCCATGCCACCGTATCTAACAAAATGGATGTTTTTTGAGTTTAATAAAGCAGAAATACTTACCTGCTAGATACCTCCAGCACTTCTGGTAACTCACATTATACGAATTGGATTGAATCGCTGATTATGAAACATGTTGATGATTCTTATAATTTATGTTAAGCGTATTTTGAAACATGCATCTCAATATTGGTACTTCCTTTGTGCTGATTTCCATACGTAAAGAGAGACGGACTTATCTGTACAAAAGAGAGCTATGGAGTGGTTATAATTATGAAATTAGCATCGAAGCTAAATAAAGGAGAGAAAGAAAAGATGGTTTAGACAGAGGCGTCATGGAGGACATAAGAATTGTGTTCCAATAGTGGTAGATGGAGGACAATGTTTTGAGGGTTCCGGTTGTGGTATCCTTTTGAGTTTGGGGATAAAGTGAGCAGCGAAGAATACCTCGATTTTTTTAAAGAATTTCTGATCTACACATGTCAGATTTATTTTGCTTTCAAATCCCATCGAACCACCGAATATTTAGATACTTTAAACCTGAATCCTTGATTCGGTTCAAGAATGAACTATATAAAACACATCAAAATCAATACAATGCCAACAGATTCATGGATATATCAGTACAAATATGAAGAACACAGTTGGTAACTTGTAACCTAGTTCAATCGTGAATCGAATCAAAGATTCAAGTTTAAAGTATCTGAATATTCGGTGTTTGATGAAATTTTAACGCAAAATAGATCTGACATGTGTAGATCAGAAAGTTATTAAAAAAATTGTTGCATTTTTCACTCCTCCCTTTATCCCCAAACTCAGAAAGATACGACCACTGGAACCCTCAACACAATCTCCTCTATCTGCCACTACTGAAACTCAATTCATAGATCCTCCAGGACGCTTCTCTCTCCCTCTCTGTAAACCCTATTTTCCTTCTCTCCTTTATTTAGCTTCGATGCTAATTTTATTATTATAACCACTCTATAGCTCTCTTATATACGCATAAGTATGTCTCTCTTTACATATGGAAATCAACACAAAGGAAGTACCAATATTGAGATGCGTGTTTAAACATATGCATAATATAAATTATAATAAATCATCAACAACGTTTCATAAATGGTCGTGTGTTTTTTTTTTCAGGATATTTTTAACTATATAAAACACATCAAAATAAATACAATGCCAACAGATACATGGATATATCAGTGCAAATCTGAAGAACACAGTTGGTAACTTGTAATCTAGATTGTAAAAGAGAAAGCTGAAGGCAAAGGTGAAGCGCATGTTTGCATAAAGATCGATTCTTTTGCAGAGCAGAAAGCTCTCTTGGAACTCTATAGTCTGATTCCATTTTCTACCCAGAAAGTCTCTGATTTCCTTGTGTTTTGTGTCCGTATCTCGCTCTCACACCAAGAACAACACTCACTTTGCAAGAATGCATCAAATACGTCTAGTTTATTGAAGAAAACCGGTTGGGAGAGAATTAAGGGATATAAATCTTTGAAATTAACCAACGTTTCTCTATTCACGGTATGATATCGAGGATTTGTATAACTGAGTTCTTAATTTAGTGTCTGGATTGAGCGGGAATAGAAGTAGCATATTACTATTAGCCGGATATGTGGCAAAGTAAGGTCTACGAACATTGGCATGTGGCCTTCAAAGGTTTTATTTATTAGTGTATGTGTGTGTGTGTGTGTGTGTGTGTGTGTGTGTGTATATATATATATATATATATATATATATATATATATATATATATATATATATGTCTATATATATATATATATATATATATATATATATATATATATATATATATATATATATATATATATATATATATATATATATATATATATATATATATATATATATATATACTAGTTGTGAGACCCGTGTATTACACGGGTTGATTAAAAGAAAATGTTAAATAAAAACATCTAAACATCAAGCATTATACTAACTTAAAGTAAATAGTATACTATCTTAAAAATAAACAAAAACACACAAAATTGAGAATATAGAAATGTAATAGAAATATATAAAAGTGGAATGCTATAATACACAAATAAATTAAAGCACATTGCTATATCATGCAATTAATGCTTAAAAATCTCGATTTACCATTGGAAAAATACAAAAATACCTTACATATATTCACAATTGCAATTTGATTTTTAAAATCGTATGACGAAATTTGGGATTAAACATTTAATTGACAATTTTGTATTAATAAAAGCGTAATTAGGGGAGATGAAATTGTAACGGCCAATTGTAACTGATCATTAAGGAGTAGTAATAAACAAAATATTTTATTTTTTTCAGAAATTCAAAATCATGAGAAAATGACTTGTGGCGAAATGAATGTGGCGGTGACATATGGCTTTGAGTTACTTATATATATATATATATATATATATATATATATATATATATATATATATATATATATATATATATATATATATATATATATATATATATATATATATATAAATAAATAAATAAATAAATAAATATATATATATATATATATATATATATATATATATATATATATATATATATATATATATATATATATATATATAGAGTTAGGATATAATATAAATTACAATTATTGTGTGGTCGTAAGGACCAATCATATGCTAGTATCAGTCAAGGGTAGTTTAGGGATTTTTCATTTAAATTAAATAACATCCTAAATTAAAATAATATAATTATGGTATTAGTGATTATCCTTTCCTAATTTCTCTCCTTTCTTCTCTCCCTCACGTTTGACTTTATCTTCCTGTTTTTCTTTACAACCATGATAACCCTAATCGGTACTAATCCACCGCCTTCAGCCATTACGAGATCAACATTGCAATCCTCAATCACGGCATCAACAATCACGAGATGAATGCTAGAAGCTTCAACCGTACCAGTCTTCATCTTCTTCTTCACGAGATCAATACTACAAGCTTCAACCGTACCAGTCTTCATCTTTTTCTTAACAATCTGTCATCAGTCCTACAACAACACTACAACGAGACAGGCATAAAAGCAAAAGCGTTGAAATTGATATCAATAAACTTGCAATTTAGAATTCAAGGTTTTGATTTTCTTCTTTCTGTAATCAGAATACACATGATACAAAGGATTTGATCAGAATACATGTTAAAAAGAGAATGTTTTTTCGATCTCATTCTATCAGAATGGATTCTATCAGAATCGATATTCTAGAATGTTATTCTTTCATAATTTTGTTTTTTTTGATGTATTTCAGTTCAAAGAATGTTATTCTTGTAATGATTTTAGTTCAATAATGTTATCATTTTGATGTATTTTAGTTTATAAGTCGTTCTTTTCTCTCATTTTGTCAGTGATAAGGTGTTTTGGATATCATTCTGCCAGAATGAATATTTCAGAATGCTATTCTTTCCTAATTTTATTTTTTTGGATGTAATTTAGTTCAAATCATGTGATTATTACATTCTGTTAGAATATGTATAACAATGTTTTTTGGATGTCATTCTGGCAGAATCATGAGATGTATTTTATAAATATGCGTAATGATATTCTTTTATGACATTCTGGCAGAATTACACATACAATATTACATTTTGTTGGAATCATGAGATGTTTTTTCTATGTTACTCTTTTGATGTGTTTTAGTTTATCGAATTTTTATCTATATGACATTCTGTCATAATGGAATTTTTGAAGAAAAAAAAAGCGATTCTGTAAAAAATGATTGATATTTTGAAGAAGAAACATGAAATTTTCTGTTAAGAATGTCTGATAATTTGAAATAGAAAATAATTATTTTGAAAATAAGTTTCTTTATTTAATGGATTTAATCAAGTTTCCTAGAAATCAGTTTGTTTCCTTATTTTTTTCTTAAATAAAATGCCTATTTTACCCTTTTGTAACTGATTTTTTAATAAGCATTCAATAATATAATAGATAATTACAATTATGCTATTTTAATCTAAACCCTTGATATTTCCAATCCAACGTATCAGAATTGGTCTTACGTCCACACAATAATTACTGGTCTTAATATAACCTAGCCCTATATATATATATATATATATATATATATATATATATATATATATATATATATATATATATATATATATATATATATATATATATATATATATATATATATATATATATATATATATATATATATATATATATATATATATATATATATATATATATATATATATATATATAAGGGGGCTTTGAATTGGTTGAGTTGTCGCTATTATTATGTAAAATATTTGGGTTTAAATAGAAAAGCGAAGAAAAAGTTTACTGATGCGCAAGGTTGAGAAGGACTTGGGATTAATTAGTACGAGTAGGAACCAACGAGCTTTTGTATAATAACTAGCGTAGTTTTTCTGCGCGTTGCCGCAGATAATTTTGTATGTAAAAACTTTTAAAAAATGCATTGTTAGTTTCTAAAAACAAAAAGTCTTTATAAAATCATATAAAATACAAAAATATAAAATTCTTGAAAAACAAATTTGCTAAAAAATGTTGTAAAAGAAGTTGTCCATTTAAACAAAAAACTAATTTTCAAGAACATAAAAACACAAGAATATAAAAAAAGGTTGGGGAATTTTTGTAATGTTAGTTGTTAATAAAATGTAAGTTGTAAAAGAATTTGAGAATAAAAAGTCACTTCTAACAAAAAAGGTTGTAAAAATTTGAGCGGAACTGTAGTAAAAAAAAGTATATGAAATGACAAAAAATAAGTTGTAAAAGAATTTGAGAATAAAAAGTCACTTCTAACAAAAAAAAGTTGTAAAAATTTGAGCGGAACTGTAGTAAAAAAAATGTATACGAATTTTTTTTAAAAGATGTATACCAAATTTGTAAAAAAATTTAAAATAAAGGGGGAACTTGAACTTAACTAAAGTTTGAAGAAAAAATTGCATATAAAAAAATCAGTAAAAAAAAGTATACGAATTTTTTTTAAAAGATGTATACCAAATTTGTAAAAAAAATTTAAAATAAAGGAGGAACTTGAACATATCAAAAGTTTGAAGAAAAAATTACATCTAAAAAAAATCTGCAGTGGAAGAGATTCGAACCTTGGTCTCTTAATTACCAAAGCAACTGACAATCGACTCAACCAAATGCATCATTGTTTTGGGAATTGCAATGAATGATCTTTAAAGAAAGAACGGTGCACGTTAGCAAAACCCAAAAATGAACAGTAAATTAGCGTACGTTAACGGCATATAAAAAAATCTACAGTGGAAGAGATTCAAACCTTGGTCCCTTATTTACCAAAGCAACTGACAATCCATTCAACCAAATGCATCATTATTTTGGGAATTGCAATGAATGATCTTTAAAGAAAGAACGGTGCACGTTAGCAAAACCCAAAAATGAACAGTAAATTTGCGCACGTTAACCGCAAGAAATGTAATTAATAATAATAATAATAATTAATAATTAATAATTAATAATAGGGTGATAAAATTGCGCCTTACCACTGACTGAGGCAGCCATAAATTTTAAACGTTGATACAAATTATATAAACAGTAAATTAGGCGGTTACCGTTCCATCTAGTTGATTGTAAAATATTTGTACTATAAATACTGTAGAACTTGAACCAAATTAAATCATTACCATTGATCACCGAGTAGTACATTTCTATTCAAAAATAACTTCTTTCCAACTCTCAGGACTCCAGCAACATGATTCCCAGTTCAATACCAACTTCTTTTTTTACGTCGACCAATTGTCGGGTCATCACCTTCGTTATAATTATCCTGTTCATCTTCAAGTTCGTCGCAAAGTTTTTTAACAATAGATCTTCACGCAACCAACATCCACTGCCACCTGGTCCAACACCTTTACCATTCATTGGTTGCACCATCCAAATGCTTTTAAATCAGCCAACTTTCCGTTGGATCCACAAACTAATGGCTCGGTTTAACACCCCAATTCTCTGCATCCCGCTAGGACCATCCACGAATGTCATTGTAGTTTCCTGTCCGAACCTAGCATGTGAGTTCTTGAGAAAGCATGATGAAGTATTTTCTTCAAGGGCTGAGATATTAGCAGCTGATCTGATAAGTGACGGCTATCGCACAACCATTCTGTCCCCTTCCGGGGACCAATGGAGAAAGATGAAAAAAATCTTGATGCAGAACGTCCTCTCATCACCAATGCAAAAATGGTTCCAACCCAAACGAGACCAAGAGGCCGATCACTTGCTTAGGTATATTTGTAATCAAATAGGGAAACAAAATACGCCAACCGAAGGAGGGTTAGTAAATATTCGAATCACGAGCCAGCACTTTTTTGGAAACCTGACAAGGAAGATGATTTTTGGGACAAGATTCTTTGGGGATGGGATGGAAGACGGGGGGCCAGGTGTAGAAGAAACTGAACATGTGGCGTCTCTTTTCACCATCCTTAGGTATCTTTATGCATTTTGCATCACTGATTATTTCCCTTGGTTAAGACGGAAGGCAGATTTTGATGGCCATGAAAAGATCATGAGGACTGCCATCCGAAGAGTTCGTAAGTATCAAGATCCGTTGGTCGATGAAAGAATTCAAATGTGGAATGAAGGAGTGCGAAAAGTAAAGGATGATTTGCTTGATCTTCTTATCAACCATGAAAGCCCTAAGCTTACAACTGAGGAGATCAAAGCGCAGATTATAGTAATACTCACTTGCAACTCTTAGCGACTTTGAGGATGATTTGTTTGCAACAACTGCTACATAATATTGAGAAAATAATCTCTCGTCGTATATAGGTGGTTCTTAAATATTTCATTTACTTCGTAATATTATTGAGTTTCTTTGTTTGTATCTTATATATAGGAACTAATGATAGCCACGATTGATAATCCCTCTAATGCAATTGAATGGGCGATGGGAGAGATGCTCAAAGAACCTACTATCCTCATGAGAGCGGTTGAGGAGCTGGACCATGAGGTAGGTCGCAACCGTCTGGTGGAAGAGGGAGACCTACACAAACTCAATTACATAAAAGCATGCCTCAAAGAGGCCTTCAGGCTGCACCCTTGGACACCTTTCAATCCACCACATGTTTCAATGAAGGATACCATTGTTGCTGGTTACTTCATACCCAAGGGTAGTCATGTCTTGCTTAGTCGTCCTGGGCTGGGAAGAAATCCCAATGTGTGGAAGGATCCAATGCGCTTTGACCCAGATCGACATCTTGTTGCAGAAGGAAAGCAGGTGGTTCTTTCAGATAATGAGCTAAGGTTGCTTTCGTTTAGCACTGGGAGACGTGGCTGCCCAGGAGTGGTTTTGGGTTCAACAATCACTACGATGATGATAGCTAGAATGGTTCAAGGGTTCACTTGGGAGGTGCCACATAATGAGTCGGGGATTGAGCTTGTTGAAAATCATCATGACCTTAGCTTGGCTAAGCCACTTTTATTAGCTGCTAAACCACGGCTACCTCACTATCTTTACCCAAAAACTTGACGAGAAGAAATATCATTTGTGGGCGTATATGTTTACATAGTTGCATATATACCTATACATATACTTAAAGATTTTCATAATGGTATAACTACATATATGTATTAATATATATCCAAAAACGGAGGTACGTCATAGGTGATTTTCAAATGAATTGTCGAGCCCTTAAACATATGTAAGAGATAAAGATGATAAGTGCTTGCTGTCGAGCCCTTATACATATCTAGTAGATGAGCGTGCTTGCATGGTATAGTATGTTATAACATACATTCGACCCTTCCAGTAGTTTGATGAACAATTGATTCTAGCAGGTTGTTTGCAATTATTAATATGCATAAAATTTATTCCGTTAGATGATCTATTGGATGTTACTTATATTAGCTATCAGAGTGGATGGTTTCTCAAAAGCAGAAAATTCACTGTGATCACTACTAAAAAACACTATGTAGGACCCACTTTTTTTGGAAAAACAATGGGTTATATTAAGTAGATAACTGGGTCTTATAATATTAAGGCCGATATGAGTATGGATTACAACACGTCTTTTATGTAGAATGCAAGTCTGTATTATCGAACAAGATTACCAACAATACTTTGTCTTTATTTTATATATATAAAGTTTAACAGAGGAATAACGTCACATTACAAGACAGAAAACGTAGATATATATAGTCCTAGGAGCAACTGCTATATGACGGTTACTTGACAGTTCGGAAACTGTTTGAATAGTACCCGTTGGAAAGGTACCGGTTCATGACATAACTACGCAGCAAGTTAAGCTTATAATTTTTAACACTCCTTCTTAAGCTAAACTTGTCCAACTCCAAGTTCCTTCTTCAATGCGGTAAAGTTTCCAACTTGTGAGGATTTTGTAAGAATATCTGCAACTTATTCCTTAGTTGGGCAGAAGTTCACTTCTATGTCTTTCTTTAACTAGTTCTCGGATGAAATGATACTGTATTCTAATATGCTTACTTCTGCCATGATAGACGGGATTCCTTGTGAGAGCAATCGCCGACTTGTTATCACAATGAATGATTGTTGCTGATTCTTGAATGCTTCTAGGTTCTTCTAATATCCCTCGTAACCAGATTGCTTTGTTGGGAATCCTAAGCTCAGTGGATTCACTGTTCAATCAACTAAGATAGTGCCAGACAAATTGATTGTGAAAATCCAATTTGTCTAAAACCTTTTATGATTTCTATTTTCTAAATAGCTATGTAAATCGAGCTATGTAATACACAGATCATGAAAACACTGTAATTGGTTTTTGAGTTTATATTTCCAATTATAATCAAAGAGTATATTTTGATATTCATTGTGTTTATACGTATTTATTTGTGTTGAATACGTGAATTGGTATCAGAGCAAAACCAGAATTCTTATCTAATTCGTCATGTCGGATGAAGAAGGTGGAAGAGAAGGGAGTACAGGCGGTGCTCCAGTGAAGCCCAAGGATGTCGGAACAACCACCGTGGCTTGTCCGATGTTGAATTCGACTAATTACACCGTATGGTCCCTGCGAATGAAAGTGGTACTCAAAATCCACAAAGCTTGGACCATAATCGATCCAGGAGAAGAAAAAAATGAGGATAGAAACAACCTTGCAATGGGTTTGCGCTACCAAGCGATTCCGGAATCTCTGATTATGCAGATCGGGGATGTTGAAGACGCGAAAACCATGTGGGATTCGATCAAAGCTCGATTTGTTGGCGTTGATCGGGTAAAGGAAGCGAGACTTCAAACACTCAACACCGACTTTGATCGGTTGAGGATGATCGAGACAGAGTCAATTGACTCTTTCGCCGGAAAACTCTCCGGGTTGGCTTCGAAATCCGCCTCGCTCGGTGAAACCATTGACGAGTCAAAGCTTGTGAAGAAGCTTCTGAAGGTGGTTCCCAGGAGATTCATTCATCTGGTGGCATCCCTCGAGCAGGTGCTCGACCTCAAATCCGTGGGCTTCGAGGACGTTGTCGGACGTCTAAAAGCATATGAGGAGAGAATAAGGGAGGCAGATGATGGTGGAGAAGGCGGAACAAAGGCGCTATTTACCCTATCCGGCGGTGGTAGCTCGAATTCCGGTGGAGGATATGGATCGCAAGGAGGAGGCGCGGGGAGTTCTTCCGAGTCCGACAGAAGCAGAGGAGGAAAGGGGAAGACGGCTTGGGGAAGAAATAACAGAGGGGATGTTTTTAATCAAACCGGGTCAAACCCAAGTAGCGGATCCGGGTTAAAAGGTGGATCCGGGTCAAAAACAACCCAACCCAATAATAAAACCAAACAGCCCAATAACCGGCCCAATTCCAATTCGGACTCAAATCAAAACCGAAAAAAAGATTTATCAAAAATTATCTTCTATCGATGTGATAAATCGGGCCACTACGCGTCAAAATGTCCGGAAAGAATTCAAAAATTCCAAGAAATGAATTTTGCCGAACAAGAAGATGCCGATGAAACCGTATTTATTCACGAGACCGTATTTTTGAATGAAGCAAAGGTGATACCATCTAAATACAATTCACAAGAAAATGATGTGTGGTATTTGGACAACGGAGCGAGTAATCACATGACGGGAAATCGCTCATTTTTCTCCGAACTCGGCGAAGGAATAACCGGCAAAGTAAAATTTGGCGATAATTCGAGTGTCGCGATCAAAGGAAAAGGCTCAATAATTTTCCAGCGAAAATCAGGCCAACAACGTTTGATAACGGCGATTTATTTCATTCTGGATCTGAAAAATAATATTTTCAGTCTCGGACAAGCAACTGAAGCCGGATGCGATATTCGGATGAAAGACAATTATTTGACGATGCACGATGCCTACAACTGCTTATTAATGAAGGTACAAAGATCTCCAAATCGACTTTATAAAATAAAATTGAATATTGGTGAACCGAATTGCCTTCTTTCAAGACTAAGTGAAGACACATGGCGCTGGCATGCAAGACTTGGGCACATCAATTTCGAGTCATTGAAAAGGATGTCCAAGAAAAATCTCGTCAAAGGGTTACCACACCTTGACAGTGACAATCAATTATGTGAATCTTGTTTGGTGGGCAAACAAACAAGAAAGTCATTTCCATTAATGACGACGTACAAAGCGACACAACCTTTCGAGCTCGTTCACGGTGACTTATGCGGTCCGATCACACCGTCAACGATAGGTCAAAATCGGTACATTTTCACATTAATTGATGATTTTTCAAGGTATATGTGGATTTTTCTCTTAAAAGAGAAAAGTGAGGCGTTCTTTCACTTCAAGAAATTCAAAGCTTTGGCGGAGAATGAGCTCGGAAAGTCTTTGAAGGTGTTTCGAAGTGATCGAGGAGGTGAGTTTACTTCGCTCGAATTTAATTCCTTTTGTGATATAAATGGAATCAAACGCCATCTTACCGCCCCATATTCACCACAACAAAACGGTATTGTGGAACGAAGAAACCGAACACTAATGGACATGACACGAAGTATCATGAAGGCGATGCATGTTCCAAATAACTTACGGGGAGAAGCGGTAAAACACTCCATAAATCTGATCAACCGTGTTTACACGAGAGTCCTTGGTGATACAACTCCTTACGAGAAGTTGTATAAAAGAAAACCGAATCTAGAGAATGTTCGTATCTTTGGGTGTCTAGCATATGCAAAAGTTGAACCAGTGAATCTCAAGAAGTTGGATGCAAGATCAAGACCACTAGTACATCTTGGTTCTGAACCGGGTACAAAAGCTTATCGGCTCTTTAACCCGGCTACACAAAAAATAATCGTAAGTCGAGACGTTATTTTTGACGAGACAAAATGGTGGGATTGGGTCAAAGAAGCAAGTACCAAAAATGAAGAACCAGGGTCATTCATAGTTCCATGGGAATATCCAGAGAATGAAACGAACAACCAAGGAAACGATACCGAACCAATTGAATCAGACCAAGAAATTGAAGACGGAGTACAGGTTCAAGAAGATGAGCAACCAAATCCGGTCATCAACACCCAACAACGAAGGTCTACAAGACAAAGGAATCTTCCAATTCGACTTCAAGATTATGTGCTTAATCTCAACAACCTGGAAGAACTTCTCCTAACGACCAATGACAAACCGGTTGAAGAGGCAAAGAAAGAACCAGAGTGGGTTAAAGCCATGAATGCGGAAATCAATTCAATTAACAAGAATAATACGTGGACTCTCGTGAACAAGCCTATGGGGGTAAAGACAATTGGACTCAAATGGGTGTACAAACTGAAGAAAAATGCAGATGGCACCATAAACAAACACAAGGCAAGTTTGGTTGCTAAAGGGTACGTGCAACAACCTGGTATTGATTTCCAAGAGGTATTTGCTCCGGTAGCTCGCATTGAAACCATCAGGTATCTCATTGCCTTAGCCGCTACTTATAAGACCCGTTCCGCCGAGTCGCGGCCAGGACAGATCCGCGGCGCGGCTCGGGCGAGATCTGCATTCGCGAATGATTTTGTACGCGCGGCGCGGCTTTAAAAGATCCGCGGCGCGGTGTGCCGCTAAGGTGAAAAACCCTAATTCGGATTTAAACGCCTATATAAAGGGACTCAGCCCTAGGGTTCGTGTTTTTGGGAGTTTTCTCAAGCAGAGGCGTCAGGTTTCGGCAGAGACTCTTTGGTTTCAAGGCTTTGGAGGTTTGAAGGAAGAGATCCAACGCGGGAGAAGGTTTAGGACTGATCGTGGGCATCACTCCGTCCTTCAGAAGTAAGGTAAGAAGATTTACTCTTCTGACTTTCCTTTTTATCCCGTCATATGGGGTTACCAGTTGGTTTGTAGCTTTAGACGACTTGTAGCCCTTAGGGTTTGAACCAAGGACATGCATGGACTTGCATGTCCATAAGGAAGTGACCTTAGGGTAGTTTCTGATCCCAGGAAGGGTGTAGAAAGGAACCCTAGCCGATTGATGTACTGTTAATCGTTGAAAAACATTTTGGAATGTTACGAGCCGCGACGCGGACTGGCTAAGTCAGCGGCGCGGACTCGGCTGAAACCCCGTAATTGTGCAATGGTAGCCGCGGCGCGTAGGGCGAGGAGCCACGCCGCGGCGAGCGACTGATTGACCAGGAATTTGGTTTTGACCACGGTTTGATGTCAAATAGTAAGTCTAACCTTTAGACAGGTCTGTAAGAGCCTAGTCAGTAATTGAAATGTTGTATGTGTGTGGGATTTAGGTGTGTGGACGAGCTAAGTGGGGATATTAGAGAATATCTGTGCGGTTTCGAATCAGGTGAGTATCCTCACCTTACTATATGATGTTGCATGTTAGGCATCTTGTGTGTTATTTACAGTTATATGATTTGCTCTATATCTGTGGTTATTTGTTGTTGGGCTCAGTACTGATGCGTGTCCTCTCGTAGCTGTTGTATGGCGAGTTGGACTATTGCCTTGTCCCATAGCTGTTGTATGATGGGCTGGGCCATAACCGGGAACCCATAGCTGTTGTATGATGGGTAGAACCTTCCCGTGTCCATAGCTGTTGTATGATGGACGCCCGTAGCTGTTGTATGGCGGGTAGGGTCGGGTCGTTCTCGAGGACGGGTTGTTTAATGTGTGGGCATGTATGGTAACTTGTGGACTCACTAAGCTTTAAGCTTACCCGTTGTTTTATAACATTTCAGGTATTCCAAAGGACAAAGGGAAGGGCAAGGTTTGACGGCAGCGCATCGCATTCCAAGGATTGATGTCAATGCATCATATTTAATATTTTCAAATGTTTCCGCTGTTAAATTTAAGTATTATGTTAAATAGTTTTATGTTTTGGAATAAATGTTTTATGGGAACCTTGGTAATAAATGATTTTTAAAATTTTTAAAATTGGGATGTTACA